>CM050164.1:101867616-102420116 GCA_027410445.1 Discoglossus pictus | reverse complement strand
CTCAAGGGGTTAATACATGTCAGGAAACCACGTTCCCTATGAACAGAAGCTCTGATGCGTGTAATTTTATATATATATATATATATATATATATATATATATATATATATATATATATATATATATATATATATATATATATATATATATATATATATATATATATAAAATTAGGGTGTGCCTGGGAGCTAACCAGTGGTAGTGTCTAGCGTGGGCTGATTTACGACATGTAGGAAGCGTGAAAGTGTTTGGTGAATGAGGCCCCCCGCCCTACATGGCCTGCTTAAAGTGCCAAGGGCCGAGTGAAGTAGAGGGGAAAGGATTATGAAAATGTAATGATGAGGCCTGCGAGGGCGGATTTGGATGTATTAACGAGGTAGGCCTACGAAGGCCGGTGTAGGCCCATTAAGGTTGGTTTAGGAGTTGTAGAGTGTAGGTTAATTTGAACTTATGGAAAGCTATTGAAAGGTTGAAGGTTAGACGATTTTGCCTGAAATCCACGAAATATTGCTTAAAAAGGCAAAAGCATGATCTCCGATACTGATGAAGACAGTTTGGTGGATTTGTGGCTGGTATATGGTAGGAAAGCGTAATGTAGAGCATGAATACTTACAAATAATAAAGCCTTATGTAGCGCAGAACCGTAGCTCTACAGCAATGGGGATGCCCTTACGGACAATAGGAAAAGGGCTAAAATAGGCCGTAATAGGCTCGTAGGTATGTAGCAAAGTAAATCAGAACCTTTAACCGTGAGAGCGCTGAAAAGCATCCTGCATGCATGAACCCAGAAATGGACTGACTGTGAGGTCCCAACAGGAAGTGCTTATAAGGCTGCAGAGGCTGCTTCAGGAAGAGTTGGGGCAAGCTGCACAGCCCCGCCTCTGAATGGGAGGGACGAGAGGGGCACAATCACAAATATTTATAGCCTCAATATATAAAAAATGAGTGTATTTTGTGTGTGTGTGTATGTATGTGTGTGTGTAGGAACTCTCCAAACAAGTAAGGGACAATGTTGTTGAGAAGTACAACTCAGGGTTAGGTTATAAAAAAAATATCCAAATCTTTGATGATCCCCAGGAGCACCATCAAATCTATCATAGCCAAATGGAAAGAACATGGCACAACAGCAAACCTGCCAAGAGACGGCTGCCCACCAAAATTCACGGACCAGGCAAGGAGGGCGTTAATCAGAGAGGCAGCACAGAGACCTAAGGTAACCCTGGAGGAGCTGCAGAGTTCCACAGCAGAGACTAGAGTATTTGTATATAGGACGACAATAAGCTCCATACATTTGGGCTTTATGGCAGAGTGGCCAGAAAAAAGCCATTACTTTCAGCAAAAAATGTCTTATTTTGAGTTTGCGAAAAGGCATGTGGGAGACTCCCAAAATGTATGGAGAAAGGTGCACTGGTCTGATGAGACTAAAATTGAGCTTTTCAGCCATCAAAGAAAATGCTATGTCTGGCGCAAACCCAACACAGCAGCATCATGCTTTGGGGATGTTTTTCAGCAGGCGGAATTGGGAAACTGGTCAGAGTTGAGGGAAGGGTGGATGGTGCCAAATACAGGGATATTCTTGAGCAAAACCTGTACCACTCTGTGCGTGATTTGGGACTAGAACGGAGGTAAACCTTCCAGCAGGACAATGACCGCAAACACACGGCTAAAGTAACACTTGAGTGGTTTAAGGAGAAACATGTAAATGTGTTGGAATGGCCTAGTCATAGACCAGACCTCAATCCAATAGAAAATCTGTGGTCAGACTTAAAGATTGCTGTTCACAAGCGCAAACCATCCAACTTGAAGGAGCTGGAGCAGATTTGCAAGGAGGAATGGGCAAAAATCCCAGTGGTAAGATGTGGCAAGCTCATAGAGACTTATCCAAAGCGACTTGATTGTCGCAAAAGGTGGCTCTACAAAGTATTGACTTTAGGGGGGTGAATCGTTATGCACATTGACTTTTTCTGTT
Organism: Discoglossus pictus; assembly: GCA_027410445.1. Taxonomy (NCBI): domain Eukaryota; kingdom Metazoa; phylum Chordata; class Amphibia; order Anura; family Alytidae; genus Discoglossus; species Discoglossus pictus. Next base: position 102,418,147 of record CM050164.1, on the reverse strand, counting down.
ATTTTGTCCTATTTGTTGTTTGCTTCACAATAAAAAAAAAAAGAAAAACATCTTCAAAGTTGTGGGCATGTTCTGTAAATTAAATTATGCAAATCCTCAAACAGTCCATGTTAATTCCAGGTTGTGAGTCAACAAAACACGAAAAAAATGCCAAGGGGGGTGAATACTTTTACAAGGCACTGTATGTATAACACAAAATACACTTATTTTTATATATTGAAGCTATAAATACAATTGTTACATCTATTTAATGTTATGAAATATAAATAATTGAAAGATATAATATATATATATATATATATATATATATATATATATATATATATATAGTACATCTGTGTTCACATTTGAATGTCTCAAGCAAGTTAAAAAGCTGCTTCCAGCTCAGAATTCTTAGAAAAACAGTTATTACTTCCTTCTGGGAAGTTGAGCAGGGACATGCAAATGTTCCCACAAATGCTTCATTCTTCAATCCATAGCCCATTTTAAACATGTCTTCCTTTAAGCTTATGCCTGCTGTATTACACAGCTTTTATGCAAAGCCAAGGTTGGATTATACACAAGCGGAGAATCCTATCCACATACGGCTGTTTCAAGCTTACTGGCTATCATCGGCGTGGAGCGGGATCTCAGCTTGTGTTGTGGACCTTTATGAGTAGGTAGTTCACCACAACAATCATTTAATATATGGTGGGCAAAAGAGCGATACAAGCCCTCCACCGTACAGTAAATAAAAAGTACATCTGTATTCACATTATATATGTATGTATGTATATATTTATTACGGTTCCTTGCCACCGTTACAGCACTGGTTTTAACTCCTTATAATAATAATAATAATAATAATGATGATGTTTCTTATTTCCTATAGGCTCCTAGAGCAGTTTCTCATCAGTAAAGCTTGGTTTGGGTACATCCTACACTTAAATCTCTTGCGGATAAGGAAGGATTTATGGATATGGGCTGGAGATCAACATTGAAATGTAACGTAGAGAAAAAATCTTCCATAGATGATTTCCAACTATACCACAGTTTACACCGCACTATTAGCATAGGGCCCTTTATATCTAATAGTTGTACATTCAGAAAACATAGAATACCCACTTTTCGTGATATCCGTGTTTGCAGAATATTATTTTGTAGGATTGAACATTATCCCATATCTGCTCCTTTTTTGCAACTCAATATTGTGCTAAACAGAAAATATAGTAAATATAGGCGTAAATATAAATAACTTTTCAGTTAATTTTGATTAAAAAGAAGTTGGTGTCTTGTGAGATAGCTTATTCTGCTGGTTTCCTCCTGATAATAAATTCCTCTCATATTTTTCAAATTGTCGCACAGCGAGTAGCATATTTATTCAGAATCCAAGGCTTAAAAAGTTAATAGGCAGCCTTGTTGGTGTTTGGTTATTCAGTTGTGTTCTTCTCTCAGTGATCATATGGACCTCAGCACCCTAGGCACACCTTCTGTCTGGTTGTGGTTATCCAAAAGGTTTTCTTGGCAAAGATATTTGAGTGGGTTGCCAGTTCCCTCTCCAGTGGACCACAATTTGGCTAACCTCTCTGCTATGACCTGCCCACCTTGGGTGACCCTACATGGTATAGCTCACAGCTTCATTGATGTACACAAACCCCTTCACCACAACAAGGTAGCTACAGGGATAAAAAGGAGCATTTACATATCTGCATATTTTTCTCTCACAGTTATTTTAACTATTTTTAAGTTCAAAAACAAGCAAAAAAAAAAAAAAGTAAACCAGGTCTCCTTAAAATGTATCTTTTGCTGCTACTAACAGACACTATAAAAAATGTAAGTGGGAAACCCCAATAGATGAATGTATGGGTTGTATGCTAGCTCCCAGAATGCACCTCCATGGGGCATATCCAAAAAGTTGACTTCTTAAACGTAAGTGAAGTATACATTTGTACGAAAATTATACCGATAAGGATTTAATAAATTAAATATAATTAGTTAATCTACCGTATGTAACATGAAAAATACCTAAACCGTTTAATTTCGGTGATGTTTTCATTTCTTTTTTTTGCATATATTTGCTGTGCTAATGGCTAGTAGTATCTCCTGGTAGTTAACAATTACCTGTGTGCTCTTCTGACCTGTAAAAAATATTTTTTTAAAAGGGACATTATGATGTAAAATAAAAGAAATTGAAATAGCCAGTTTAATACAACTCGTTAATAATGAAAATTCACATTCCAAATATCTGCTCATACATTGTAAGAGTGAAATGGAATACGTTAAGTTAATAATTAATCTCTTAGGACCAGCTATCTTATGCTGTCTAACCTATAAGCAGTTTTTATATTTAGAGTGTCTCATTTGAGATTCCAAGCAAAGAACACATTTTAACCTTTTTTCCAGCTGAGGTAACCTATTGTTGTGTCTTCAACATGACAATTATGTTAAATCTACAAGCACAAATGTAATTTCCATTTTATTGGGATTGTTGAAATGAGGGAAATAGATAATAAATATGCTATATTCAATGTCCCATTTCAATATTTATTTTAATGCTATATCAAGGAAAATGAACACTTCAGAAATTATTATTATTTCCAGCTACTAAAACTTATATTTCCAGCAAAAATGGTAGCATATTAAACTTTGTCTATAACTGGAAATAATGTAAAAAGATTAGAGAGTCTCAGAAGACTTTCAAAGTATGGTGTAAATTAAGACAAGGTACTTTTATTATTTCAATGTTATTTCATAAAATTGCAATTTTCTTACAGCAAATTTACATTGACATTTGTCACTTTTACCTGACAATCCACATTTCTGATCCACTCACAAAGCATGTGCTAATATTAGCAGAATGATTACTAATAACTGCAAAGTACTGTTTGGTGGTCTGCATTTATAGCTTTCAGTAATAATGTAATTTCTTCTTCCTTCCTTCATTCTTCCTTCTTTCTTCTTCTTTCTTCTTTCTTCCTTCTTCCTTCCTCTTACTTTTTTTCCCTTCTTCTTCTTCCTTCTTCTTCTTCTCCTTCTTCTCCCTTCTTCCTTCTCGTTTATTTATATGTTTGTGCACCAACATATACCATATCGCTATACATGGGTTAGGATCAAGGCAGAAAACAATAGCAGTATTAACATGTTGCAAAGGATGGTGGAGAAAAGTGATAAAAACCCTGCACTGTACAGTAGTACAGTAAATAAATAGTACATTTGTGTTCACATTTGAATGTCTTAAACAAGTTAAACGTATCTCCTGCTAGGGATTCCAAAGAAATGCAGTTATTCCACTGCATTCTGGGAACCTGGGCAGGGTCATGCAAATGTGCACACAAAGGCTTTGCTATTGTAATCCAAAACCAGTTTATACATGGCTTATTTTGAGCATATGCCTGCTGTATTACACCATTTTAAGCAAAGCCCATAATGGAATATACACAAACCAGGCAACCTACCCAGAGACGGCTGTTTCGAGGTTACTGCCTCTCATCCGTGTGGGGCTAGTCATAGCTTGTGTAGTAGATTTTGTGGGGAGGTAGTTTACCACAACAAACATTTAATTTATGGTGGGCAAAAGAGCGATAGAAGCCCTCCACCGTTCAGTAGTACAGTAAATAAATGGTACATCTGTGTTCACTCTTGAATGTCTAAAATAAGTTGAAAAAGGTATTTCATGCTCAGAATTATGAGAAATTCAGTTATTCCAGTTATTATTTGTTTTCTGTTTAAATACAACTGAATCTGTGAAAATTGCAAACTTTAATGGCTGTTTTGTGTAAGAAAATTACATTTTTTAATAACATTCAGGGGTGTGAGCAGCACATATCAGGGGGCAGCAGGCTACCTGAAGATTCTGTACATTGAAATATTTTTGTTAAATTGACAGAAATGTGTCTATGCAGTGATATTTCTGTCTGTAAGTGTACTTAACACTTGCTGACATACCATGTACAGTAAATATACATAAACACACACAACCCTATAATTTGAGATCTAGAAAGAGGAAATTAATAAATGTTAGTGGGGGCTGAAAGGCACACAAATGTGAATAGCCTCGGGTAGCCTAAGACTTAATATGCCTATTGTACCATGTATGATATTTCTGATATATTCCTTTAATGTCAAATATATCCTCTGTTTTCTGCTGTAGCATTCATCAAAATACTTACATACTTCCGCAACTGAAAAAAATCAGTCTGTTTGAGTTCCCTGTGAAGATTTTTTATGCAGATATAATATTAACGTTTACAGTCGTTTCTTAGACAAACTAATTCTACAGTACGTGACACACAAAAATATAGTAACTGGAAATTTATATTCACAGAACATATTTCTTGAAGTGCAAGGAGAGCAATACAAAGATTAAATCCGTTCAGGTACAGATTGGGTCATTGGCATTCTCAAAGTCACTGTCCTGGCAGTCAAGCATAATGTTATTATTTTACAATCTGTGTGATCAGAAAAAACAAAGGAGCAAGCATACGTCTTTCTACACATGGAAGCACTCGGGATTATGTGCAGAACTTTGTTATAAAAGAATAAAATGACTTGGAAGGCAAATAGGTATACACCAAAAATAGCAACAAAACCAAGTATAAAAATATTATCTCTCATACTCCTCTCCCTCTCTCCTTTCCTGTCTTTCTTCCTCTCTCGCTCTCTCTCCCCTTCCCCCTCACTCTCTCTCCTTACCTTTCTCTCTTCCTCTCTCTCCCTCTCCCTCCATTGCACTTCCTCCCTCTCCCTCCATTCTACTTCCTCTCTCCCTCCATTCCACTCCCTCTCCCTCGCTTACTCTCTCTCTTGAGTCAAAAGGCTTTTTTCTCATACCTAATGTAATTAAGTGGATAAGAACACCCCAACACCCACTACACTAACATACCAGGAGGATCCCCCCCCCCAAAAAAAAAAAATTGTGCTGAGGGGAGCCCTTGGGATTCCCTCATGCTGGACATCTGATTCCCACATATACCTAAACCCATTGGGTCTATATAGACCCCCTTGGCATCTAATTCTCGAAGTACAGAGGGTAGGGAAATATGTTTTTTGCCCTTACAGATTTAATATATTAGGTATGAGATATATACATAACTATACTAAAAAAGCACCAAATAAATTAAGGAAGGAGAACATAGAATAGGTGAAACAACTTCAGATTTGTGTTTGTATTTATTTCTGTGTTGTACTTCCATTTTGATCCAGAGGGTCCGGCACCTGGCTCCCGAGTCCCACCGGCCAGTACACTCTCCGTGAATTATTTTATTTGATGTGTGATGTGCTTGTGGGGTCTAATTTCAAGTAATACTGGAAGTTGAGGCTAGCCAATGTTCCCATTGTTTAAGAAATATTGGAATGATGTCTGCTAAGATATGTGTAAGTCATTTGTTAATATAACATTTAGTTTATTTTGAAACTGGTTGGATGTTCAGTGCTTGGCAACATTAGGAATTGTAGTAGTTTATTATGAGGATTGGGGAGATTAGGTCTTGAAGGGCCTAGGAAACAAAATCCCATGTCTAGTTTGAGTTTGTTTTAAATATCTCCGAGCCAAGGCGCATCACTTCCCTCCATAATCTTTCAGCTTTAGGGCAGTTCCACCAGGTGTGGATACAGGTACCAGTTTAGGGACAGCCCTGAAGCATAGCGGACTGTGGGATTCCATGTATTAGGTTTCTCTGGGGTAATATTGGCTCTCTGGAATACTTTGACAGAAGTTTCAGGAATACTATAGTTTAATGAGCCCCATGAGATGTTCGACCAAGCTTCATCCCCCAGATTTATGGTCCCATATTGTAAAATATAAGTGTGGTATTATAATTTAATTTGTTTTCGTTTCCAAAGCGTGAACAATTACATTTATGTTTTTTACAAAAGTTCTGCTTTTGCTAACGTGCTTATTTCTTGTTCCTTTATATATAAATATTTAAAGGGCTCTTTAAGCATCTTTTTTGTATCCTGTGTTGTACTTCTATCCAAAAGCAAAGTCTTCATGAACTAAAAACTTCTGTAAAAAAAAAAAAAAAATGCTATGTGCTTAAATAGAGCTCTATTCAATTGGCCGTATCGCAATTGAATAAGGCTGTTAATGTCTGTGTGGAGGTGGGCAGGGCTAGAGCAAAATATAATTATGGCTGAAAGGTCTGAAACTCTTTAATACATTTGTTTCACTATGGAGCTGGGCAACAAGGACACAGACGAAACCTGCAGTATAGAATAGTCCAAACAGATATTTGATGCAGTCAACAAAGGATAAAAATAGTATTCCGGACACAGCTGCCAATGTAAAAGAATAAGGACACCTCTGTGCAACTCCCAATCAATACTAAGCAAACCCGGGATAGAAAATCATAAAACAGAGAGTGAAGACGTGTACTAGAGTTAAAAATCAATAGTTTGTATTTCACAGGAATAAACCAATCTTTTCCAACTTGCATGTTAAAACTTTAAAGGCATTTAATAAATCAAGATCCAGACAGAAATGTTTAATTCTGCTGCATGTCCAATGGCCTAATATAGCTTATACATCAATTAAATAGACAACAGACCAAGCATACATTAGATGTAAAGAGTAGCAAGTTCATATATACACTTAGCTGGCAATAAAGATGAAAGGTCAGGTAGTAGCATTTCACTAATTATTTCTCAGAAATGTATATACGATTTGTGTATTTTATCTGAATTTGTTTATGTCCTGATGAATAAAACATCTTAAAGGCATTCTTCAGTAATCTACAGATTATATACTACTGAGTATTGGGCTTTTAATATGTTGTGTCTGTGGCACAGCGGGACGGCCCACATTTTCTGTTATTTCTGTTTCTCTCTGCAGATGGTTTTAAGTCACAGCTGACTTATGGATGGCATAAACATATTTTAAAATATAAAAGTAGGCTGCGTAGAAATGATCACTAGCAAAGTGCAATAGGTGTTACACAAGTGCCCTACTAAGAAGTTGCAATAACAAGGTTGAGCAAGGATGACGCTACTTTCACGAAACTGAGACTTGAATTCAATTTAGAAGTTTGCAGTAAATATTTTAAATGTTGTTTTTTTTTCCTTTTAGAAAGTAAAAACAACTTTTAAAAAGTGAATTTGAATAATTCCGTTTGTTAAAAAAAAAAAAAAAAAAAAGTGTGATAACTTGAAGACATGCTTTTAGAGAAAATCTTCAGCCCTTAAAAAAATATATGAAACATTATTTTCCAAACACCTTAAAATAAATGAATAAACTTACAACTTATTTTTCTATGATATAGAATGTTATCATTAGAGGCTACAAAATGTGCTATTGTAATGTATTATAGGAATATTTGCATTTGAATAATTTAAACCTTCTGTATTTGCTATTTGGTCCAGGGTAAATGTAGCATGCCCACTTTATGTTCAAAAATCGTGTGTAAGATGTATTTTATGATAATAAGCACAGCCTGAACTCTTGATTCACTGCTAGATATCCTTGTTTTGATAAATGGATTTGCCTGAGAAGCTTCAAGCAGACTTGTATATCATTAAAATAAAATCTTGAGATAAATATGGAAGTTTATTCTTTCCAACCTTGTATGTTCTGCACTATATCTATTGATTCAGTGCAAGTCAAACATAAAATCACTGAGTACTAATTGAATATATAATAGATGATCCTTTTGTGAACAAATGACTTGGCCCTGGAGCCATTGAATGCTAGTTCAGTGTAACCTTTGTAGATGTTGTGTGATCTACACAATGAGCCAATTACTTTGTTACGACTTCAGGGGTATATGCTATGCTTGCCAATATACCATCGTGGAAATTGGGAGTTTTAGCCAAGCGATCAAGACAAAAAAATGAATTGCCCACAGTAACGTATTGTGGTGTTTCATAGATTTATTGGTGCAGCAGTTAGGTCTTGCATTATATTTGAAACTCAATTTAAGTAACACAGCGGAGGTTGCAAATACAATATAATTTTAAATATTTGTAATTATAAGCAAATGAATAACAACAAATTATAAGTACATAGTGTAATGTTTTTTTTTTAAGTTACATTTTTCTAGAGTAAACTAAAATTGAAGTGTTCCATTTGAAGCTGTTCATCGGATTTTCTGATCCACCCACAAAACAAGATTGTTATATTTGCTAAGGAGAAAAGGTATTAAGTCAATTTTTTTACTGTGGCCATTAGCACATTGAGCATGTCTACCTAGGGCCTCATTCTATTATCGGCTGTAAATCGGCTGCAAAGCTGCGATTCCTTGCGGGGCTCCCGTTACCTTGCAATTCAAATAGAGGGCGCCACAAGGATATCCCCTTACGGCCGGCTGCATATCTTGCAACTGGCCGTAAGCTCAGAAATCTTTAAAAGCAGATATAAATTCAAGACGGCACTGTAAAGCTCTGTAAATGCTAGGGATCATATTGGGGGACATGAGGATTAATAGCAACCCCCTCTCAAGCTTGCACATCAGCCCAAATCCGAGATTTAATTAACTGTTTATTTTCCGGCCGCAGCGTGGGCGGGTCTGAGGTGCTCCAAGCCCTCTGGACTTTTTCCACGGATATTTGACATAAATTAAAATAAAAATTATTTACGGATTTAAGTGTAGGGGAATGTTGTGCTATGAATGCTAACACCTACAATCACTTTATAGTCTCCTCAGAGTGCAGGATGGCTTTATTATGGCTTTGTTATGTGCTTAATTGGTGCTAGCGGGACCTTTTTGCTGCAAGTAAGCTGCGGCTCGGTTTTAGCCTTGCAGAGAGGGTTCCCGGAGCAATTGAATAGCAAGCGGTAATTGCTTGCGGCCGAAACTCTTGCGGCCGTTTAAGATCAAAGGCTTGCCTCCGGCGCGTGCGGCCGCAAGGGATAACAAGGCGCCGGCCGCAAGCCTGCCGGAGTCCCCGGCCAGGAGGGGAATAGAATAGGCAAATAGCTTGCTTCCGGTTCGTGTGGCCCCGCATCACCTACGGACGATAATAGAATGAGGCCCCTAGTCTTTTTCTATGCGGTTATGGCAGTCAAAACAAACAGAATCGATGTTGCAGGGCCTTATCAGTAATTAAGGTCAATAATCTATAATTAACAAAGATAACAATCTTGTTTGGTGGGTGGAACATAAGGATCAATGACAGCTAAAAATGGCAAACTTAAGTTTTTATAAAATACTTCTGATATGTCACTTTAATTATCAATTAAATGACTGGTCCTGGTCTTAATTGAATGATCCTACGATATATCCAAAACACACAGAGGATTGGCTTGTATGTGACGAAGTAACTTTAGAACTTTATGCAGATTTACATGCAAACAAGTGAAATACATTGGAAATTAAATTACATAAAATTATAGTGAGGAACAGATTTAGTTTAAAGTGTACTGCTTATATGAAACTGTAAATTCGGAAGTATTGGCGAATTCAGAATAATATATAAATGATGGAAAAAAAAGATAAATATATAACTGAGTGACATATTAAAAAATAAACAATTATTTATCATAATGTTCTATAGGTAATGAAAATATTCTTTAATCCTAATCACTGTTGCGTAAGCATGCATTATTTACTTGTAGCTGTAAATTACAATATAAATCATTACTGGTATGGAAAATATAGTAAATTGTGTCCTCGGTTTGACTGGTACAATACAAATAGCATTAATATGTAGAAACTATGGAGAAAGTAATCTACCTCAGTAGATTGGTGAGTTTTTGTTGGAACTTTATTATTTTACTATTACACAGTATTTTAGTTCAATTATAATTTTGCTGGCAATTTCCTATTCTTATATTTGCTGTTTTAATTGAAGTTCTATATATTAATTCTGTAAGGAACTTATGGTTTGTTGATATAAACTTGATTAAGGCCTGTTCAGACATGCAGAGCTTTAAATGTATATGGAAGTTTCCTGGATTAGGAATGCATCTGATAGAGGAGAATCGGTAGTGTATGTAATTTTTTTTTTACATGAAAAAATCCCCAAATAAACATTAATAAACTTAGACTAGAGTTTTCAAAATGTCTTCAGCTTTTTGGCAGTTGGTTCTGAGAAGGAATGCTGCTGAATTAGCATAAAATTAATAATTAGTTTTGGTAAATCAGAGGCAGCTACACCATTGTAGCAGTATGGGGATTTAGTCTCTGCAGCAAAGCATAGCTGGATTTGTAGTCTTTTTTTTTTTTTGTTTGGGCCACACACCTCTCTCTCCTCCCTTAAATGATACAACTCAGCAGTGCTGAATCTATACACTGAGCTACTATTGGCTGGGAGATTAGCATAGGGTTAAAAAACATACTTGAATGCAGTTTTTCTATTGGTTAATATGGGATGCCTATGTAGGCAGCACTTAGGGGTGTGTGTGTATGGAATGACTCCATGTAATGCATATTTCTGACTATAAGCAGCCTGCGTTGGATTAGAAAAAGGGGAAAACAGGGAACCTTCCATATACCTTATCTAAATGGGGCTCTGTCACATATTTTGGGGCCTTTTTAAAGGGCGCTATAACTGTGAAAAAAAACATTTAGTTTTAAATTAAATGATTTTTTAGATATTCAGGTCACAGTATGCCAGTTGCTGTCTAATTAACAAAGATATGAACCTTTTTTTGGGGGGGGGGCTGGATCAGACCGCACAATATGTCAAACTTCAATGTTCGTTTTGGAGTAGAAAAATGCTTTTTAAAAAAAAAAAAAAAAAAAATTCAATTGATTAAGTACTTATTACATAACAACAAAATTAGAGGTGCTCAATCTGAGAATGGACAATACCTGAAGTAGGTTTGTCCTATAGATCTGGTTTCCTACTCAGAGAGCAACCGCTTTTAGCTCACTTGTGCCCTTCACAGGGAGAAAAATCCTGTAGTATATCAGTCTGGTCTCACTCAAAAGAGTGAACCAGCCCCGAAATACCAGGTAATTCTACCCTAAAGAGAAACTGCACACTACAGACACGTTTCGACCTCTGTGGGCCTCGTCAGTAAGGTGCAGCATTACTCCCTTCAACCACACCTCACTGACCAGGCCCAATGAAGGCCGAAACGTACGTCTGGAGTTTGCTGTTTCTCCTGTTCAGGGTAGAATTGCCAGTTATTTCGGGTGCTGGGTCACTCTAGTGAGTGGGACCAGACTGATATTTCTCCCTGTGAAGGACACAAGTGAGCTAAAAGGGGCTGCTCTCAGAGTGTGTTATCATGTCCCCAGAACTAACCTATTAAGGCTAGTTCATTCTCTGATTGAGCACCTCTAACTATGTTTTTTGTTTAAAGTACTTATTACCTATAGTTTTAAATTTTACAATATTTGGAACCTGATCTTCTATGTCACTTCAATTTGTAGAAGTTTAAAATGTAAAAGAGAACTCAAGTAAACTAATCAAATTAATTTTCTTTATGAAGTGTTCTTTATTAGGCTACTTTGTATTTCAACAATTAACACATTTGTTGCTTTTGAATTGATAAGTGAGTTTGTGTTTTGCCAACAATTCTGTACTAATTAATTTGCTGGTTTGCCAAGATTGTGGTGTTATAACATTTTGACAATATGATTTGTGCAGTATTTTTGGTTTATTCACCTTATACAGCTGAATTTGATAAATGTTCATAGAATGTATCCAAACATTTTTTTCTAAATGTGTTTACTATAGTTTTTTATTCTTAACCCAATTTTACAAATTGTATTGAAATTCATGCAAAAGGTAACCTATAATCAAATAATCTTCAATCTGTCTCTTCAAAATAGATAGATAGAATGCTCTTGTAAAATAATGCAATCCAGCCTTTTATAGAAATTGTCACTTCTTAAATTAATAATAATTTGAATACAGTTATTTGAAATTATTTATCAATTAATGGTTACCATTTCAGGCCACTAATAACAATTGACATACTTTAATTATAAAAAAAAATACCCTCCTCTACAGCTCCATTTCACGATCATTTAAATTAAAAGGTGTATAAAAATTTGTGGTGAAAAAATATTAAATGTCAGCATAGTGGTTCGTATGAAACTCTTGAATTGTATTTGACTGAGAGGGATTTTTCATCAATTTCTGTGTGAATTCAAATTTAGATATTTTAAAGGGCAAATTCAACATAAGCTTAGGTAACTTTTATATGAAAGAGCAAACTTAGAGAAGATTTACCATCCCACATAAAAGTATGGTGCTGTTTAGTTTTCCAGTTACTGTTCCATGTTTGAGGAAGAAGAGAACTGCCATTTTTATTACGGACACACAGGATGAGGGATCTAGTTGGCTCAACACAACAAACAAAAATCAAACTACTGCTGCAGTTCTAAGCTATGACAGATGCATTATTTTTTTCTATGTTCTCCAGTAGCTCACCTCACCTAATTTTCAGATGACTTGTAGCAATAAGAGGCACTTGTCATCATGTTTTAAATTTGTTAAATTTTATAAGAAAGTTCTTTCATATAAGGGCAACTTGTGTTTATGTGGAACTTCTCATTTAATTCACTTGAATAAGGTTTAATATTTCCAATGCACCTGTGAAAGGTGACATTAAGGGTGAGTACCTTTTTTAGTAGGCAAAAAAAATGTTTTGAGTTTAACTGTATGAGTTTGAGTAAAGGAAAGCATGATAACTTGATAAAAAATGCTTTAATAGTTCATGGCATGCAGTGCATGGTTGCTCATTACATTTAATTGCACAATATGGCAACATACAATCACATATTTTTATTTTGCTTTTAAACTTTATGTATGTGTTAAACACCTCCCAATACATTTTTCTTAAATTACCTTCCACTATTATTACAAGCCCAAAAAATAGTAATGGACAAGTGACACCACAATTTCTTTGGGTTTTAAATATAAACTTGTATATTAATGAAACGGTTGTTCACTTAGATGTCTAACTGAAATCTAAATTACATTAGGAGTAAAAAAATTCCCTCCCACCAGTTATAATATTGTAGGGAGAGTTGGAAATATTTCTCACACACAAATACTGCCTCCAAGCACCATATAAGAACCACACAGTGCCAATTCAATACACCTCTCAAAAACTGGACTGAGCAAGTGAAAAGACTTCCATAATACTCGAGACATGAATTACATTTACAAGTTGGAAATTTGTCGAAACTATTTTAAAAATTGTTTCTTATTCTTCTGGTAAGTAGAAAATTAGCATTAGAGTTGCATTTAATCCCTGCCAAAAAAATAGTACTAAACACGAAGGAAGCAATGTGTCACATTGTTATAGAAAATAAACCTTGTCAGAAGGAAAATATTTCCATTAAACAGTATGGAGGTTTGTATATTAAGAGACATAATGCATTTTGTATGCTTTTATAGCCAAGTTACAGAACACCCTTTGGTCCTAGGAGATATGATAGGTTTTTGCGTCAATGAACAAGAAGTTTTTTCTTCCCCACCCAATTAAGGGCTACATATTGATGGCCTTGATAAGAAAAACTATACGTGAGTAGTTATTAGTTAAACAAGAACTGAGGTGGAAAGAAAAGTTTATATTTCAAGTCATTCATATACAGTCTAAATTACTACATTTTCTTTTCCAAATATCTAAATCTATTATAGACCATTAACTCTCATAGTGATTTTACACACAAATATATGTTGTTTTTATATGAAAGAGAACTACGTGAAATTTAAGTATGTCTAGTTAACCTGTTTCGCTCTACGGGGAAGCTCTTTTTTTTTTCTTTTTTTTTTTTTCTATTATTAGTGATACTGACACGTTAAAATTAAGTATTTTCAGATATATGTCAACATAATAATAAACATAAGAATATGTCAACAGCCCATAATAAAATGTTAATGCACATATCCCTATATCTTCAAACATTAAGCAGTAAAAGATAAAATAAACAGGTTGTATTACATATATATTAAGCCTCCGTATAAGTTATTTTTATATAAAACCACTTATGGAAATGCAAAACTACATGTTTAAATGTTGTCTTACTGGCAAACCCTCCAGATAATATAATCAAACTTGTGAATTTGTATTGATCTTCTTGTTGGTTCAGAAATATACCACGGTTTTAAAATAGTTTAGAGTGCTTTGAAAGGATTGATCATATGAAGAACAGAGAATATGCTAAATTAGACACACCAAGCAACTGTTCAGGTTGAAGTCCATCCTTGAAAGTTAAGATTGTGGAACTGAATCTTGACTATCCCAACATCCGTGAAGATTACTTTAATTCAAACCTCTGAGGCACCACTGCCATTTAATCTGCTGAAGTCAAAAGCTTGGAATACATTAGCCTTAAACTACCTTAGTGCCAAAAATCCTCTTGTATGAGAAATCGCAGCATGTCTTGCCCCCCATAGAGCAAAAAATGTCAGGCAAGCCATCGTAAATGCTCAGTTCAGCACAAGTCATTTGTGTTTAAATACATTTCCTCCAGCCCTGAAAGTACACATGCAAACCATTTTAGAGGTCACTAGTCAGGAAAGACTTCAATCTCTGCCATTTAGGCTATCTCTGTAACATTTTAGCAGGAAGGGCAGTTTTCTTATAGGCATTCACTATAATCATAAGACAACCATTTTGCTTATTTGCTCTGCTTATGCCAACCAGTAAGGGATGTAGTTACCATCCATATCACCTACTTATTTCCCCTTCTTATTGAAAGGGGGTCATTATATTATGAATACTATGCCTCAATTTTATTGTGATAATTTTGCTGGTTACCAGGTTGGGTGGCAGTTGAAAAATTTGGTGAATGCACTACGAGAGGACCCGAGTGGTGTTATCTTAACTTTGAAAAAGCGACCTCAGAGCATGCTTACCTCAGCACCAGCTTTACTGAAAAATATGAGATGGAAACCCCTTGCTCTGCAGGTAATAACGCTTAATCATAAGTCATACGCCATCATCTTAGTCATAGATAATTTCTGTAATGCTTTAATGTGCCTCATCTCAGCAGCATACAAACTAAGAATATGTACTCTGAAAGTCACTTGTGCAATCAGATGTGCTCTTGTCTTTATTGGCTTCATTGTGATTTGAATTAATTGTTATATAATGTAAAAAACACCCTTGTATATGCTAAATAGGAAAGAAGCATGCATTTGTTTGCTAATAGCATCCCACTGATTGTAATATCATTAAAAGCCATATGTTTTGGTAAATTGTGCCAGTTACTATCCGGTCAAGTTTTAAATTATGAAGTACTGCTGCTTGAGAGGCCGACATTTAATTATTGGGATAGAGGACCATTTGATAGTAAATCATAGCCTATAATTATTCATTAGCCTATTAATGAGACTGTAGTATCATAGCTACTGCATATTTTATTGAAACCATAATTGAATGATAATAAGTGTCATATCTTATTTTTTAGTGGTATGATGATGAAATGAAAACTTATTCCTGGACACGTATATCAGTAAGCATCCTCAAGTTACTAGATTTTTAGTGAAGATTAAGTTTATGAGTTTGTTTATATATTTATTTTGTTGCCTCCATTTGCTAATCTAACACACACAGCCCATTTTGCACCAGTTTTGGTTCCATTTATTCTTTTTTCAGCAAAGTGCTAGATCATCTTAGTTTTAATACAGTTATAAGCGGGTGTATGCAAAAGAACAGTCCATATTCTTCAATTGTCATTTCTGATATTAAATTGTAGTCTGACCCTAAAATATGATGTCTTCCAGGCCATGTACAAAAGTAACAATTTCACAGGAATGGTTAGCATCATACTTTTTTTTTTTTTTTTCCCAAACAGGAAGTGACCGGTTCCCAAGGATGTAATGCATGAAAAATCTTTAAAGTATACAAAATACTTTAATACGATATAATGATCTGTTTTGAACTTGGATATCAAGTTTAATAATTATATGTATTCATATATTAATGTATATACTTTGATATAATATATGCACCTTTCTATTGAAAAATATATTTTCAGTGCAACCAGTAAAGGCTAATACTAGAGTAACAAATAGAAGGAAAGTATTGTAAAGGAACAGTATTTTAGGATTTGAAAAGTTATCCGCAACCATCATTGAGATGAGCAATACCAACAATCGAGATGCTCAGGCAGAGAACAAACTATCCTTCACAGGTTGTTCTGCAGATATGGTTATCAACTCTGAGAGCATCGTTTTTAGCTCACTTGTAGTATATCAGTCTGGTCTCACTCAAAAACTTGATACAACCCCGAAATACCAGGCACTACTGAGCACCTCTATTGTTGGTGTTCATCATAGAGATGAACAGAGCAATTTAAGTAACTCGGGATGGCCAAAAAAACATGAAATACATATATCCAGTGTTGTTGATACACTATAAGGTAAAGCAATATTTGGCCCAAGCAATATATAATAAAATCAATACAAGACACGTAAAAACTGTAATATTCACAAGAAAATAAAATCCGTTTAGAAGAGTCCTGTTATGTGAAAACACTTTTCGACCGCCTATGTCATGTAGTCCTGACTTATAACCACTCTTAGTATCCCCTCAGGGCCCAATCTAGTGTATGAACAATTACTTTCACAATTTGTAACTGCTGCAAAAATGTGTTGATAGTGTAATATTTTGGGAAAAGAAAAATGCCACTAACCTTTCAAATTAGCAATGGGTTTTGAACTATAGTGCCTTTATAATGTATTACTATGGTGTAAAATAGAATTGATCATTTAGATCGTATTTTTCAATACAGAGTACAAAAAAGCACAATATAGAAAAAATACCAAGTTCTACAGAGTTTGAGTGGCTCATACTTTATAAAAAACTGTTTTATTGATTTTAAGAATGAAGTTGTCCAGGGGTGTATGAACTGGGGGGATGGGGAGGACACACACACACAGCGTAAATGAATAGGGGACATATAAAAATTGCAAAACTGAAACGTAGTCATGCATTACCAGATTTGGCTAATACAGGGCCATGGAACAGTATGTCTTTCCCATGAAAGCTTTGACCCAGGGGCAATGAGAATTTAAACAGAGAGATTAAGAAAAATTGTTTTTGAGGAGCACTGAAGCAATGCCCCCTCCCCCCAAGCAGGACCCAGGCACTGGCTGGAAATCTGCCCTGCATCCTGTCCTGGGAGTAGAGTTATCCCCCCCCCCCCCCAGATATTTTTGATCTCCTACACCAATGGTTGTTATACCTATGCAACTCAAAAGGCCACAAAGTAAGTGACCCAGTAATGTTGTTTTCATATTGGTAAAAAGTGTTGTCAAATATAATGCAATTAAGGACACAGTTCAACTTAAAAAGATACCACCTTTCGCCAAAATCTATACCTCGAGCAGTGCTGTTCAACTTCTTTAGCAGGTTCTTTTTGGACCAGATTTAAAATAATAGTAAAAAAATGTTTCTATAAATATGTATAGTTTTATGTATGTATATTATGTGCAATAATTAAACATTTGGGGATTTCGATATGATATCCCAAGTGTTTTAATTGACTCTTGTTCTTTTATTTTAATGTGTTAGCTTTGTAAGGAGACAGCTGGTTGGATAGTCCTGATATAGAGTATAAATGATACAGAGAAGCTATAAAATAGGCTATTTGTTTTTCCAAATCTAAAATTATGTTGGAAGATATCAATGAAGCCTCACCTGGGATGGGGCAAGTGGCTGGGAGGGACAAACATAATTCTCTAATTTTATTCTTTTAACCTTAATTAACCTTTAATTATTTTATTGGTGAACCACAGAGCTTCTGTTTCTTTTAAGCCATGAAACCAAACTGCTCGCCTGGCATAGTGGTACTTGCATATTTTGTGTTTACTGCAGATATTCTTTTACCCACCTGAGTGGCTGTTGAACAAACAGCCATAATCTGCAGAGTACACTGATTCTGCACTTTTGTGCTCAGGTTGATTTTCACCTCTAACTTATAATATGGTCATGATATTTTGGCTATTGCTTAAGCATTACATGTATATCAGAGTTTAAGGGCTGTTATTCATTTTTGAAGAGCAGACAAATAGTAAGATAAGGATAAGAACAGCAGAGCATTGAACCTATTATGCACAAGGACGATGCTTCTTCAATTTAAAGACCTGAATCTGCTTACAGTCTTTTTACATTATTGATTAGTTTCTAGACTGCTGACCAAGATACCTTACAGAACTAAATGTTAGCCTCCGTGATGATGATTAATTAAAGCAATGTGGACTTTCCTTAAAGTGTTTTAATTGCTTGTCTTTTCATTAAACTGGGAATAAACCAGGATTTTTTTTTCTAATTTTAAATCATGATCAAACTATATTTAAGTACAGTGAATGTGAGTTTTTGACTTATCCGTAGATAGTACTATCAGTTATATTTGATTTTATTACTTTCAGTTTCAAGCTTTACTTGCATGTGTATATTCATATTCCTGCATTAAGGAAACACTCTTACACCATTTGATCTTCATTCATAACATAAATTTTATTTTAGAGCAAAACATATTTCTTTGTTTCGTTAGCACTGCCCTTACAATTCCATGTGCTCTATGCCATCACAGAGTAACAGTTATTCTCTATACATAGTTCATTACCCATTGAGAGGAGACAGAAGTATTATATTGAATAGTTCTCATATATTGTTACCCGCATCTGGTTTGGATAAAAATCACACAGTTTGGCTGAAACATTAACTTACAGGGACACTGTCACAGCAACGGGAAGTTGGTTTAATTCTAGCCTGTACTAGCTGTTTTTCTGCACAGTAAATCATTCATGAGATAGTCAGCACTGCAAGTGGAGCTCTTGTATGTTAATGTTCAGCTAACTATGCTAATTAGTGGCTCAGAGTGCTTGAGAAGGGTGGCGATGGGGAGTTAACAGCATGATAACCTTAAAAGACCACTGTTTTGCCACCACTGAGGCAGACAAGCTAACTGTAATCCTAATTAGCATAGTAAAACAGCTAAATATTATGTATAAGCCAATCATTTGTATAAGAATACAGCAACTTAAAAAGTGGAGGAATGATTTAGTTTAGAATCATATGGCCAGCATGTACAAAGCATAATGCTAATAAAAAAACTCTGCCAACTCAAATTTTTTTTTTGAGGATGATTACCCTCTGCATTTACCACATTCAGTTGGTCTGTATAACTTATTTTACATGCATCCATCCAGTAGCTGAAGGTGTGCGTGCACAAAACAATAAGGTAACATTCTCTTCTTAGCGTCTGTAGATTAGAATTGTTATTGAAGCAAGAAAAAAGTAGACCTGTGTTTTTTCTCTTTTCATCAGTCTTATTTATTTACCCTCATTTTTCTATAAAATGAACAATAATTAGTATATTTAGCATTCATAGGTCTGCCATTTAGATATTTTGTTACTTGTTTCCAATTAATTAATTTTTTAAAGTTAGTTTTTTTTTATAACCTAAGGATACTTCCTACTAAAACTTGAATAATCACGTTCTGCCCATTGGTGCTTGGAGTTCCTCTATATTGAGGTCATATTGAGGTACATTGAAATCCATACACATATAATATATATGCATATATATATATATATCACATGTAATAATAAAATAGTTATCAAACTGCGAGTCACGCTTTGCAAGCTACTGTGAGAGACGCAGTTCTGGCCGCATTTGCAGAGGTGGAGTCTCTACGGCGCCTCACTTGCGGTAAAAAACAACCCAGAAAAGCAGGAGTTTGAAAACAAATACCACGCCGCTGGACTTAGAAAAAAAAATATACGACCCGCGGGACTTAGTATTTTTGGGACCTTGTATTTTTTTTTTTTTTCCTGAGTTAACAGTGGAAAAATATACATCAAAAAACACTGAAAAAAATAAAATAAAATAAAAAAAAAACATCACACACAGCATGGGGGGACAGCCAGGACGTCTGGAGGTGAGGTTGCACGCGACTTAAAGTCAAATTTAAGGAGTTGAAAATCGGCTAAGCGAGGGGAAAAAAGCGGCGGCCCCAAAAAATTAAAATAAGGCTACATGACCCCGAAGCGCAGAAAACACGGACAAGGACGTACGACTTTTAATAACAACCCACGGAACTTTGAAAAAAAAAATACAAGGCCGCAAACATGTACATCCAAAAAAAAAAAAAACACTACAAAATACAAACAAAACCTAAAACTCACACACAGCAGGGGGGGGGGACAGCCACAACATCTTCCAGTGAGGTTGCATGCTAATTAAAGTCAAATTTAAGGAGTTTTGAAACTTGAAAATCGTCTGAGAAAAAAAAATGGCGGCCAAATTTTTTTAAAATGAGGCTACACGCCCCCGAAACGCGCAAAACACAGCCAGGCATATACAACTTTTTTGCCAGGGACGTACAAGGTACAAAAATACAGTTAGGAAGCACGAAAAAATGCTTGAGTGCCGCGTAGCACATATACAAACAACACCATTTTACAACACTAACTTGCAACTAATAACATTACGAATCTAAAATGGCGCTTTACACAACTAAACCAACGGTTTGCCCTCGCGCACGCAGCATATTTCTAATGCACAGGTGGGACATTGATGATACTTTCTCCTCCGGGCAGGACCAGTACAACTGTACATTGTATGCTGTAGGAAAATAAAAAGAGATACTTAGCTCTTCAGGCTATTTATTGTTGGATATATCAATTACAAATAGGTAAAGTATATTAATTTATTAAGTAATTAATTTATTATTATTTAAAAAAATAGACATATATATCTGACTTTGTGATGAGCGCCAAAGGCGCTCAAAGGAGCAAAAGTAAATGAGAGGAGAGGCTCGCAATGAGCGCCGAAGGTCCTCAGAGTAGAAAAAGCTTTACATTCTGTGTCAAACAGCATTGCCATGGCTTAAAATTGTATTGCCCCGTCATTTTTGATGTGCAAGTCGCTAGTGTATGTATGTGTATATATGTAAGTATATGTATGTATGTATGTATATATATATATATATATATATATATATATATATATATAAATAAATATATATATATATATATATATATATATATATATATATATATATATATATATACTAGTGAATTGCCCATCAAAAAATGACGGCAATAAAATTGTAAGGCAGTTAATGCTGTTTGGTGTATGCTAATGAAATAATTAATACATTAATAAATGAATATACTTTACCTATTTGGAAGTAATATATGCAGGAAGCATTGTGCTGAAGAGCTGACAATCTGTTTTGATGTTGCTGCAGCATATAATGTAGGTTTGCACTGTTGTGGAGCTGAGGTGTAAGTGTCAGCAATGTGTGCAGTGTGTAGTGTAAATAGGCTGCATGCGCGAGGGGAAGCCGTTGGTTTAGATGTGTACTTCCGCATTGTGTAAGTTAGTGTTGTAAAATGGCGACTAATGTGTATGTGGTACGCGGCTGTGTATGATGGAGCGTCCTTACTAATGGTGTATCTTGTAGCACGTACAGCTTTTTTGAAAATCCGTATGTGCTTGATGGTATTTTGCATGTTTAGGGTCCTGTAGCCTCGTTTTCATTTTTTCCGGCGGCCCTTTTTTCTCTCGCTTAGGGAATTTTTTGTGTGTGTAAACTCTGGAATTTTGACTTAAATTGAGGTGTAACAGTTGCAGAGGTCCTGGGTGCCCCCCCCCCCCCTTGCTGGGGGGAAGCTTTTTATGTATTTGTTGTGTGTATTTATTGTGTTCTTAATGTTTTTATGTACGTGCCGTTCGGGCGTTAGGGTCGTATGTTTGCAAGCTCGTAATGTTTTTATATATTTATATATATATATATATATATATATATATATATATATATATATATATATATATATATATATATATATATATATATTGTTTTCTTTCAATTTCACTCCAGTGCATTTTGTGTAAAAGATGTGAGTTTACATGGAATGTT
Source organism: Discoglossus pictus (assembly GCA_027410445.1). Taxonomy (NCBI): domain Eukaryota; kingdom Metazoa; phylum Chordata; class Amphibia; order Anura; family Alytidae; genus Discoglossus; species Discoglossus pictus. The sequence goes on along the minus strand of CM050164.1, from coordinate 102,396,394 downwards.
CCAGTTTCTTCCAGGTTGTACTTTCCATGGTTTGACAAATCATTTTAAATCTAAATGCTACTAAATTTTGTTGTCTTTGTTTCTTTTTAGTAAATGTACAAAAATATCTTGTAGAGACTACAGCCCTGGCCATATTTTTGATAACGATCATGGATCTGATGAAAAGTCTCATTAGGCAGATCACATTTGTCTCAGTTGTGTCCAATTTAATTGAAATGAACTCCACTCAGAGTTCATTAATGTGTATGATCATTTTCTCTCACGCTAATTCAAGATTAAACGGGATTGAAGTTAGAAGAGTCTTTGAAGCCACTTCTATGTTCACTTTTCTTTTATAACTGTATTGGATGGGCTTTGCTGTACAATCATTTATTTTAGTTACAAATGAATTAATATTCCATAGTGATCACAATGATATTTCCAACTACTAAACACATTACTTAACAATAAACCCATTGTTTTTTAATTTGTCACTCTCCATTTTTGTTCTTGTGCATTCAGGCTTACTTAGAGTAATACTTTCCATAGCTGTTAATGTAGAATGGTATTTTGTATTTTTAAGTAATTGACTACTTTTTTATTTGTCTGAGAGGATTGAATCCACAGCTAGATGAGGATGCATCCAAATAATATTAAAGGCATATCTTTGTTCCCTGTTTTTACCTTTTTCCAACTAACACATGTTGCCAACTAACACATTACATAGAGTCATTCTGTACACATATAGATTTATTTTATGTAAAAATAAAACTTGTTTTCCACACCCCCAGAGCTGCTTACATAGCTATGGAACCTCCCAATAGTAAAAGGGATAAATTGCATACCCAAATACAGTGTTTCTAACTTTCAAGACAGCAGCAGCTCCATGCAGAGATCTTACACAGCAGTGTCTGGCCCTTCCTGCTTTCTTGTGAATAAATGCTAATACATATCCGTCCCATTTAACAGTGTTAATAAAAGGCTTTATAAAATAACATTATACTCTTTTCAAAATAGAATATTAATGAAATACAAAGGGAACTCGAAATACCTGCTAAAAACATCAAATATGCCTCAAATTAAGGGAGCCTGTGAGTAAGGTTGCAAGTTAATTTAAGGCATATTTATCGTTTATTAACAAACGAAAATAGCCTAAGCGATAAAAAAAATGGCGGACGAAAAAACGTAAACACGTCAAACGAGGCCGAAGGACATAAAACGAGGACGAACAATAGAAAAACGAGCTCAAAGAAGTAACACTTAATCCAAGGCAGTAACACTTAACCCAAGTCACTAACTCTTAACCCAAGGTAGTAACAGTCATCACGAGGCCTCTAAACTACACGGGGGGGCAGAGGCTTGCTATTAGCGCCGCGGGGCTTGAGATGAGTGCCAAAGGCGCTCATTGCAGGGAATGTAAAATACAAGGGGGAAGAGGCTCGAAATGAGTGCCGAAGGGGCTCAGACAGGCCATATCCACGCATTGTGTGGCAAACAACATTGCCAGACTTACAATTTTACTCATGTCATTTTTGACGGGCAAGTCGCTAGTAATCCTCAAAATTTTCTGAAGTCTAAAAAATAGAAAGAAAAGTACTTACATTTGTTTTAATTTTTTATCGGCTCTCGTTTTTAAGTAACATTTTGTATTGGAGAACTTTGGCAGGCCTCAACCACGTTTTTCAGGGTTTGAATTTGAAGCAGATTTGAATAAGATGACTCTTTGTTTTATCATTTGTAACTAAATATAATATTCTGACTTCCCTGATCTATGGCACCACACTACTAGAACAAATTACATTCCCACATCCGTGCTTCAGCGGTACAACCGTGAGAAGAGATTTTCTATTTTTTTTTTTTCAGATGAGGGATGGTGAATGGTTGCAAATGTTTAAAACCAATGATCTGAAAGATTGCTTTATAATAAAACGAACAGAGACATTTGCTTTTGGTTTCGGAGAATTCCTACTTGATATGTTGGCCAACCCTTTCTGGGTCGCTACCTTATCATGGTGAAGGGCTTGTGTACTTCAATGAAGTTGTGAGCTATACCACGTAGGGTCACCCAAGATGGGTAGGTTGTAGCAGAGAGACCAGAAAAGTAGTGGTCCCCTGGAGAAGGAGCTGTCAACCCACTCCAGTATTTTTGACATGAAAACTTTATGGATTGGCACACCTAGACACAAGATTTGCCTGGCATTCTGTGTTCCATAGGGTCACGGAGAATCTGACAGGACTGAACGACCAAACAAGTGTTGGCCAACCAGATTTCTTTACATCTGTGGTTTAGCAGAAGCCAAGAAATATAACTGGTTTGTGGCACAATTAAGACTGTATTAAGTGGTGCCTATAGCTGATTGCCAGTCCATTGAGAAAGCAATTTTCAAAATCTTTCAAAATCTACACATAAAAACATAACAGTGCTACACATGTTTAAGATAAATAAACATATTTTAAGAAAACTGTAGAATCTCTTTAATGTAATGTCGCTTGTGTTGTGCATGTCATAGTTGCTACAATGGCAATTATGTGGAGGGAGGATCATCTTAATGATTACAGGAAATTCTTGATTTGTTTTTTCTTCTCCAGAAGTACTGCACAACACTTAAAATGAAGCATTATTTGTGCAGAATCTATTTACTATTTTTGTTTGTCCTGTGAGGTTTTTTTCTGTCTTCTTCAGTGTCTTAGAATAAGAGAAATGTGTAAACATAACATTTATATAGTAGTTCAAAGTTTTTCTAGAACACTCACTGAAAATGTGAAATACTGATTTAAGTTCCAAAGAACACCGCAATCTGAATAAAAAATGAGCTTTGAAATGTTGTTCACACAGAACCACTCTAGTGTGGCGCTTCATTTTATATATTCTTCTCAGGAATATGAAAACAATTTTCAAGCTTACAAAGTACAGCATCCTCCAGTATATAATATTTGCACTTCATTACTCTCAAGATTGTTTTGTACAGATATAGATTATAATAGAAGCTTGGACTATTGTTATTGCAGAGAAATGGAAATCAAGATGCTATTTGCTTGAATGCTATCTCAAATATTTCAATTCTCAAGTTCCCCAATGATTTTCTGTAATATTTATCATATTTTCAACAAAACTGAAGAAATGAAATGCTTATGATAAGGACACACTCAATGATATGTAAAGCTTGATGTTTAATGCGTGCCATTTATATTGACTTTTGAAACTGGCTGCACACATACTACTGCATATCAGAAATAGATACAGATTTATATTAAAATCATAATAGATGTGAGGATTCTTGATATATCTGCAGAAAACGGTTGTAAATTTCCTCTAGTGTTATGTATAGAGATAACATGCAGTCTTTTAAACCTGACAGCCCTGAAATAGGTCATATTCTCCTATGTGATTTTTAGAATTTTTTACACTGGCTCAGAAAAGAATATAATAACCAATGTATATGGAGTGTTGAATATATATATATTAGGCACAGGTAATAAATGCAACTAGGACAATCGCTGACAAATGTCAAAAGAAGAATGGATGAGTAGCCTTATCTAGAAGCATAATTTGAATCATGGGAACATGAAAATTAAATAAAAACAGTATGTTATCCATGTAAAATAAAAAAGATAAAAATGTAAAAATTAAAAGAAAGTGGTGATAGTAGGTGTATATGGAAAGAGAAGATATCTGTGAACGTATGGTGGGGAAAAGAATGGCAAAAATGTATATGGAAAAGATACATATAGAGAGGGACAGGTTTGTAGTAAGTGTATATAGAGAGCGTGGCAGTGAGTGGGCATTGAACAGGAAAATGTCTACAGAATGTTGAATATCAAGTATAAAAATATTGTAGAGGACCCTAAATATATTTTACAGTTGGGGGCACATTACTAGCCTTCACTCTTTACTCACAAAATATTGAGCAATATTTCTTCACATACAAGAGGCATTTATGATTTCACTCTCTGATTGTATATACAATAGTGAAACATGAAGAATATATTATATTATTCTTGAGATCAGTACAGCACACAAATGAAGGACAAGTGAAGATGTAATTATTAGTTCAATGTCAAGCCATTCTGTTCATTATTGTAACTACATAATTTAGATTTGTTCTGCATTCTGGCAATTCTAGTTGATTTAACAATTAGAGCAGTCAGAGATCAGAGTTATATTGTATTCTCCCTCTTTTTCATTATCATTGCTTAGTTTGAATCTTCCCATATTTACTAAACAGTACTATTTTGTAACTGATTACAGTACCGAGAGGCACCCTACAGCCTATTGTTAATGTTCTTTTTTTGTAGAATAATTGTATTAAAGACCCATATTTACAATATGTTCTTTTAAAGAACTAAATTGAGAACATATTTTGAAGAATCAAAAGTAATTAACAGCTGTTAGTTTATTAACTATTATACTCAATTGTCCTTGAAAACTAATGTTTTTGTCATTAGACCTATTGAAAGCTAAGGTACTGAGAATTTTTCTATTTCCATGGTATCTGCTGCGAACCACGGTATGCTCCTATCTGTAAAAGAAGATGGGCAGAAATAAAAATGTCACATCCCACTTTAGTATAATATTGTAAAAAAAAGAATGAATTCAACTCTATTTTTTTTCCTTTTATACATTTTTTGCCCATTATCAAGCTTAATTCTTCAAAATAAATTATTGTAAATGTGGCAAGAGTGGAATATTTAAGTAGTTCTCTTCCTTTTATCTCTAGGTTATATGCTTCTCAATTAATGAGGACACATACTTCACAGATAAACCAAGAAATCATCTAATGTTATAAATATGTTCTATATAATCTCTTCATATCCGTTGTGTTAACTCAAGGTTGTAGTATTTATTAATGAATCAATTGTATCCATGTCTGTATTCAGATGGAATAAAACCCAGTTATCATGTGGCTACAATAATCTTAATAATGTTTTATGTAGTTATCTTGAAAGGCTTTAAAATAAACAATTTGTCTAGTAGGGAATTACTGTAATATTATACTACTATCATTAAAACACATTTTTTGAAGAGGGGTCTAATATGAAATAATTTCATTTTATTATTTTAAGATGAGTAACTGCTATAGATATTACATACTGGTTTAATATAATTCTCCTCTTGTTTTTTCCATGCAGCCTCTTATTCCAAGGAGTCCAACGAGCAGCGTTGCCACTCCTTCCAGCACCATCAGCACACCAACAAAGCGAGACAGCTCCGCACTTCAAGACCTTTTCATCCCACCTCCTCCTGCAGAGCCCTACACACCTAGGTATAATTTATATTATATCTTAAGTGCTGATTGACAATTCGTTGTAGGTGGCAAAATATATATTTTAGGAAATAACTCTAAAAACCTTCACAATTGCTATAGTTGCAAATAATCTTGAAAACCATTAATATTAAATAAATATTTATATAAAACTAAAGTTGCTGAACTTCAATCTATGGCAATCCTATCTGCTAAGTGATGAGACACCCAGAGTAGAAATCACCATCCCTTTTCTTGTCTCTAAAGACTATGTTCAGTTTTATAATATTTGGCAACAGGTTTTTTTTCCTTAAAATTAGTTTTCACTCATTGCTGTATTTTCTGAATTTTGAAGTTATTCCAGTGCATCTTAGAAATGACATCCTTAAAGGTTTCATGTTTTAAAATCCATAACCGTAAAGCTGGCTATATTGATTGTAGCAGGTCTTACATTTTTAAGGACATTCATCATCGATTAATAGGTAAAGAGCTTTCTAAAGAACAATTGTTTGTTTTATCTCTATGAACTTGTATACGATACTTACATTCTTTCTCTTCAATGTATATATTAAAGCACTTCAATAAAAAATCTTTGGAGGACAGCTTGGTGCCAATCTCTCTCTGCTTTTAAATACCTTAGATAACATGAAAAGCATAAAGCTGGCTTGTAAATTTAAGTTACAAATGACCATTAATTACCATACCATATGATTATCCTATTCTTGAGTGTTTTGACAACTCTACCTTATCAGTAATCTTTTTTTTTTTCTTTGATTGGTGGTCTAAGATTGTAATGTCTCCTTACATTTCCTTATTATGCAAAAATAATATTACTTGATTATTGACTACTTTGTCTCTTCCAAACAATTCTAGTTGACAACTAATAGGCAGCTCTAGCACTTGAACTAACAAAAGGCCTCAACTGTCCTTTTAAGTCAAATATGAATTATAACCCAGTAACTATTATAACTTTATAAATATTTTCCATATTCAAAGTTGCAAAGTAATTTCTAATACTTACTACACTACCCTGGTATTCTATATCATATGCAATGTTTTAATGATTTTAGATTTCATTAATTTCATGTTGTTGGATGTTTTGTAGTGAAAAAATATTTTAACTGTTGCTAATTAAGAGAACTAAATGTTAACATTTGTATTTTTTAACATATTGTATAACCAGTTATGTGATATAGATGCTATAACACTTTTCCCTTTGTCCTTTTAACCAGCTCACAGTGATAGATGTAACAATGATTTAATTTTATAAACTGGTCACTGTTTGGGGAAAATGTAGGGGGAAAAATTATGTGACGCTCCATTTTTTTTATTTCATGTCAGCCAAGTGTATGATATATGACCACTTTGTGATGATTTATTTATTCCTACTTAACATTAAAATGAAAGGCTTCCAAATGATCTAAACTATTATTCTTTATTCTTATTCTTCCATATGGTAAAGAAAAATGAATGTATTATATATATAAAAATCAAGCACCTGTTAATCCGCAAAAGGATAAACAAAGAAAATAAATATATTTTTCTAGGTATTGATAAGTCTTGGGTTCTAAGAAACTCACATGATGCAATTTCTTGCATCTTCTGTACATAATCAAAGGACATATAATCTTACATTAAAGAGGTCTAAAATGTACTTTTCTTCAAAAAGAAAAACAAAAGCATGCTAAAATTTAGAGGAACAGGTGTACTTTAAAGCAATTTGTAAAGACTCTTTGCCCTTTTAAGTTTTCAAATAATGAATTCAGACTTAGTTGTTGCCACCATCCCCTGCCAATTCACTTTTGCATTTCTTAGCCAATTACATGGGATCTTACTTGGCAAAAAAGGATCTGAGAAGCCAAAGGTGTATTTTAACTGTTGAGGAGACTTGGCATGGTCACGGTAAACATGAAATGTTTGATATTTAAACTTGGCTTCCTTCCTGGCAAATTGTGGACGAATTCATATGCAGATATTGTCACCATTTCCTTTATATTTAGGATGCATTTGCTTATCCTGTGGAACAAGAATAAAACCTATATACAGTGCCTTGCAAAAGTCTTCACCCCCTTGACTTTTTCCCTTTTTTGTTACATTACAGCCTTAAGTTCAATGTTTTGTTAATCTGAATTTTATGTGATGGATCAGAGCACAATAGTCTAAGTTGGTGAAGTGAAATGAGAAAAATATATACATAAAACTATTTTTGAGAAATAGAAAACAGAAAATTGGCATGTACGTATGTATTCACCCCCTTTGTTATGAAGCTCATAAAAAGCTCTGGTGCAACCAATTACCTCCAGAAGTCGCATAATTAGTGAACTGATGTCCACCTGTGTGCAATCTACGTGTCACATGATCTGTCATTACATATACACACCTTTTTTGGAAGGCCCCAGAGGCTGCAACACCTAAGCAAGAGGCACCACTAACCAAACACTGCCATGAAGACCAAATAATTCTTCAAACAAGTTAAGGACAATGTTGTTGAGAAGTACAAGTCAGGGTTAGGTCATAAAAAAGTATCTAAATCTTTGATGATCCCCAGGAGCACAATCAAATCCATCATAACCAAATGGAAAGAACATGGCACAGCATCAAACTTGCCAAGAGACAGTCGCTCACCAAAACACACGGACCGGGCAAGGAGGGCATTAATCAGAGAGGCAGCACAGAGACCTAAGGTAACCCTGGAGGAGCTGCAGAGTTCCACAGCAGAGACTGGAGTATCTGTACATAGGATGACAATAAGCCGTATGCTCCATAGAGTTGGGCTTTATGGCAGAGTGGCCAGAAGAAAGCCATTACTTGCAGGAAAAAAACTAAATGTCACGTTTTGAGTTTGTGAAAAGGCATGTGGGAGACTCCCAAAATGTATGGAGGAAGATGCTTTGGTCTGATGAGACTAAAAATGAACTTTTTGTCCATCAAAGAAAATGCTATGTCTGACGCAAACCCAACACATCACCCAAAGAACACCATCACCACAGTGAAACATGGTGGTGGCAGCATCATGCTGTGGGGATGTTTTTCAGCAGCCGGGACTGGTAAACTGGTCAGTGAGTTTGAGGGAAAGATGGATGGTGCTAAATACATGGATATTCTTGAAGCAAAACTTGTGCGTGATTTGAGGCTAGGACGGAGGTTCACCTTCCAGCAGGACAATGACCCCAAACACAATGCTAAAGCAACACTTGAGTGGTTTAAGGAGAAATGTGTAAATGTGTTGGAATGGCCTAGTCAAAGCCCAGACCTCAAACCAATAGAAAAATCTGTGGTCAGACTTAAAGATTGCTGTTCACAAGCGAAAACCATCCAACTTGAAGGTGCTGGACCAGTTTTGCATGGCAGAATGGGCAAATCCCAGTGGTAAGATGTGGCAAGCTCATAGAGACTTATCCAAAGCAACTTGGAGCTGTGATTGCCCCAAAAGGTGGCTCTACAAAGTATTGACTTTAGGGGGGTAAATAGTTATGCACATTGGCTTTTTCTGTTATTCTGTCCTATTTGTTGTTTGCTTCACAATAAAAAATAAATAAAAAAATAAATACGAAAAATGCCAAGGGGGTTGAATACTTTTGCAAGGCACTGTGTTTGGATCCAAAATGTAATTATGTAACTGGTTAGAGGTTGATTCCTTTCTTTTTTTCTGTATGTTTTTTATAGGCTTGTTTGAGGTTGAATCTGAACATAATTGTGATATACAAACTGTATAAATTATATTTGCTGCATTTAAGACCAGTGTATTAAAACATTAACTTAAAGTACCTAAAAGTGGAGCTGGGATAAAGCCACGTTAATGGTGTATTTGGGAACATTGGAACAGAATGGACATTATACTGGAAATTAGAAAGAAGGACAAAACTATTGCAAATTCATTTTCAAAAGAAATATACGGTTTATAAAATATGAAACAAATGAAGTTGTTTAAGATTCCCAGCACAATCTGCAATACCAATCTGATTTGTGTGATTGCTCTGTTTGTACATAGAAAAAGTTCACTTAAACAGTCCTGTTTCTCACTTGACTTGTCCTGTGTGTTGGAGCAAGTGGAGTAAGCTTCTACTTAGTTTGTAAAGTATGTATTTCAAAGAATGTATTTTTTTTTTAAATGTATATTTTATTTTAATGACCAACTGGCTTGAATGGTTCTCTTTAAAGACCTTACAAGCCTAACCAGAATTCTGAGCCACTGAGTAGCCTGACTCTTCTTAAGGATGGTTGTCCTCAATTCCTGGCCTGTTCACATTTCTTAAGAAAACTATTTGGAACCATTGTTTGTAACATTAAATAGGGGAGATTTATATATTAGAATTTTTTTATGAGTTAAGATATTTTAGTATTGTATACAGACATTTATATTTCCTTTGTTATAATTTAAGCAATTTAGGCTGGATTTCTATAGCAATTATCTGAGGACAAGATATCTCATGTGACTTGTATTATTATAATTCATTAATGTATTTGTTGCATTTCAATAAAAGCAGCAGAAGCTAATCTAAAAGTATCATATTTGTCACAGTTCTGTTCTCAAAAGAAATTTAGTATTTTAATAGAATAATGTTAGATGAATATAACCTTTAAGAAAAGAAATCCCTGGAGTTCTATATTTGTGCAAGATCAGCACATTTCCTTGGCAACACCCCAGGCTAATATTTGAAAAACATATTACATTTAGTCTTGGCTTATATTATTTATCTATACACCAACGCTATTTTAATTTTAGTTTAGTTTTGTTGTTTTTTTTATTTTTTTATAAAAGACATTTTATTCTGTTTCACAGATCACAAACCACAGGGTTTTTTCTTCCCTTTTTCAATTTAACATGTGTATTACTTGATAGCAGAAATGCCATAATGGATTTCTTTTCTTAACATTTTTTTGTAGAAAAGAATTAAAGGGGCATGGAACATAATTCTTTTTTGCAACCATTTAATAGAGCATTTTTTAAAATGTGTTTTGCATGAAAAATAATATTATGTAAAACCTGTTTAAATTTCATTGAAACTAACAAGAAGTGCACAGCGCATACATACATCTGTAGATTTCAATGGTCTATATTACTGCTCATTGGATTGCAAGCCAGATCCGCTAAACTCTTGAATCATTATTTCCTATTTTGAGAGCTTCATTTGAAAAAAAATGAAAAAAACATGCAGTGGTAAAAATGCTTCCAAAGTTCATTTAAAGGCATATCTAAATTTCCTGGATTATGAGTGCTTCGGATAGAGGACAATCAGTAGTATATGCAAAACTTTTTTTGCATGAAAAAATCCCAAAATAAACATTTAAACACTTACCTTGAAGTTAGCAAAATGTCTTGTAATTTCTGACAGTTGAAAATCAAATTTAACACCCTCTTGAAACCCAGGCAAAATTAGCATAAAATTCATAATTTGTTTTGGCCATTCAGGAGGCTCAGGCACCTGATACATTTGTAGCAAACTCTGGAGTTCCTAGCTGTGGACTTTTTGGTAGAGAGACTTTAAAGCAAACTCTGTACCTGGCTGCCTTTCCTGTGTGTACTTGGTTATGTAAGCAATTGTCGGTTTGCAAAGCTGGATTTTAGTTTCCTCCCTATATCTTTGTAAGTACACTGAAGTACACATATTTTTCTGATAATCACTGTCTTTTTTTTTTTACCAAACATTTGAAACCCAGGAAACTTATATATCCCTTTAATTAGCTGCTTAAAAAAATACTATTGGACAGAGTGTGCAAAGATGAATTATACAGTTCTTTTTGAATAGCTAATGGAGAGTTCATATCCAATATAATATTTATTTTAAATATAAGATTCACTTGCAATGTTTGTGCTTTTTAATACATCTCAATATTACATTAATTCTAATGTTTCTATATTTCTTTCAAGAAAGTGATCAACAACGCACTGTAGCCAAGTCCTAATTTTTTCTGCTAAAATTATATGTTTCCCTGTTTGGAATGTGACTTTAATCTTTGGCTCTGTATATGTTGGAAGAGGTATCACTATGATTTCACTACTTTTATCCCGGCATATGCATTTTACATAGTATTTTTGGCAAAAACAACTATTTGTAACAACATTGTGGGAAGTGCAGTCCTATTTCGCTGCAGTGCATCAGAGCAAAAGTATAAGAAAGTGATTAGTTTATAATTGCAGTTTTCTCTGAAGTTCATGTATAATGTGGCAACTAAACATCTTGCTGGCAGAGAGGAAAAGTAACATGTAATACTGTCAACTTCCCTTTAATAAAAACTGAGGATATTGTGACTGCATTAATAAATGACTCATGATTAGTAGGGTAACTAACGTAATCTCAGCAATGAACAATATATGGAGAGAGTGCAGTATATAATTATTAATATACTTGTGCTGTTTTGCTTTCTGTTGCTTTATACAAAGGCAGATGCACTGCATTAAAATACAAATTGTTTGGTTTGGGTATACTCTTTAATAGTCGAAGCCTTGAATCCAGGGGTGTCCAAAAGTGGTCCTGGAGGGCTGCACCCAGGCCTGGATTTGAGGATGTCCTTTCTGTTCACAGGTGAGTCAGTCGGGATGACTGAAGAAGCAATAGTCTTACCTGCTTGCAGCAAGGATATCCAAAAATCCAGGCCTGTGTGCAGCCCTCCAGTGCAGAGTTTGGACACCCCTGCCTTGAATCAATGTGCAAACAAGCTGCACTCCCACAATTTACCATACTTTTCATTAAAATCAATTGCAGGGTGTAATGTGACACCGTTTTGGCTCATAGATACTCAACACATCAGTGCACGGGTGCGTTGGGTAAAAACACAGTCCATAGATATAGACTTTAAATGTATATATTAAGGAGGTAATATGAAATTCAACACAGTTTGTACATTTAAAAATAAAAAAATAAGTTTAACATCTGAATATACTATTTAATACCTTGTAATGTATGATAGCTTTTATATTTATATCACCAGCTATTAATTCCAAACTTATTTATGTTATGTGTTTTAAGTATAATTTTCTGATTTTTTTTTTTTTAAATATATATATTCCTTTATTCTTATTTACTGAAGGGATGAGAAAGGAAACCTGCCATGTGAAGACATGAGCCGACATATTGTTGGAAAACCAGTTTCCAAAGGATCTGAGTCACCAAATTCATTTCTGGACCAGGAGTATAGAAAACACTTCAATGTGGTGGAAGAGGATGCCATTCTTTACTGCTATGAATATGACAAGGGGAGAGCCAGTGTGCAAGGCCGGCGAGAAAGCACGCCAACATACGGTAATCACTAGCAATAAAAAGCTTCTTTATGAGGAAAGAAAATTATTCCTTTTTTGTTTTTTAACAGTGTTCTTGTAGGTAAAATCAATGATAACTATAATTTTGATTATAAAATCAAATATTGTATTAATTTTTACTTATGTTTTGCAGTATAACTTAAAAAATGGCTAGTATTGTTGGGTTTTCAATAAAACATAGCTTTGTTCTCATTTTAAGAAGCAGTCGCTTACATTAATTAATTCTGCAGATCAACATTTTTTTCCACTTTGTGCCCTCATCAGAACAGATGAGTCATTTCCATACCACCTACGCTCTTGTAAGTGATATGTCCACGCTCTTAAGTAATAATCTAAGCCTGATCACAGTATAGTTAAGACTTCACATAACCACTCAAGCACACAAGCTCCCAGCACATATGAAGGGGAGAAGAATGAGACTGTAGTGGACAGATCTTCTCTTCTTTGTTTAATTATATACTCTAGCACCAGATTTTCCAACATGTTGTAAAGCTACAAACCATATCTTTTGAAATGAATACCATATTTTTGCGACGACTCAGTTTTTTGGGAATTTTTCAGCATTCACTTTATTTTATATATTGATTTTTTTTTACCCATCTTACCAAGTAGTAGAGCCCAATGCAACATACAACACCACCCAGACATGTTCTTACCTTCCTCCTAGTAACATTTCACATTTTCCTACACATTGTCTTTGATGTTGTTTTTCACAGATGGTATTTATTCTTAAAATAACAGTGGAGCTTTTCCAAAAGAACACACAGTCTTTCATTATTTTAAAAGTATGCATTTTGTCTGTTTTTGTCTTATTTTTATTCCATGCTTTAATTTAGCACTTAGCAACATAATTAACACCTTTGCATTTTAGAAAGAACGTCACCCAGATGTTTTACTGACAGGGGTCTTTCCAAAAATGTCACTGATCTAATTTGGATAATTTAGAAAAGGCACTAATTCTTTCTTTTTCAAGTAAATCATTTTGAACTTAATTTAAAATATAGCTTGCGAATGTCTCTGCTTGCCAGCTTTGAACATTTTAAATATATATTTTCAGTTAATTATTTAGTACTTACAGTAGGGGCTAAACTGCATAATACCTACACTGTTTCCCAATGGCCTCCTAAATAATAATTAGAATCCTACAGATCCCTCAACAAATTGCACCTCCCTATATCTCAATTCTTGTCTCCATATAAATTCCAAACTAGCTTCCTCACTATGACCAAGATGTGCACCTCACATGGTCACCTACAAGACTTCTCAAAGACCGCACTCATTTGTTTCAATCAGTCTCAACTTCATACAAGGTCTATTCTTTCTGATATGCATGTTTCTCCCATCAGTGATGGAGCTAGAGAATGGTGGGCCCTGGAGCAAAAAACATGTTTTGACCCCCTCCTCGGTACCAACTGACTCAGTGTTCTCCCGGAGACCCTTTCGTATAACAGCTTCCTCCCCAAGACCCTTTCCCATAGCTGCTCCATCAAGACCCCATTACATAGCAACACAGCTCCAAAATGCACATGTTCCACTATATACACTATCTCTACATAGTAGCCAGATCCTCTCAGCAGCCATCTTCACATAGCACCCAGTCCCTCTCAACCTCCACCCCCACACAGCACCAACCCTACTTAGCATCCACCTCTACGTGATCTTATTACTCGGGCATGGACCAATTAAAGGCCACCCAGAAGGGCCCTAGTGCATTGCAATACCTGTACCACTGGTAGCTCCGCCCCTGTCTCCAATATCATATTAGAGCACATATCCATCTAGCAGCCCCCTCACATTTCCTCCCCTAATCTGTTATAAGCTCTCCTGAGAGTAGGGCCCTCTTCCCCTCATTTAACAAGATGTATGAACAAATGTGTTATCTTGTCTTATCTGCCTTCTAATGTATGTAAATGTCTATCCTTTGATTATTATTCCCTAGTGATACAGAATCTGCTAGAGCTGTGAAATATAATAATAAGTAATCATTTGAAACTCAATTTAAAGATCTATTAGGCAGCTTTTGTAAATCATATAAATAACTCCTGACATATTTATGAATGTAAATAACGGTGACAGATACAAACTTGTGTAAACATTTCATACAATGTTGTTTGACTTACTGCACTGTTTCTGCATGCCAACCTTGCAAGGAATCAGAATTCTATTATTTCTCACTCCACTTGCAACATTTTATAAGTGACTAGCGAATTGCCCGTCAAAAAATGACGGCAATGAAATTGTAAGTGAGCTAATGCTATATGGTGTATAATAATAAAATAACTAATAGATTAATAAAGAAATATATGTTACCTATTTTGAAGTAATATATGCAGGAAGCATTCTGTTGAAGAGCTGGCAATCTATTTTGATGTTGCTGCAGCATTAGTGGTGTGGAGCTGTTGTGTAAGCGTGATGAATGTGTGCAGTGTAAGAGTGTGCGTGTGCGAGACCAAACCGTTAGTGTAGTTGTGTACTTCTGCATTGTTCTAAAATGGCGGGTAATGTGTGGTATGCGTCTTGGCAGAATATCTGTAGGTGTTTTGCGTGTTTCTTGTGGTGTTTTGCGTGTTTAAAGTGCTGTAGCCTCGTTTTCGTTTTGTTCGGCGGACATTTTTTCTCTCGCTTCGAGAATTTTTTAGTGTCTAAACTCTTTTATTTTGAGGTAAATTAAGGTGTAGCTTAATTTTTTGAGGTCCTGGATGCTTCCTCTTGCTGTAGGTAAGCTTTTTATGTATGTGTTGTGTGAATTTATTGTGTTTTTCATTTTTTCATGTCCGCGGGTTGCGGACGATTTTTGGGAGTCCGTAATGTGTGTTAACGCGTCTCGTATGTTGTTTGTGTTGCGACGTAAAGTTTGCGAGGGTCGCAGTTGCGTCGCCAGGGCTGCGGGCTCGCTATGCGAGCCCGCAAGCGTGAGCAACAGCTCGAGCTGGCTCGCCTGCTCACAACTATATATGTGATCTGGAAGATTGGAGTGAGGAATTCTGCCTGCAGTGCTTAGTTTGCAATTTGTACAATGGAAAACAAATATGTCTTTGAGTCTGAGTAGTCGAGGAAAAATATATTTATTTGTTTTGCGCTATCCCTGCTGGATGCTAGGGCATCCATGATGCATTGGTCAACATTTTGTGTGTGAGAGGGGCACTTACATTTCTGAAGAGTGGTGCATGAGAAAAAAGATTAAGTAAAACCTGTTTAATATACATTGAAACAAACAGGTAGTGCACGTAGCATATTTTAGTCTGTAGATCTCATTGGCTCCCCAAGAGCAGTTAAAGTTTTCAGAGCAGAAAAACGTATTCAGAAGTTTATTTGAAAAAAGAAAACATATTGTGAGACATTATCAAATACCTTTTTTGAATGCAACAAAGAAAAATAAATATTTCCATGTCCCTTTAAATGATTATTTTTTTTTACCAACATCTATTTTAATATTTAGAAGGAGCAATTATGTAATAATTATAAATTGTGTCCTGACTGATGTGATCCATGATATACAAGTACACTAATCCGCACTTCAACAGTGTTTCAAAAAACAAACTGAACAGGAAGGGAAGCAGACATTTCTCCTGAGATGTGGGTTTTAGGCTTCTATTCTATGCCATCCGTAAGAACTCCAGTACGGTTGAATCATAGCTACAGGTGATTTTAAAAGCAAATTTGGGGAGCTATTCCATGGCTATCACAAAAAAAAAAAAATTACATAAAATGTACTTGTAGAGGGGGGGGGGGGGGTTGGCCTTAGCTCTCTAGTTCTGATGTCCACTCTCAGCCTGCCTAAAGTATACACGTAGGAGAATCCGAGAAGGACTTTCAGATAAATATATGGAATGCTACCCACTAACTAACATAAACCCACTACACTATCCCTAATATCCTCTCATATCACTGTATATCTTTATAAACCTGTTTAAATAATAAAAAAGGACAAATGTGGAGTGTTTATAACCACTCTGCCACCTATTAGCCTGGGTATCACCTGGGATTCCCCATCAATACCCAGGGATCATCGGGTCCCCTTCCTCCCCACCCCTTATAGTATAGGTTAGGCGGACTATTAATCCCATGGGGGCCTTTAACCATAACTATGGGGTCCCTAAGGACCTCCATAGCACCCTAACTACTACCATAATGGTCTTTATGGACCCTATGCATCCACAAATACAGCCTTTATAGAGAGGCTTTTTTTTTAACATTCCCGGTTCTTTGAGAGATTAATACAATATGCCATAGCTTGTATCCAATGAAATGTATTTACATGCTTTAGGAATCAACCTAATGGCAAATGACCAACATTTTTTGATTTAAATTAACTGTTGGGTATGTTGAATTTAGGATCAGCTCACATTCACTTAGCAATTCAATTGATTTTTAAAGGAGCATAGTCCTAGTATGCACTAGAGAGGAACTATACTCGAAAATAGAAAAATAATTGTAGAAAATAAATGTGGTCCTTACTTTATTACTTTTTTGATGTTACTATTATTTACTGGACAACAATTTCCTTCTTTGGCAGTGTATCAACAGGGAAGGGACCATAATTATGGGTTATATTTCCATTAATCTTAATGAAAGTGCTGACATTAAGGAATGCATTAAAAGCAATCAAATATTTCCCTGCTTTCAAGTTCCTCTAGTGGAAACAAGTAAACAAAACAAAAAGTTGACACCCACTATCAAATAATTAGATGTAATAATTACTGTATATGATGTTATTTTAACCTTCTAAAACATTTAGCCTATTCTTAAATGTAATTCTTCCGAAGCACAATATTGTAAACCTACGACTTCTACTACACACAGTTCAGGAAAAATCTCATTAAATTTAAAGTCTGCTGTTTTGCTTTGCATCCCTATAGTTAGAGAATACTATATTTTGCTTTAATTATATATGAATGGTAGTTTATCAAGAACACTAGGTTAACGGGATATGTAAGTGAGCTGGGTTTCAAATGTTTCCTAATAAACGGCTACTGATTAGTAGAAAATATGTATTATATTAAAAAGTTGTATGTACTTACATATTTATATGCTAGATACTGATATGTGGATGTGCACACCCCTAGGAAGCTTACATAAAGTGTACCCTGCAGGGTACAGTGTGTGACCTCTAAAGGAAATGATGGTTGGTGGGGTCACAGCTGAAATTGTCCATAAAGAGACAGAGAGAAAAACCCTTTTTCAAATTGTATACCAGTTTAGCCTGGGTTTGGAAGGTGTTAACCCTAACTTTCAACTTACAGAAATTAAAAGATATTTTGCTAACTTCAAGGTAAGTGTTTATATGCTTATTTTGGTATTTTTTCATGGAAAAAATGTTTCCATCAGATGCACTCAAAATCCAGCTCACTTACATTTCCCTTTAAATAAACTTGAGAAATGTAGAAACCATTATTGCCACCTTAGAAACAAATACTGAAAAAATGCAATTGTCTCATGTTTCCCTTCCTTTGGATCAATTATCAATGATCAATTAATCAACATATTACAAGTATAAGAAGAGACCTAAATGTTACGTTTTTTTGCAACCTCATTTACTATGTAACAAATGAACATCATAGTGTAGCAGCTTCAGAGACATAGTTAAAATGACCTACAGACACTCTCCTGGAGCGGGATAAATTAACCAACAATATCGAGCTTTGGCTCTGTTGGGCTATTTGTGTACTTGAAATTAATCTGTAATATGTTATAGGTACATTAATAAGTAATATACTTTTGCTTTAAAAAATGAACAGCAACAATTTAACTGCCAATGTTAAGGATCAACTGGATTTTTTTGTATGAAATGATTTTACAGATTACATTATTATTCCTTTTATGTTTTATTTTGTACCTACTTTTATTTCTATTGCTTGCATTAACCTGTAATGTAATGTTACATCTCTCTTCACAGGGAAGCTGCGTCCAATCTCTATGCCTGTTGAATATAACTGGGTTGGGGACTACGAGGAACCTAACAAGATGAAACGTGACAGTAGAAGAGGTGCGTTAGAAGTTTCATTTGTTAAAGGACCCCTATAATTAAAATATAAGAACATATAAGAACTGCACTTGAAAACAGAGAAAACATTTTAGAATGTGTGTGCATGTAGTATATTTAAGATTATCACCTTATGCTTCATTTGCAGGAGTGGTGCCAGAGCTTCCCTTTTTATGGGAGACCAACAGAATTGCATGTGTTACTATATTGTGACCTATTGTTCTACTACCAAACACATAGGAGGGTTGGTGCCAAATGTTATAAATGTGCTAGTACTTTTGGCTATAGTGATTCCTCCTATCTCATCACACTAAAAATATGATCCACTTTTTTTATATATTTTTTTCTCTTTCAGAAAATAACAGTAGAAAGCAATATATTGTATTTTGTATAACGTTTTAGAGACACTGTACAGCAGGCTAAGTAAAGACATCTAATTATATTTTTAACTTAATGCAAGTAATATCTACAGAATATGACAACAATCTTCTGCAACTGGCACTATAATATGCCTTGTTAGCCCATCTGTGACCTCATTCTGTGTGGCATTCCTGCCTGATAAATGAACCCAGACATAGGAAAACTGAATGGGGCAGATCCAAGACTGGATTCATAGCCATGAAAGATATTCGAGATTACAAATAAAGATGTGCACAAAACTCTGTCTTGGCACCTTTTTGTGGTATTTGAACGCTACTAGAAGCTGGTCCCTCTTTTGGAGATTTTTTAAAGAAAATCTTTATGCCCTCCCCATTGCCGGATCTATCTTTTTGGAGACCCTGGGCAGTAAAGTGGAGGAACCCCTGCGAGTACTCGTGCAAGGCATGCGCGCACCCATTTTTCCCTCTGCTGTGTATATCGCTCTCTTGCTGTGTGAGCAAATCCGACATTTCCCCATAACAGACATTTTAAAAACATAGCTACTCATACACAAGTCAGCTATTACTTGTTTATTAAATGCATTTGATGGCGGGCCATATTATTTATATTTTTCAATACAATTACACAAACACATATCATGATCCCTTGTAACGCAAATAAAAACTTAATAATTATGAGAGTTGAAGGGCTACTGCACAATGTAAGCAGAACTTGTCTGGAAAAATTCAGTCCAAATTAAGAGCATAAGTAATCAGGAAAAAAGTCCTACAGCTAGTTTGCAATTAAATAACATACATTTTGATGTATTTATATGTACATTTTGGGATATCCATGATATATATATATATATATATATATATATATATATATATATATATATATCTACCGCCCTCCCAGTTAAAAATGTCACCAGCCGCCACTGGGTTCCCTATATATAAATGTAATTATATTAAGTCAGGATCACTTTTATTCATTAAATCTAAACATATTAGAACAGGGCCTCTTAATATTATATCCGCTTTCACAAAGGGCCCACTATAATAATAATACAAATATATACAAAATCAGCAAGGGTCCCCTACATTGAAATAAGTATACACATATTCAGCCATGGTCCAGTGCAATCTAATAAATATGTACATATTTAGGTTCCCTCTAATACTATATATCAGGGGTGGGCAAGTTCGGTCCTGGAGAGACCCACACATGCCAGGATTTGATTATAGCTCTGCTGTGCACAATGTGGCAAAAAACAGCCACCTAGTCTTATTACAAAGACAATGTGTGATGTTATGTGTTTAAACTCTATATTACATTTTAGTTGTACCCAGTTCATAAGGCGTTAACTGCATTTGGAATGTAATGTCATTTGTAACTGTCATGTTGTGAGTCTGTTATTAAAGTTTGCTCTGATGGTTGATACATAAAAAAAGGTACATCTGTCCTGGGGCCGTAACACACAGAAAGGATATCCGCAAAAACAGGCCTGTGTGGGGCTCACCAGGACTGGACTTGAACAGCCCTGCTATATATGTACATATACTAAGTCAGGGTCTCCTATAATCATATTAATGTATAAATATTCAGAGAGGACCACCTGGAATCATCATAGTAATACAGTATATAAATATTTAGTCAGTGTCTCATACAAACAAACACATTAAGCCAAAGTCTCCTATATATGGTCTCACAGGACATAAGCCAGGGACCATTATAATATAAATATTTAATCTCAATTGTCAATTATTATATTAATTTATATTCAGGTAGGTTCAACTATAATCATATGAATGTATACATATTCAGCCATGTTCAACTAATTATAGATGACCTTGATTAAATATGTATGTTTCTGGTTTCTCATGCTGTATTTTTCTTCTTCAGGAGACAGCAGTAAATATATAATGGTCTGTTATACAGAGTATATGGGCAGAGCTGTGTACACATATTAAGTGTTTGTATCTCTAAAACGGTTTACTAATCCTACAGTATGGTGGTATAAAATATCCATCGTTTTTATTTTTTTATTTAACATGTCCGTTAAAGAGAAGAGAATTGCAGTAACTTGCCAGCCAAGATGTGCCGTAATAGTTAAGAGAAGAAAAAAAATGTCTGCTTATATTGGCTATCAGTGTTTTACAAATTCCTTTGGAGTAGATATTCATTCTAGTTCAAATGCCACTTTATATGGAAACACATTTAAATTGTCAGTTGCAGTGAACAATAAATGAAGATCTCCAATAATGCCTTTAGGTAGCTTTAATACATTAGTTCTTGGATCAGAATGCATTTTTCTTCCAGCTACATAATTGCAATAAAGTAATCTCTTTACCAAAGTTTTTGTTTCGTCCTCTTGTTTTGAGCTGCTTATAGAAAATTATATCTTGTTTTATAGAAAGTTCACTGCTTCGTTACATGAGCAATGATAAAATGATCCAGGAAGAATTTATGATGCAAAGGAGCAGCAAAAAGGAGACTGGGAAGAAATCCAAGAAGAAGGGTGATAAGAACACCAGCCCAAGCCATTATGGTTTAATCCCTGGAGTTCAGATGGATTCACTTAGACAAGAGGTGGTTAGTCCGTCTGTGGCCGACACAGCTTCATATCATGTGAGTAAACTGCACATATTCTATTTGTTTTGAGTATTATATATATGTTTTCTGTTTCTAATGTTATAGCTGATAAGTCTGTTTTGCTTTGAAGGAATTAGCACCATGTATTTTCAAAAAAGAAAATGAATGGCAATACTTTTAATGCAGGCTCCCCAATGAAACCAATTAAACCTAAGCTGCCATTAAAACAAAAACATATTTGATATTATTACTTTCATTAGCCACAGAGTCATTAATGCTCCGTGTTTAATTAGACACAATGTGGTAATGTTTTAAATTTCAGTAGAAATGCTTATTATGAAAGTGCTGATATCAGGCACTTTATAGAAGGTTCTTGTCTGCTAATATCTTAGATTTTGATCACTGTTCAGTAATCTCACAAACTATAAATGTTACAATGTGTAGTTCAGGAAAAACTTCACGTTTGAAGTATCTAACAAACTAAGAACATTAGTAACTGTATAATGAATGAGCATTAAAGCATTTTAGAGATCTTTAGTCACATTTTTCACTGTTTGTGACTAGGCCTTCCATGTTGTGCCTTTTCAGAACTGAATGCTGGCCTGGAGCATTGGGGGGTGCTCTGACAATATTTTTTTTATGTTCAGCAATGGGAAAGGAGATTTGTGGCTTTGCTGCTGCTTTCAATAAACACTCACAACCCCATAACTTTAATTCCTGCTCTCCCTGGTCAGTACCGCTCTACATCATACACTGAATAGGACCCTTTACAGCCATGGCAGCACTTAGAGACTAACATAGTCTGAAGTTGATTTTCTCTAAAAATGCTTTAAGCTAATTTTATTATGGAGCTGCTAGTGATGTAATTTTTTTACATGCATTACTAACTCCTGAACTGTTTTCTAAAAGTTAGTTAGTACTTTAAGCTTTTGTTACAAATGGGAAGGCCTGCATAGAGTTCACAGTGAAAATAAAATCAGTATTTCCAGGGAAAGCTTATTATTTTATTCAAGTCAAGTAATCAAGACTGATGACTACAGATTCAATGAATATGGTAAAAAATACTCCATTATTTCATGGGACATTCACTTTAAATCAATGGAAGGTATTGTCTTCATTAGAAACGAAACTCTGAGTATGAACTATTTGAATGCATAATAAATTATCTGCAAATTAGTAACTGTGCTTTGTTAGTTATAACTGATTTATGCAATATCCAAAAACTGGTGGGGGATGAAGTGATGTCTATGTAGCAAGTCTGATTCATGCCTACACAGTGGGTGGATCAATCTGTTACATTTATTTTTTTGGTTATCAATATATTTGCTTATGATATTTAATGAATGTGCCAATCTATGTACAGTATAATTTTAGAAGGTAGTGGGAATTAAAAGCTTCAGGGCAGTTCCAAGGATGAACGAAAGTGAGTCTCATTTGGCCACTATATTGTTAAATATAACAGTAATATCAAAATGATAATGTGTTCTAAACCAGCGTGTACAACTGCCAAAAATGTAAAATACTAGCTACTTGACTGTCAAAAGATGACGGCAATAGAATTGTAAGGCAGGTAATGCTGTTTGGTACATAAAGTAAGAATTTTGGTTGTGTGAGTACCTTCAGCACTCATTGCGAGCGCCTTGGTTGGTGTATGTTTGGTTATGAGAGCTCCTTTGGCGCTCATTGCAAGTTTTGCGCTGATGGTTTTTTGGCTCGCATTGTGAGTCTCTCCCCTAGTATAGTTGTGGTCCTGTAAGCACCGTTGGCGCTCCTTGTGCTGTGCGCCCTGAGCGCCTTTAACGTTTATTGTTATAATTTTTTTTATGTGTATGTATTTTGTAATGTTAATTAATTTGTAAAGTTATAAAGTAATATACTTTACCTATTTGTAATTAATATATGCATTAAACAATATGCTGAAGAGCTAACAATCTGTTTTGATGTTCCTGCGGCATACAATGTAGATTTGCACTGTTGGTGAGCTGAGGTGTAAGTGTCAGTAATGTGTGCAGTGTGTAGTGTAAATAGGCTATGTGCGCGAGGTTAAACCGTTTGTTTAGCTGTGTAATTCCGCATTTTGTAATGGAAATGTTATTAGGTTTGAGTGATTGTGGTAAAATGGCTGCGAGTGTGTATGTTTTATGCGGGTGTTGAGCATTTAGCGTCCTTCCTAATAGTGTATTTATTAGGTCATACAGGTCTATGTAAAAGGCGTATGTGCTTGGCGTTGTTCTGCGTGCTTAGGGGTTGTGTAGCCTCTTTTGCCTATGGTGCTCATCTCCACCAGCGCAAGGAGCGCCAACCGCGGCCCTCGCTTTGTTTTAACGTTGTGTTACTAACGGATCTTGGCAAGGTCGCACTGCTGAGAACTTTATATGTGATTACTTTGGTATATTCTATATTTGGTGTATAAAAAATATAGGTCAGCACAGCTTAAGGGGTTAGTGACAGGCCCCCCAAGCCACCATATATGTATAGTGTCTCACAGTTAAGAGTTTTTTTAGGAGATTAGTATAGTCAGTTACCCTAAAGTTAGGGGACAAGTGGTGGGTCCCAAGTTCTGTCACACTAGACCGTTCAGGGTCTGACCCAATAACATCATACAAAATGATTTGTATAGAAATTCCATTGAACTCTGCACCTTTATTTTTCACAGCTCTTTATTACACTTGAATAATCCAATTTAGTTGATTTTTCAAATTTGAAGTATTTTTAATTCCAAATGGCTACCATATGTATATACTGATTATATAAATCTATGGCATGTGATCATATATTAGCATCTCTACATTTATACAGATATTTTCTTGGGCAATAAATTGTATGTACAAATATTGTAGCTGATGGTGCACAGTATAATATATTTGTATTGTTTACAAGTTATCCAGTTATTAAACTGTTTATATTGTGTAAAAGGTGTGACGTAATAAGAGGTGGACGTTGATGGTTTTATATTTTTATTCAACATATATTTTTTTCATTTTTTCAAAAAGTCTATGCATTAATAAAAATTATGCAATTTTTACATCTCTGTGTTTACAATCTATATCTCTAAAGAGGACTGTATTACTGATAATAAGGTGTCCTTTTTCCTTTAATGTTTTCCAAGTAATTTCCACATTGTTAGTTTTTTGATGATGTACTGTCCACTCTGTGACCCACCCATCCCATTATTGTTTATTGTTCTCTTTACTCTATCTTAGCTTAGCAGAACCTGCATGCTCCTCTATTTTACACAGTCTGAAACAAGCTCAGTTCAAGATTATTGGCTCCTGTTCTTTATAAAGTGTCTCCTTACGCCCTGGGTTTTGTTGACTGATGTACAAATGAAGTGAAGCCTTGAGAATTAGGTGCAGTAAACGGAAACATTGGAGGTCTTCATGCATAACTTCTAAACTAAATTTTAATTGTTTTGGAAGAGTGCACAGGAAGTGCAAATGGAACGCATGTTTTCAAATAAGGAAAGTGTTTTAAAAGTGCAAGATAGAGACAATCCAGTTCAGCCATATGCACAACTATGTCATTTTCTTTTCTGGAGGAAAATAAGAAGTCATCATCTTTTGATTTGGGTGTGAGAAATTTAGGAACACACATGAATTGGCTATTTAAAAGCAGTTCCTGTCAAGTAGTTAATAAGATGATTCAAAAGCTAATAATGGTTACAGTGTAAATGTCTGGAACCTGCTTAACAGCACAACCGGGTTGTATCATAGACATGGAAAGCCAGCGTAGTTTGGGATGTAGTATGATGTTATAAAAAAACTTTTTATGATAGGAGGAAAGGATCAAGGGTGGATCCCTAGATTGGGTTTCTTGGTGAAGAATGTGAAAATGTTTATGTAGGTGACTCATAGTTGATATTCTAAGCACACCATGTACCTTTAAACATCCCTATAGGCTTATATGCAAATGGGGCTGTCAGACAACCAGACTTGGTGTTTGGAAGTAATGCAAACTGCTTAAATTTATTTTACATTTGTGGAAGTATTTCTGATATACTGTGGTTAACGACCCTGATATGTATTGATTTCAAATTACACGTGAAATACACTCTTGTGGAAGATACATGTTTGGTAATTCTTCTCTTGGGGTTACATTAGCTTTAGCCTGAGCCTTTCTCATGAGAGTTATTAGCTGAAAGTGTAGATGTGATTATATAAATTACATCAAAGTGCTCATGATATGAGATAGGGATAAGGTGCAATAAGTCTGAAATATATGCCTGGGCAATATTAGTAGTTACTGCTCTTTTAAGGACTGGACTATCCTGTTGGATGTGACCAGACTCCTATAATATACTACAGGTCATCTTTATTTTGTGTGTGGCACAAGTGCGGCTTTTCTGAGTAAATGACACTACCCTAGAGTGAGTTCATTTGGCAAAGCCTTATATTGATCCTGGATGTATTTATATACATTAATCATGTCTATAATACTACACGGTTGTGATGTTATTTGGGTTATAGTATGATGTTATAGAAAACTTTTTATGATGGGAGGAAAGGATCAAGGGTGCATCCCTAGATTGGGTTTCCTGGTGGGGAATGTGAAAATGTTTGTTTATTTAGGTGACTCATAATGGATATTCTAAGCACACCATGTACCTTTAAAAACCCCTATAGGCCCATAATAATGTCAGACAACCAAACTAGGTTTTTGGAAGTAATGCAAGCCGCTAAAATTTATTTTACGTTTGTGAAAGTATTTCTGATATACTGTGGTTAACGGCCCTGGTATGTATTGATGCCACATTATACATGAAATACACTCTTGTGGAAGATACATGTTTGGTAATGCTTCTCTTGGTGTTACATTAGCTATAGCATGAGCCTTTCTCGTGAGAGTTATTAGCTGAAAGTGATGTGTAGATTAGTAGATTAGTGCTCATGATGTGAGATAGGGATAAGGTGCAATAAGTCACCACATCACTATCAACTAGGACATGTTTTAGGAGGCAAGGCCATGGCATCCATTGTATAAGCAGAGATTTCATTTCTGGAGTACATTACAGTATGTCCCAGGATGTCATGTACTAAGCTGATGTTACCATGTTGTCCGGACTAAAACTTAGTGAGAAATGCTTCAGTAGACAAAAAAAAATAATATATATATTCCATTCTGTTTTCACTTTTTACAGTGCTGTAATTTTGTTACAATTTACCTAGGCTACTAAGAACTCTAGGCCTAGCTTTTTTTTGTGTATATTTTGTGTATTTGTTTCTTTTGTGAGTATTGTGTGTGTTCTTTTTTTGCACATTTTATTACTTTAAACCTCTAGTTCATGTGATATGTTATGTAAAATACATCTAATATTACCATTATAAAGTTGTTATCA
This sequence comes from Discoglossus pictus, assembly GCA_027410445.1. NCBI lineage: Eukaryota > Metazoa > Chordata > Amphibia > Anura > Alytidae > Discoglossus > Discoglossus pictus. The sequence continues at coordinate 102,369,638 of CM050164.1, read as the reverse complement.
TAGCTCGAGCATAAAGGAAAGTAACAATTATGAAAGAAAATACAACCGGCACAGCATAAAGTGAATGTTTGTTTCGTTAATGAAGAAGCAAGATCAGGATCATGGGTGCAAACAAGTCAATCGGAGAGATCAGGATCATAGGTTGGATGAAATCATCTAATTTATATCCGTATTGAACATACTGAAGAGGTAGGCCTTGGGAGAGGTGCAAATTACTGTCTAATGTGAAGTGATAGTTAGTGCTGTGAGGAAAGGGAGAGCCTTATAGAAAACTTAGTGAAGCAATTTAGAGAAGAGTAAGGTCATGTAGCGATTTGAAGACAAGAGTTGGGGATTTTGAATATGATGCATTTAAGTAAATAGTCTTTTTAGTGTAACATCCTAATCAAATACATATCTCTCACTAGTGGATACTGCAGTCCTTTGCTTATGACTGTTTTTTGCAGTACCTCTGTATATAACTGAGTTTGAGATAATCATACAATAAAATATATTTATAAAATATTGTTTCAGATGTGTCAGCATTTTAAAATACAAAAGCGAATAACAAGCATCTCTTTAAAAATATACATACAGATAATTATTGACTGCTCCTGTTGTTAATTCCAAATTGACATAATTACTTTATAGAAACTCATTTAGGCTACTAATCTACAGATGTTCTTGTTTTGCTGAATTACTGTACTTTCACATTTCCTTGAGCCTGTAGCTCTGCAGTAGGAGAACATTGATGTTGCAATAAAACCATGGCTAAGACATCTGACATCCTTTATTTGTATCAATAAATGGAATGTCCATGAAGGACATAAAAGTAAGTTGTGAAGCACACAGTGTCTTGTAGCCCTTCATTTTTCAGCCTACACTGCATAACATTGCTTGACACCTTCTGTCAAAATATTGTGTGAGTAGTTATAACTATGCTGACTTTTACATTTGAGAAAGACTTACCTGCCATTTGACTGATTAGCTGCTATGTATGTAACTTGGACCTTTTGGGTTCCTCATTTTGAGTGAAATATAAGTAATTTTAAAAGGGGAGTTCCACATAATACAAGTTGCTTTTATATTGAATAATATGTTGAGTTAAGTGTCCAAGAAGTTATAGAACCTGTCTGGGTTGTCATTTTTCCAGATCTATGTTTGAGGAAACAGGCGTATTTTCACACTTTTTCTTTTCCTATTGTCATTGACATGTAAGAATTCTGACCCTGTAAATAGATGGATTTGAAATGCCAAGATGTCCTCAAACATGGAATAGTAAAATACAAACTGCATGCAATCTTTAGGCTGGATTTGTATGCAACTCAGATTGTCTTTAGGCTGGATTTGTATGTAACTCGAATCCCTGATGAATAATAACAATGCTTTCATTGCTATATGTGCTAATAATAATACAGTCTACTACTGTGATAATAACACCCATGCATTGTAATAATATGTTACAGACACTATTGTGCCCTTTCTTTTAATTCAAACAAACTCATACAAAAGTGTTGGGAGCCCGTTAAGTATGGGTCATCTATAAGTCAGGTCGTTTGTAACCTGAGGACCTCCTGTAGATCAATATATTTGATATCTTTTACATTCACATTTTTAATGTGTCCTCTCCTATAAAAGCAATTAGTAAATGGGTTGAAGATCCCATATAACAGTGATTTATGTTATATGAACACTATATTACAGGTCATCTTTATTTTGTGTGTGGCACAAGTGCTGCTTTCCTGAGTAATTTACAGTACCCTAGAGCAAGTTCAATTGGCATAGACTTATATTGATCCTGGATGCATTTATACACATTAATCATATCACCCTGTTAGTGCCTTTATTTCTAGAGAAAATGAAGTCTAATATGGTTCATCTCTCTTCATAACTCAATCCTTCCATTCTCCTTTTAATATTGTTGCCTTTCTCTACCTTTTCTAGCTCTACAATTCCACTTTATAAATATATACAAACGAAACCCTCAGTAGTACCTATTGTGAGCTAATATTATTAAGATAGCACTGGTTTTAGAAGATGCCTCACATGTTTATGAAGTATGTATCAAACCAACAACATTAGAGGCTGTAAAACCCATTAATATAAAACTATGTTTTGAGGAAATCTCTGTTTTCAAGACTTTTTACATATAAAGTGTCTATCTTGTCGGACTTGATCACTTCCTGCCTGAGTACATGTTATTATCTACTGAACAGTGAAAATAATTAGTGGGAAGTTGTTAAATCATTCACTCAGTATTGTATACCTACTCACATTACACATGCTTAGAAGCAGACTGCTTGCAATTATAAGTACTAGCACCGCTAGTTGTGTGTGAGTTCCTTCAATCAATATAATTTTGTAAATGTTTAGCAATACTGAGAATATCTCAAAATATTTCAATATAGTCTTCAGTTAATCCCTTTTCAATTAGCTCTTCCTTCTACACATTTCCTCTGACAATGTAGATGGATTTTTCATGGTTCTTTCCAAGTCCCCTAAATAGTCCTATAGAGGCCTGCACCCCAGTTTAATTATCTCAGTTTATAAATTAATAGGAGGACAGCCAAATATAAAATTCATAGCATCATAAATTCCTCATTAGAGGAACATATCGACTAATAGTAAAAACATGCAAGTTTGTGTTGTATTTAACAATACAATGACGTCTGCTACACCAGTAGTTAAAGGTTCATTTACATATTACATGCGTGGTGTATGATTTGGGGGTAGGTTCATCATAAAGTCAATTGATGAAGCAGCTATTATATTATATCATAAGTCCCTTTTGTAACAAAGTACAGTGGCTTTTCATAGAAACTGTTACAATAATACATTTATTTTCCAATTAATTTCATAGAGAACCGTCTTGCAAACTTTCTATTTTACAGGATTTTTTTATTAGAGAAAATAGTCTTTTTTTAAACCAAAATCCAAGTTCATTGAAATTGTCTCCTCACATTAATTGTTTTCCTTCTCCTAAAAATACTTTTCTGAAAGCATCTACTCCAACTAACAAATCTATATTTTTTTGTAATACAAAGATGCTCCACAATGTTCTTTAGAGATACATATTTTTTATGTTTTGAGCAAAGACAAGTAATAGCAATCTGTGCAATTTAATTTAAAAAAACAGTGAAATGTTTGTCCATTCATGTTTTTTGTTGATTGACATTTTTTAGTATTTATTTCTGTGGGATAATACAGCTGTGTATGCTGCTGCATGTGGGCGATTAATGGCCTTTAACCCTATAGTTTACTGGCAAATTAAATTATTTAACGTTATGAAGTCTGAACAGTTCACACAGCTAGAGGACCCTGAAGTGTTATGTGTATTGTATCCAAATTGTGATATATGTCAGACATTTTGCTTTTTTTCTAAAATTCTTCTTCTGAAGGGACTTTGAACACAGATATGATCTATATTCAGTACTTTTTCTTGAAAGGCTGCCACAATGTTGAGGGACTGGATAATATGATTCAATTGATTTGCAACTCATAGTAGGATAACTGTATCTCTCAGGCTCTAGGCCAATAAGCAGTCTAATATGTTAGCACCCAGACACAAGCAGAGTCTGTTTCAAAGGACCACTATACAATGAAACAATATATGCATATATTTGAAAACTTTGAATCATACTTAGAAAATAATTAAACATAGAAAATATCATAAAACTAGATTCAAATTAGAAAATCGCTAATTTTTTATGCCTCTGCTGGACCCTGGAGACATCTTTGATACGTTGGTGAAAGTTGTGTATGTGTGAGACATGGGTGTTGCATTTCTGGGGAGCTTTGGTAGCATATATTGCTTTCTTGGCCTGTAAGGCGGAAGGGGTATAAGCTTAATTTCAGTTTGATCTAAAAAAAAAGACTATTGACCTCTACATATTCCCTTCTCCTGCTCTCCTCCCCCACTAATAAATACATAAGCACAACCTCAAAATCTAGCTCTTAAGAAGTAATGTCACAAACACAAAATGGATTCCTATATGCAAAAACAGCATCTTAATAAATTCAGTTTTTCTCTAAAAAAAATAATTATGTTTATGTATTTAACAAGCAAGTGAATTTTGCTTGAACTAGCGGTCCTTTAAACAAAGGCTTTCTCTGAAATTGCTTGTATGCTCATTGTTTACATAGCGGTTCCTGGTATTAGTTTGTGAAATATGTCCCCAGAATGTCAATTTTCTCTCAAGCTACAGTGAACCTTCACTGGTTTTTATCTTTTTCTTTTTATTACTGTATTACGTAGTGTTTCTCCACATTACTTGTTTGGATACCCCAAAGTGTGCTGAATTACCTGAGCTCAAGCAATAAAACACTTAAACCATGTCCTGTTACCATATTCTAGGGACTATAATATAGGGACTAAGTAATATCAGAATAAAGGTGACTACATTTTAAGATCTCGGGATCCTGCAGGTTGTGTTGATGTTATTATGGCTGACACATTTTCTAGTCCTCATGGATTAAAATAAACTCAAATGTAGCTTGACATTAGTTACAGATTTGAATGTCTTAATATCTCAGGAGTCTGACTTAAATGAAAATATTATACTTAGATAAAATAATTTATGTATATAAATGTTTTAAGAACACCATTTATCTTGAGATCCATTTGTATCCCAATTTTGAGACTGATTTGATGCTTTTGGTTTCCTCATAATCTAGATTATATAGATTGCACATCAGTATTTTCTATCAATTTCTGTGTTTCATCTGAAAAGAGACGCTACTGAAGGCCCATGTAATTGTAATGGGAAAATTAAAAGTTAGAATCCTTGCTCCAGTCTTCTGTGTGATGATTATACTGTAGTCCTTTGCGTTAGGAACATGATGTAGTGCCAAAAATCGAGAACGATGAAGACAGATTACCACGGCTAAAGACGTACTCTTCTATAATGTTTGTTTCAGCAAATGCATTACCCTTATACTGAGCTCATTACATTTATTTGTTCAAATGTGACCACAGTTCTCTTTTTGGTGCTTGACTGTTTTGAGTGTTTGTCACACTTTTTGCTGTATCGTAATTTCTCATTTTTGTGAATATTTCACACTTTGAGTGCTGAACAACCGTCTGATATTCCTGCTTCAAACATATATTATCTATGGTATTCTATATTCTGTTTACTTAATTAACCATTGAACTGTCCTGTTGTGATGACCTACTGCTTCTGTTAATTCAGAGCTACCCGATAGGACCGTCTGGTTCCTTGTGATTCCCTGATAGCAGGAACAGAACCAACCCAGCTTACATCCACCAAAGAGTGTAGGAAACCATATGAATCAGTAGAGTCACCCAGCAAATGTTACCAACTGTAACAGAGTCTCATGCAGGTTCAACAGCAATAATTCTAGTAATAAGGATTATTATTCCCTCAGAATGAAACACACACCAATTATGTATATTTAAGATGACAACAGCCTTTATTGATGTGTTCCAGTATTTTTCATAACCCAGCCCAACAAAACTCTGCCAACACTTCATCCTAGGGAGGGGGTCAGCCCATTTTAGGGATTTCCTTCCTATTTTCTTTTCTTGGCAGGGGGCATTTGCTAAATAATCTCTGAGACATCCCGCCTCAGGGGCGTTTGCCCAGGAAGAGGGAAATTCCTATGTTAATGTTAGGAAGCCTTCACCGCGCATGGGGGGTGATATTGTAAACAACAGACATTGTGTCCACTTAGCCCCCTCCACTACTACTAACTACTACTAACCTCATTCTGCCCCCTCAAACCGGTAAGAGCTTTAGCTGTACTGCCATCACCCCAGGGGCACTGGTAATACACTCACTGGGAAAAATGCAGCATTTCAATACCAAGCATGCCTGGTTACCAACATTACATCAATAAATTCACACAACAAAACAATAGCTCTGATCACCCCAATATTGTGGTGCCTGCATAAACATGGCTCCCCCATCCAAAAGGCCACACAATAAGAATATAGCTGTCACAGTTCAAGTGTTCAGGCTGGGAGAACAGTGTCCCACAGAGAAGGAAAATGGTATTTAAAGTTTTTGAATCAAAAAGTTTGTATCTTGTTATTGGTGTCATACATAACAATGGCTAATAAATCATCTTGGGAAGATAATGTACTAGAATTCTTGGATCAATAAATAGCGAATGTAAGAATAATGTTGCCATCCTGTTACTTGATTAATTGGGTTGTCCTGTCCCACTTTCGTATGTTATCAAAACTGAGACAAGCTTGAATACAGTGTTAAAGCACCTGATAGTAGTGAAGGGGTTTAATTTATGGCTTTTAGTTTTAATGATACTGTCCACTGATTGCAGATATGTTTATATGAAAACTACAAAAGTAAGCTAGGCCAGAAAGTCTATATTATGCATGTAAGGGTTATAGCAACTACATTTTATACTATTTATAATTAAACTTATTTATAATAAAAATTAGCTAGTTAGTCCTATGTTCATAACTTTCAACTAAAGTTTAAGATCTACAATATATAAACCGTTTTTAATTTATTGTGATTAAAAAGTGTGATTTTTTGTTGTAAGAAAACCTATATTAAAAATAGCTTTTATTCATGACATTAGTATCACCTCCAGGTATTATAATCGAAATGCTCTGGTATGAGATCCCCATATTTGCATACATATAAAACATTAATGCAGTTTGATATAATTTGTACCAAACATAACAACGGAGACATCCCCCACACCAATTAAAATAAAGTATGACTTGTGAGTTAATCCATTGTATTAATTGTTTTATTTTTTTGTGTGTAAAACTTATGAAGTGGGCAGTAATCCACAAAATTGCTAAAATACCTGGCAGTTGCATTTTTTTTCTGCTCAAAATTTTATATTTACAAAGCAATACATTTTATTGATTCATCAAAAAATATGCCATTATGTTAGTTTTATATTGCCCATGGTCAAAATAATTTGCTGAAATTTCAATTAACAAGCAAAAATGCTAGAATGTAGCTTTGGGCTCTAGAAAAATCTTCCTTTTCTGTGACAAGTTACTTACTAATGTTAACAGAAAGGTAAAACACAGACACATAACACCTTAGGCGTGTATTATAGGCGACACATCTGCGAGACGAGCAGTTTGTAATGTGATTTTGCATATATTTGAAGGCTGCCTATTTTTTGCTCCTCAAATGACTAAATAAAATGCTGCTGTTACTGTAGTTCTAGAACAAGACTGCACGTGTTTGTAAGTATGTAACATACTAGCAGCATTAGAATCTGTTTTATATTTAAAACTAGTGACTTGCTCGTCAAAAATGATGGGATTAAAATTGTAAGGCTGGCAATGCTGTTTGCCACACAATGTGAGGCTTTTGGCCCTCTGAGCAGCCTTGGCGCTCATTGCGAGCCTCTCCCCCGTGTACTTCAAGTTTCCTGCTTTGCACTGATCACCTTCAGCTCTAATTGCAAGCCTCTCCCGCTCGCGGGGCTCATCATGAGCCTCACGATGAGTGCCTTTGGTGCTCATCACGTGGCTCGCAATGAGCGCCTTTGGAGCTCATTGCGAGCCTTTCCTCTTGCCTATTGTATGGGCTGCTCATTGCAGGGTTCGTTAACCTGCAAGTTTAGTGCTTGGGAATGCCATGTGTCTCTTTCCACTATCGCCCCCCTGTCCCTTCCCTGTGTCTTTCTCCTCTGTGTGTGTGCTGAATGTTTGCGTTGCGCGCAGTGACTGCCGTTGGTTTTATTTTTCAGTCCTGCGTGCTTGGTGTTGTTAGTGTAAGTGTTACTGTCTTCAGCGTCGTGTATTTTGTACGTTTTGAAAGCCTGTCGTTGCTGAGCCTCGTTCTCATGCGGTTTCTGACATTTTTGTTTTTTTGTCCTCCATTTCTTTCCTTGCTTTTCGAGTGACCAAAAATGCCAATTATGGGTATAATTTGCTTGCAACTTCACTCCCAGGCTTTCTGTGTCTCCCCCTGTGCTGTGTGTGAGAATTTTTTGTACATTTGTTTTGGTGGGTTTTTAGAGTTACGAGGTTGGACAGTGCTGCGCCACTGGCAAGCAATGCTCGCATGTGTGACGGTGCCACTGGCCGCAATGACCACCTTTGGCACTCATTGCAGCCTAAGTGCTGTGCAGATGCTTCGCCTCGCTTTGCGAGACTCGTATTCGTGACGGTGCCGCTGGGTTTAACATGTTTGATATGTACCAGCAAATGGATTATTTTTTTGGCAAATTAAAAACTAGCTTTATGACTTTTCTCGCCTTGTTATTCTGACTCAAAGTTTTCAAATACATATATTATTTTCATTGTACAGTGCTGACATGTTAACAAGTTTAATAGTAAAAAAGATAAGCTTTCTATTGTTATTGAATGTGTGGTTTTGGTTTTAGAAACAAAAATAGAGTGGACAATGTAGCATCCAGAATACAGAATAATATAGATAACTCTATCAGGAATTGTGTACTAAGGAACTGAGAGACCGAAGGCTATCACATTGGCAGTATAGGGTGGAGGGATAAATAATCCCTTCCCTAGCCATTTCTAGCCTTTGCTGAATCTTAAATCACACGCCTAAATAGGAGATATATACTCCATATTGCCCCTATTGTACAGTGCAGTACAGGGTGACCAGTAATTTAACCCCCCTAAGAGGTGACCAGGGTTTCCCGGTGGTCCAGTGTTTAGGATTTGGTGCTTTCACTGCTGTTACCTGGGTTTGATTCCAGTCAGGGAACCAAGAAGTTACACTACCCCGAGCAGGGTTGGGCCTGGTCAGTACTTGGATGCTGTGGCCCATTCCATTATCTCTGCCTTAAATACCAAGTGGATCAGCATGGTGTGTTGTGGTCCATGAGGTCACAGAGAGTCAGACACAACTGAGCGAAGCAAACGACAACAAAGAGGTGCCCTTCCTCCTGATAACCGAAGGAACATTCTGTTATCCATCCACATTTTTTTTTATATATATTAAAAAAATAATAATAAATAAGGAGATATAGCCACACACACCCTTCTGTATGCACAACCAGAAGCAGTAAACTGCTTCTGATCTCCTAATCCTCTGACTATAAAGCTGCACTTCCTTATATATCTTCTGCAACCTCCTGATATTTTCCATGAACAAAATAATTAACCATTTAGTATGTTTGTCTTTAACACTGCATAAAGTGGCAAACATCCCAATTGTTGCAGAAATGAAAATTGCACAAATATAATTACATCCGTTATTTGCTACCATCAAATATATAAACCATAAGTTAAGAACAGAAATGGTTATCCCAATAATATATTATTCCATATTCAAAGCTCTGAAGAATCACCTGTGCTAAAGATCAGCCAGCTTGACCTGAGTCTGCTGTCTTCTAACCTCTACCCATGCCATGTACAGTGCCTTGCAAAAGTATTCACCCCCCTTTTGCATTTTTCGTGTTTTGTTGCCTCACAACCTGGAATTAACATGGATTGTTTGAGGATTTGCATCATTTAATTTACAGAACATGCCCACAACTTTAAAGATGTTTTTTTTTTTTTATTGTGAAGCAAAAAACAAAAAGGACAAATTAACAGAAAAAGTCAATGTGCATAACTATTCACCGCCCTAAAGTCAATACTTTGTAGAGCCACCTTTTGCGGCAATCACAGCTCCAAGTCGCTTTGAATAAGTCTCTATGAGCTTGCCACATCTTACCACTGGGATTTGTGGCCATTCCTCCTTGCAAAACTGCTCCAGCTCCTTCAAGTTGGATGGTTTGCGCTTGTGAACAGCAATCTTTAAGTCTGACCACAGATTTTCTATTGGATTGAGGTCTGGGCTCTGACTAGGCCATTCCAACATATTTACATGTTTCTACTTAAACCGCTCAAGTGTTGCTTTAGCAGTGTGTTTGGGGTCATTGTCCTGCTGGAAGGTGAACCTCCGTCCTAGCCTCAAATCACGCACAGAGTGGTACAGGTTTTGCTCAAGAATATCCCTGTATTTAGCACCATCCATCTTTCCAACAACTCTGACCAGTTTCCCTGTCCCGGCTGCTGAAAATGATGTTCTTTGGCTGATGTGATTTGTTGGGTTTGCGCCAGACATAGCGTTTTCTTTGGCCGAAAAGTAAAATTTTAGTCTCATCAGACCAGAGCACGCTTGCCTTTTCGCAAACTCAAAATGTGCCATTTTGTTTTTTGCTGAAAGTAATGGCTTTCTTCTGGCCACTCTGCCATAAAGCCCAACTCTATGGAGCGTACAGCTTATTGTTGTCCTATGTACAGATACTCCAGTCTCTGCTGTGGAACTCTGCAGCTCCTCCAGGATGACCTTAGGTCTCTGTGATGCCTCTCTAATTCATGCCCTTCTTGCCTGGTCCGTGAGTTTTGGTGGGCGGCCGTCTCTCTGCAGGTTTGCCATTGTGCCATGTTCTTTACATTTGGTTATGATAGATTTGATAGTGTTCCTGGAGATCATCAAAGATTTGCATATTTTTTTTATAACCTAATCCTGACTTGTACTTCTCAACAACATTGTCCCTTACTTGTTTGGAGAGTTCCTTGGTCTTCATGGCAGTGTTTGGTTAGTGGTGCCTCTTGCTTAGGTGTTGCGGCCTCTGGGGCCTTTAAAAAGTTGTGTATATGTAATGACAGATCGTGTGATACTTAGATTGCACACAGGTGGACATCATTTCACTAATTATGTGACTTCTGAAGGTAATTGGTTGCACCAGAGCTTTTTATGGGCTTCATAACAAAGGGGGTGATTACATGCGCACATGCCAATTTTCTGTTTTCTATTTCTAAAAAACAGTTTTATGTATATATTTTTCTCATTTCACTTCACCAACTTAGACTATTGTGTTCTGATCCATCACATAAAATTCAGATTAACAAAACATTGAATTTAAGGCTGTAATGTAAAGTCAAGGGGGGGGGGAGGGGTGAATACTTTTGCAGGGCACTGTATCCAGCTGACCTGTGGACATTGGATACATATCTGTCTATCTAAAAAAAATGTATTTGTCTATTTGGTTGGTAATCTACTGATTCTTCTGTTAAAGGGGCAGATTTCCATAGTCATCAGATTTTGTGCTGCTTTTTTGACCTAGAATATGGTAAAGGAGTGTGTATCATTTTGTTTCTTGGCGTTTAACAAGGATTTTAATTGGCCAATTATTATCTAGGTCATACTGTAAATAGCTTTTGAAATCTCATGGTTAACTTCTCTGGACTTAAATTATGTCTTGTATATTTCTTGTGTGTTTATATGTATGTATGTTATGCTAGTGTTTTGGCCTTGTTACAATTATTAATGTTGTTGAGATTTTTTATATAATAGAATATAATTGAAATGTTGCAACTGCAGTAGATATTTTATTTTCACATTCTATTTATACAAACTGACCAGATATCCCTGTCCATTTACTATATATATTATTTATAGTGTACAGGCATATACCTTTATTTATTGTTGAAATGTAACTAAATAAAAATGAGTGAATTTTCATCTCTAAAGCATAATAGCAAAAAATAAGTATCATCAATATGGCATTTTGGCAGCTCTGTTTTGGAGAAAAATAAATTAAGTATACTTTTATACAAAAGCAGCTTTTGTGTGGGTGTTGAAAGCACTGCAAAAAACTGACAAAGATACATATGGCGCTTGATAACATAACTAGAAAGAAGTGAAATTATCGGGATGGGGGCAGAGCTCTCATTATAGCAGGTCTCACACATTTATCAGTGTTTGGTCTTCAAGATGACATTCTCTATATATTGTGCATATATATAGAGAAAGCAATTTGAAGTTAGAGCTATTTATATGCAGCAGCTATCTCCTTCAGCTCTGACAAAGATGAGAAAGGAATCTTTTTTTTTCTTTTTTTTCTTTTGCTATAAAACAAAATAAAAGTAGTGAGAACCCAGAGGGAGGCGTGGGAGGGATGCATTCTTCAGACTAAAGGAAAGAACAGTGTGGGCGTTCTGCGCTTCAGATTCTAAATAAAGCCAACCTCCTGTAAATGCTCTTTTTTTCCACGACCTATAATATACAATTTATTTAGCTCTTCTAACTTGATGCACTCGGGTGATTGGATTCCCTGTTAGAATCTGCCACACTCGGAACAAAATAATGCTACAGATCGTAGATCCAGAAGAGAGAAACAAATATCACAATAAGTTTATTAATAAAAATAAAACATTTTTGATGGAGCTGGAGGGAATATACCCAATGATCTTCCTTAATAACAACACCTAGTGTAAAATAAAAAAAGCATTGTTGCAAGTTCAGGTAGATAAAAAACACATAGATGTGGGGTAACCCAGCAGAAAGTTAATATCAAAAAGCACGAGTCCTGCAATAAATATGTTAGTCACAGTCATTTCTTAAGGAGATAAACATATCACATATTATTTGGTGTGTGATTTGGCCAAGTCCAGACTACAGTGCCTCACAGTGGCTGTTGTGCATACTGATATATCCAAGCTTTAATAATCACAAAATAGCCCCATAATAGTTAATCATTTCACTTATAGACAGATCCATTTATAGGTTTTCTATAAAATAGCCTTGTTGGTATTTGAAGTTCAAGCAATATCATGAAAGGAGTTCACTTTAAACTGTATATTAAAAACTAGGATGTTCTTTTTTAAGTCTTGTGTAGTAATTCTGGTTCTGGACGGCTGAAGGGACAACTCCTCCTGTCTCGTTGGCAAGCACTTGGGTCCACATTGTAATGCATACTATAGGCTATTTCATCGGCCAAGGGAGAAGTAAAAAATTGGTTCACTACTAAATACTTTTATGATATTGCTCCTTTTTTTGTGTCCCCCTCATTTTCCCTTACCTATTCCCCTTACCTATTTTATCCCAATCTCGGTTTCAGGTTTCCCTTGGGATCCAACCCACAACTGTTCCCTTTTTCCCCATCAGCATCCATTACCCTACCTTTTTCCCACCACCATTAATATCATACAGTTTTGTCACTGCAGCATTGTTTTAAAGGGACTTTAGTTAATAATATATTATCGTTCAACGTATTTAATAACTAAAAACATATCACAGAAAATATCAATATAGCACCAGTGTCATGGTGTATTGCCAATAGCTGGGGTATGATTCTTTCTGGGAATTGGTGTTTGTATATGTGGTCTACTCTTTCTAAAACCAGATAACTTGTTATTTTTGAATATTTGTTTGTTTCTTTTTATAGTTTGTACTGCTCATCCTAGTTCTCCATTTGTGCTCCTGCACCACTCCCATATGTACATGGTTCAGAGTGGACTGGACTGTGCTGCTGTGCTTGTTGTGCATTACAGTCTATGCCCAATCATTTGAATGTATGTTGCAGTCGACCTGAATACCTTGGGCTTCAGTGTTCTGTTGCTGTTGGCTTTATTAAACTATAAATAATTGTTGATTGTAGAACTAACGTGGGTTTATACTTCTAGCTTGGAATGCAATAACCAAGCTCAACAGGGCCTATTATATTATACTTTTCAAAGTTTACTAAGTGGCTAGAGTAATATTAGCTATTTGTGTTAAGCATATATGATAATGCATAAGGAAGAGAAAGACACAGTCTAGCTAAATAATCTCACTATTACAAACACAATGAGATGTATATGCAAAAGTACTCAATACGGAAAATGATTGTAGTTAATATTTAACTTTTATTATATTAAAATATGAGATCAATGTCCCAAGAACATGACCACAACAGTGACCACAACAGTAAACGTAATTCCTAAAACACGATCATCAGTTACATAAAAACATATAGAACAAATCCCCCAAAGATCAATTAATTCATAATAATGTATGTAGAGTGATAAATGAATTCTTAATAAACTAGTCTATTTGGGAGTAATAATCTTCAGCATATAAAGCAATCATAGCTTCAATTAAATATCAAGATAGATATTACAATAGACACAAAAGATACAGGATATCCCTTTTGAAATAGAGCACACACAAGGCCTATTTGTAATATAGAGAATAATATATATTTAAAAATTAACAGTTAATAATGTAATTAAAAATTGAGTTAAAATCTTGATAATGGTACGTGACGTAAAATTGAAATAGAAGTGGAGTAGACTCAATGTGCTACTATATCAATTGAATAAATAATCCCAAGAAAACACTGGAAAAATAGTAATCCAGTGTTTTCTTGGGATTATTTATTCACTTGATATAGTAGCACATTGAGTCTACTCGACTTCTATTTCAATTTTACGTCACGTACCATTATCAAGATTTTAACTCCATTTTTAATTACATTATTAAATGTTAAGTTCTAAATATATATAATTCTCTAGATTACAAATAGGCCTTGGGTGTGCTCTATTTCAAAAGGGATATCCTGTATCTTTTGTGTCTATTGTAATTCATTGTCATCCCAGTAGCACCCCATTATACCCAGTTCTTGCCTGAGCCACCTATACTTTGTTATTCCAATCAAGATAGATATTATGCACATCTTCCCGGTATTCACAATAAGGCAGCAATTACATCAATAAAAATACTCAAAGTATCAAACAAATAATCTGTATATTAATGACCTCTGTGGTCATCTCAAATCCCAATGTTAACCTTATATCAGTATGGTGGAGCTTAGATTAAGACCCACCATTTGCCCTCCATCTTAGTAAATCAAACTACTCTACAATTATAGAGTCCCAAGATAAAATAAACAGAATATGCATCCAGTAAATAAATTACTACTGGTTTGCTGAAAAGACATCACCGTAGAGGTAAAAATAAATATCACATATAATAGCGAGTTGTCGTCACACAAGGTTACATTTTACGAGCTTGCGCATGCGCAATGAGTGCCAAAGGTGCTCATCTTGAGGCCCGTACGTGACTGGCTTGAGGGGGAGAGGATCCAAATCGCTTACAAGTTACAGGCTTCAAAAAAATGACGAGTTTAACGGACGCCATTTTTTTCAAGCCAGTATCCCCGGGAGACCGCCAAAATATGCCAATTAATTAGAAAATTAATTTACAAACTCACACACAGCACTGGGGGAGAGGCAGGGAGACTGTGAGGTTGCAAGCTAATTTGCTATGTAATTGGCATTTTTGGGAGGTTTCAGAATTGCTAAGTAAGGGGAAAAAATGACTGTAAAAACGTAATTTTTTTTCAAACGTGTAAATTGGAAATCATCAATTTTACAAGCTTGCAAATGGTTTTACTCCTGTTAATGCAAACAGGAGCACAGAGGAGAGAGAGGGCGGAAAGGGTGGAAAGAGACACAGGGAAGGGAGATAATGGGAAAAAAAACAGGGGAGGGAGTGTTGGGAAAGAGACACATTGGTGAGAGAGAGGGGAGAGGCTTGCCCAAAATTGCAAGTTAGCCAACATCTGCAATGAGCAAGAGCCTGGAAAGTAGAGGGGGAGAGGCTCGCAATGAGCACTGAAGGTTCTCATTGCGGAGCACAAAAGTTGCGGATTGGCTGAGGCCTGCAATGAGCGGCAACGCCGCTCATTGCGAGCCCTGCGATGAGTGCCAAAGTTGCTCATCGGAAGTAGAGGGGGGGAGAGGCACGCAATGAGCGCCAAAGGCGCTCATTGTGAGGCCCAGAATGAGATCAGAGCCTCGCATTGTGTGGCAAACGGCCTTACCAGGCTTCAAATTTTATTGCCATAATTTTTGACGGCAAGTCGCTAGTAAATACTATTATCTAGTAAATTTATACAGCTATCGCTATTATTGTGTTTAACACTATTCTCTAGTTGTATCTGTTATAGCACACCGGTACATTCTTATATGTTCTGCAAATTGAAGCTCAATCATGCGTGATCGTCGTTATGCTGCACGGACAAGCCTGTCCTTCATGCTGATGTCATCATTGGGGGACTTGAAATCGGCTTGACCAGTGCGTTTCACATGGCTGCTTCCTTTTGGACACCGTAATAGGATAGCCGGGAGAGCCTTTTTTTAGCAAGCAGGGCAATCAGACACAGCAGATTTGTATTAACCCCCTTTGTATTTTCTTTTGGTAGATGGAACGTGGATTCTCAGAGACATATTGTGGTTCAACAATTAACCACGTGTAGTCTGAATGCCACAAGAAAAGCATATCAGTGACAGCTATTTCTGAGAGCAATGTACAAACATACAATTATTAAAGATAAGAAGCAAGAAATAATAAATCTGAATTATTGTCCAAATTAACTAACTCTACTCTATAACTATCTTTTATCAGTAACAGGATATCATACTTTACTAACATAATATCAAGATCATAATCTTGTAATGATACATGATCAGTTAGATTGTGAAAAATATTTTATACACCAGATATTGTTAAATACATAAACAACTGTGGATAACAAAGAAATAAAGGTGACAGTGAGCTATATTACAAATAAAATATAAAAAATAATTCTAAACAAAAAAACAATGGGAAAGTAAAGATCTGCTCTGTATAACCCCAAGTAGTGGGCTTTTTTTAAACTGCTTGGTCTTAGACTACAGTGCATCTAAAAATGCTTTAATATATAAAATAGCTTGCTTCTATCTATAGAGGTGAGATGGTTGCATGATGACAAAACTGTATGATTTAAAAAAAATAAGGAATAAAAGTTACTGCCTTATTTTAAAATATAACCTTTTTATTTACTTGGTCTTCCAAATACATAACCTTTCATTTCAGTTTTCATGCAGCGTCCACAAATGACTTAAATCTGTGTTTTATAGAGACGCTTGTAATCAATAATTGAAGAGGTTGGATGTACCTACTGCTCAAAATGAAGCTGTTAATAGTCATTCCAATTCTGTAATAATCTATAGCTTCTTTATTAGTAACTACTTTCTTTATGTGACCTACTGTGCATTTAAACATTTTCATTTTTTTTAATTAAACAGTTTCACAGTGTGTCTAAGTAAGGGAGATTTCTGTATATTTTGCTCTCATTTTGAGCATTGTGGCCTTGAAAAATAAAACTTGCAGTGTTTCAAGTGGATTTAAGGGAAATGGAAATATTTATTTTTTTGTTTCATCAGAAAGAGGGTATTTGATAATGTGTCACAGTGTGATATATTTTTCAAAAAAATGTCACAGAGCACAAAAACTTATCAAGAAGTTTAAGTGCTCTTTGGGTTTTGCCCTCTGTTAGCCAATGAGATCGACAGACTAAAGTATGATATCTGCATGTTCGCTTCAGGAAGTTTAAACTGGTAAAACTATTTTTTGTAATGTTTAAATGCTTGAAAAAAAACTGTTGTGTCCCATGTCCCTTTAAATCACACACTCTCTTATCAAGCTAAAAAGATGGTTTTAGTTCAGACATTCATAAATAAATACAAGCCTCCTGAGCAATAGAAAACCTTCAAGTGTCTAAGGATATTGTGTCCTAAATTAAGGTGTACTCTTAAATAAGGCCAAGAATAATTCCAGTACTATTGCAATTATAAAGGAAAGTCAATTTTTTGCTATACAAATAAAAGTATCATTTCACAGAGTTCAAGTAATTGTTGAAGGCATTTCAGTTCTGACTTTCTAATTATCGTCAAGTTTATTTAACATTTCGGTAGCTATTGTTCCTATGCCTGTCTGCTGTATGATGGTATATTTTTCATGAGGCCAACAACAATTATTGTCTCTAGCATTATTTTGCAATTGTAATAATTGAAACGTGTGCTCTGGCTTTATACAACTTGGAAACTCATATAACTGTTTGTGTTGATTCCAACTTTTTAACAAATTGGTTACTGTTGCTGAACACATTGCATACATAATTCTTGGTCCTTAATCGTTTTTTTCTATTTTTTTATAACATAATGATAACCTTGTACCATAGTTTTCAATTATAATTTTGTTACGGACCATAAAAAGAGATTGCAAAGTGTTGAGGAATCCTAATTCTTTCCTTTAACTTGAAAGTATGACAACATTCTATGTCTGAGATTTTGAACAATGGGACATTGTAATTTGTTCATTAAAGTGTTTAAAAATATTTCTCATCCAGATGCACATTTTTTAAATACCTGAAAACGGTGATGTTCCATTTCAAGGTCAGCTCCCCACTATTGGGTGTTGATGTCATGGTAAAAGGTTATAAATTCTGGTTATGGATAACGTGGAGTCATAGAAAGTAGGTTTAGACCACCAAGGAGCCATTTTGAGGTGCAGTGGAGGGACTGTGGAGTTCCACAGACATTTTGGATAATTGTGATTACATTATACACATAAAAGGAATCCAGACCTGATTTTTTTTGGGAACCCCTGCTCCAGTGATTTTATCATAGTATTCCAATAATGATACAGGCAGATACAATGATAGAAGATATAATGCTAGGGAGATGAATACAAGTAGATAATGCTGTTTTACATCAACAATTCCACTAAGAACATTGATTTTTTTTATTTTTTATTGTTTATCTTATCCTTACTGTTGACAACGCCATCATTGCTTCCACCTCCTAGGTCCTCTCGATCATGCCTCACATAAATCAATCACAAAATCTTTTTCACCTAAAAAACCTCTCCAAAATATGTCACTATCCTACACAAGACACCGCTAAATTTTGAATTCACTCTCTCATTGTATCTTTGCTCGACTACTTCAACTTTTGCTCTGCTTGCCTCCCCATTACCCCTCTGTCTGCACTTCACTCCAATCCATATTGAACACATCCGCTGGACTGATATACCACACTCAAGACTCAGTGTCTGCAGCACTTCTCTGTCAGTCACTCCACTGTCTTCCCTTAACCACCAGAATTAAATATTTAAATCATGACCCTAACGAATAAAGCTCTCAACAGCAGCGCACCCCCTTATATGTCTGCACATAAAAGATAATAATGACACTGCAGACTATGTATACTGTATATTGTTGAAGCTTTACAATGGTCCTTTAGTAATGGTTCGGGAGATGTAGAATTCCTGGTAACCTTTAATGGTAAAACTCTGTTATTCAGCAACGTATTGTATAACGTTTATGGCTATTTTTTTTACATATTCCCCTGACGATGAATTGACCCATTTTACATACAAATCTGTCATGTCATATTGTAAATCATCTTTAATATGTAGTGATGAAAATGGCACTTAGCAAGAAATATACTATAGCCCACATTCATGCTGAAAAGCCCATGATATTATGTGACATTATTCTGTAGAGATTGTCAGCCATATAAATGATGTGTTCTTTGCTCACAGTTGCTGCTGTGGTATTAAAGCAGAATTAGATGAAAACCATTAGGTCAGTTTATTCTGTCCATTTCCCAAAATTTTGATCATTGAGACATGTTATATTTACAGTGACATGTAGCCTGTACCATAAATAATGAAAATGTTAAAGATGACATTAACAGTACTAAATAATAATGCTATGTTCAACGGCTTCTGATTTTCTTACAACTACTATATTGTAACACCACTCTTTACCATATATAGTATTTTTCGGTTTCAAATATTTATTTATCAAAATTATTCCAAAACATATAGAGCTTGAATCATTCCTTCCATTGTTCTTTTTTTTTACATACTTTTATTTTATTTTATTTTATTTATTTTAAAAGAATCAGAATACCAAATATGAGTCCCTTTATAGGCTGTGTGCCTATATAAATTGCAATGATGAAAGTGAAAAATATGAGTAACACAGAGCAAATATTGTGAATATAACATAAAAATATACAGTTGTGTTCAAAAGTTTGCATACCCTAGCAAAAATTGTGAAATTGTGGCAAAAAAAATATTTTATTGAAGGATAGTGATCATATGAAACCATTTATTATCACATAGTTGTGTGGCTCCTTTTTAAATCATAATGATAACATATATCACCCAAATGGCCCTGATTAAAAGTTTACATAACCTTTGTTCTTAATACTGTGTATTGCCCCTTTTAGCACCAATGACAGTGTGCAGTCTTTTGTAAAAGTTGTCTATGAGGCCCCTACTTCTTGCAGTTGGTATAGCTGCCCATTCGTCTTGGCAAAATGGCAAATCTCCCCAGAGTAGCCCAATGATATTGTGGTCATCACAGTCTCCTGACCTTTCCAGAACCTTCACCTTTTTCTGCTGTAACCACTGGAGGGTCAACTTGGCCTTGTGCTTAGGGTCATTGTCATGCTGGAAAGTCCAAGAGCGTCCCATGCGCAACCTTCCTGCAGAAGAAAGCAAATTATCTGCAAGTATTTTCTGATAACATGCTGCATTCATCCTGCCATCAATTTTTACAAGATTCCCTCTTGCCTTTAGAGCTCCCCCCTCCCCCCCTGCAAATATCAGTGATCCACAACCATGCTTCACAGTGGGATATTATTTTTTTCACTATAGGCTTTGTTGACCCCTCTCCAAACATAACGCTTATAGTTGTGACCATAAAGCTCTATCTTGGTCTCCTCGCTCCAAATTACAGTGTGCCAGAAGCTGCGAGGCGTGTTTTCAGGCATATTGTAACCAGGCTTTTTGTGGCATTGATGGATTAAAGGCTTCTTTCTGGCATCTCGACCATGCAGCTAATTTTTGTTCAATTATTGTCGCATTGTGCTTCTTGAAACAACCAGACCGTCTTTTTCCAGAGCTACCTGTATTTCTCCTGAGGTTACCTGTGGGTTTTTCTTTGTATTCTGAACATTTCTTCTGGCACTTGTGGCTGAAATCTTTATATGTTAGGGTCGTGATTTTAAGTTTGATTTGGGAAGCTAAGGGCAGCCAGTGGAGTGATTGACAGAGAGGAGCTACAGACACTGATCGTTTGATATTGAAGATGAGTCTAGCGGAGGCATTCATTATGGATTGGAGGGGAGACAGACGAGAGATGGGTAGGCCAGCAAGAAGTGAATTGCAGTAGTCGAGTCGAGATATGATGAGAGAGTGTATTAGAATTTTAGCTGTGTCTTCTGTAAGATAATGACGGTTTTTGGAGATGTTTTTCAGGTGAAACTGACAAGATGTTGTTATTGATTGGATGCGAGGAAAATAAGAGAGGGCGGGATACAGTAGAACCCAATGATTAGGAGTTCAGTCTTAAACATGTTGAGTTTGAGTTGATGGGCAGATATCCAGGAGGATATGCTAGAGAGGCAGTTGGAATCTTGAGCTAAAAGAGAGGGTGATAGATCGGGTGCAGAGAAGTAGATTTGAGTATCATCTGCATAGAGATGATACTGAAATCCAAAGTATTTTATAAGGGTGCCAAGGGAGGAGGTCTAGATGGAGAAGAGGAGGGGGCCTAGGACAGAACCTTGGGGAACGCCAACAGACAGAGGGAGAGGTGCAAAAGAGGTGCCAGAGAAGGAGACGCTAAATGTCCGATCTTTAAGGAAGGATGTGAACCATAAAGGAGCTGTGTTTCTGGATGCCAAAAGAGCAGAGAGTTTTGATTAGAAGAGGGTGGTCAACTGTATCCATGGCAGCAGAGAGATCCAGGAGAATTAGAATAGAGAAGTGGCCATTTGATTTGGTGGTTAGCAAGTGATTGGTTACTTTTGTGGGGGCCCGGAAACCAGATTTGAAGGGGTCAAGAAGGGAATTAGAGGAAATGCATTGAGTGAGGCGATTGTAAACAAGCCGCTCAAGCTGCTTAGAAGCCACGGGAAGTAGTGTGATAGGGCGATAGTTGGAGGCAGAAGCTGGGTCAGATGAGGGCTTCTTGAAAATGGATGTAATTGTGGCATGTTTTAAAGAGGATGGAAACTTGCCAGTGTTTAGGGAGAGGTTGAATAGATGTGTGAGAGCTGGGATAAGTGTGGTGGATAGGGGAGTGATTAGCTGTGATGGAATAGGATCATGTGGACATGTTGTAAGGTGAGAGGTTAATAATAACGTAGATACTTCATCCTCGGTTACAGGGTCAAAGGAGTCCATAACAAGATAGCGATCCAGAAGGGGACAAAGACAGTTTAGGAGCATCTTAAATACTAGATTCAAACATTCAGAACATAATGCTTTTATCAGCAATTTTAAAAAGAAAATCACTTTTCCACATACCTTTATGTCCTCTATTTGGTGGTGCAGAGAACATATGGTGAGGTCAGTGTCCATTTATCATGAGATACATATAAAAATATGTCGAACTTACCCATATATGATGTAGTATTTGAGATGATAAATAATAATATGGGTTTTAGCAAAATTTATAAAAATTGTTTCAGTGCAATCTGTCGATACAAAGTCAATACAGGTTCCTAAAACAGTGATTTTATAAATAAGAAATGTTAATAAGAAAGGTTAAATGGTTTAGAGCAGGGTCTACGACAGTTTCACTTTTTCCAAGTAGCTTTTATTATATGCCAGCTGTCTGTTGAACTCTTGGTTTAAAGTTTGGCTCTTTTAATGTTAAAGTTTAAAGCTTCACATTATTTTTAGCTGACTTGTTTCTTAATGGGGTATTCTACACCTGTGCTGTCTAAATATAAATGCCACACCAAAGAAGTTCAAGATGCATGCAATAAGCATCTTGCATTCCCAGTTTAGCGCTCCACATGCGTTGCTGCACGCAAGAGAGCTACGTGAAACCGCACTAAATTAGGTCTTCAGTCACCATAAAGTTAAGACAGCTTTTTACCAAATCTGACAGTGCTAAGCAGGGATTTAAATAGCCAAATGAGATTTGACGTGCAAAAAGTGAGTCTGCGTGCAAAAAGTGCGTCATCGTGCCGAGCAGGGATTAGAGAGCAAAAGAGCGCCATAGCAAATTCGGCACTCATCAGAGTAGCATTAAGCTGGCTTTCCCTGTAATTATTTTTCTTTTAGAGATTCAGGTATGAGTTCTAAAAAAATAAAGCAAGTTGGCAGATTGTAATCTAGTTTTAAAAGAACAATAGGTAGACTTCCTGTTGCTTTCCACCAATGAGTATGACAGAAGAAATCTATGTTGTCTTTACCAAGCTATATTTGTATTTGGAGCCATACTTTGCTGACAGCTGATCCAGAATTTGACCCGTTGTGCGCAAAGTCTTTTATGAACATTGGTGCTGCTGGATATAATAATCCTTGTTGTTTTTTGGTGTTTCAGTATTATCATGCTTTAACACATTTTCCTTTATATTAAAGGCTGTTTGAGTCCTAATAAAGCTGCTCTCTTCATGTAATCTTTACTGTTTCCATCTTTCACAATGAAATAACTTGATTTATACTACAGTTGCTCACATCTCCCCAGCCACTGTTATTGGGAATAAGTCATTTTACCCTTTCCTTCACATTTTCCTGAATATATTGACCTAGTTGACAGCCGTGACGTTAACCATCTATTTTAGTATAACTTTGAACATTGCAAGTTGATAATGGCTGACACATTGCACCTGAAATAGCTTAGCTTTACGGATACAGAAAGCAACCCATACCAGTAAATTATACTCTAGTGTACGCTGCATTTGTGCTTATTTTGTTCCTTGACTTCTGTTCACAGTTTAAAAGAAAAGTAATTTAAATTGTGACTCCTAATTATAGTTTTAAATGGACGTCCAGCTGATCATAATGCAGACTGGTAAATGATTTCTCCCATTTGCCCGCAGTAATCAGCCCTTCTCTAACAAGCTTTGTATTTGGGTCAAGGACTTTTGCATGATGGCGTTTAGGTTTGCAAATCTTCTTAATTGTTACAGAATGCAAAATATTCCAGAATCAGGATCATCTTTAAAGGCATATCCAAGTGTCATGGATTAATACATTTCTTCAATCCTTAGGTAAAAAAAACAGTTAATGTGTATGCAGCAAATCTCATAAAACAGTTTATTTTTATTTTGACACCTTACAGGGGCATGCAGCATCAGGGGAGCAATATTAACCCACTATTTACCTGCTGCTGCTTGCCCAGCCAATCTCCTTGCAGCTTCCTGTCTGTATGTCAGCAGCAGCTATACATAGCACATATCAGTGATACACTACATATCCCAGGCTGCTTTTCAGCAAAAAGAGGAAGCCCAGAGTTTAAATCAAATGTTTCAGCTAACCTGATTGGCCAAAACAAATAATTTTAAATGTGATGCTAATTTAGTCTGGGTTTGGAGGGTGTTAACCCTAATTTTCAAGACATTTTGCTGACTTCATTGTAAGTGTTTAAATGTTTATTTGGGGATTTTTTTTCATGCAAAAAAAATGTTTGCATACACTGCTTATTCTCCTCTAACAGATGTATTCATAATCCAGCAAACTTAGATATGCCTTTAAGTTGATTTTTATTCTAAAGCCATTCATTTTGGTGTGCCCCCGTGTTCCAGTTTTTACTTATTTCCTTGCTAACCCCTCTTCACTAGAGAGAGGTAAGCACACACACAGGGGTGGACAAGTAATAGTAACTCCTAATAAGGAGTAATGCCACCTACAGTTTTATACTTTATGGGATGTTGTCTTGAACTGTGTATAGTGGTATATTGCACCATTCTTCAGTAAGAAAAACCTTGAGTCTTTTGAGGGAAGGAGGTGGAAATCTGCTTTGTGCTCAAGAACTTCCTATAAAGCTTCAATGATGTTACATACTTACACATACTGGTAATTGGACATTAATCTAATATGTGTTACTGTGATTTAGTTACATTTCTATTTTATGTATGTGTTTATTTTTAGCCACCCCTGTATAAAGATACATACATACATATACAAGGTGCCACAAAATTATTCTGCCCTTGACCTGTGTCTTGTTTGGCCATCAAATTGGTATAAATTCATCTAAAATAAAGAATGTATTAAATCGTTCTCCATTCATTCTGGAGTGTCAAAAACAGGACGGGATTTCCCTATATATGCATAGGTAAGTCAAGGGGCAAATTTAAGATCCCATTTCCAAACTACCCCATTTCCGATTACTAAATATAAATGTATATGTATATCCATTCATATTTAAGATCCCATTCCCAAATTACAGCACCCAATTGCCAATTAATAAATATATATATGTTTATATGCAGTAAATCTGAAAGTATCAGATTTACTTACAGACATGCATGTCACTGCACATACACGTTTTTATTCATATGTGCGTACTACTCTGTGGCTCTGCACCTTGGACAGCCTAGATGTACTAGCTACTTACAAAATGCTGTTGAGAAACTGTCTAAGTGGCTAGTACATCTTATCAATAGAAACATTGAGCTGTGGGGCAGAGCTTTGCAGGGACTGCTTGGAAGATTTGAAAACAGAACTTTTAAGCACTTGTTAATGAAATGATATTTAGATATGCAAACAAACACTTGTAGTTTTATTTAATATTAAAAAGAGGCAAACGTCCATATACCTTTGATTGTATATTGTTTAGCCTCCTATTCTCTTTTTTATTGTTCAAAAATTAAATGCAGAATAGAAAGTTGTTTAGTTCCATGTTCCTTTAATGATATTATAGTTTCTCTAGATTCATTTAAATTGTAAACTAGAAGGTGTTTATCCACTTTAAATGCTCTTTTTTTATTTTCTTTGTAGAAAAAAAAACACTAATGGTAAGTGGTGATGCACCACAGACTGTGGTATGGCATTAGCACGCAGCTGGCTTGTAAAATAAGCTCATAAATTGTGATCCCGGCCTGTTGCTCTATCTGGGCCACTGTCCAGACTATTCTGCAAACCCAGCAGTAAAAATTATAGCCCATAACTGTTATAAAATAATCCAACTTCGCTGATAGTTGATATGGTAACCGACCCAAACAGTGGCGTTCTTTTAATTTCCATTACATTTGGTAGCAGGTTTTCTTTAGTAGGCTGCTTCTTGTGGCATGTCTTTACAGACTAATGAGCTTTGCATTAGTCCTTATGACATCACTGGCCGTTGTAGCTCCCATATTACCATGGTGGAGATAGAAACCTCCTCTCTGCACTTGCAGAATCCTTCCACTTCAGGAAATGGATCAATGTAAATGAGAATGGTTAACTTTACAAAATGTTTATTTACATTATAAAATGTTGACTATTTTTTAATGTAGTTCCTCAAAAGAGGGTATTTTGTGACCACAGTGGTCATTTAATCATAGTGCCTAGACACTATATTACCCATCCATACATATTGCTGCTTGGAAAACCTGTTTCTAAAATATGTTATTTTTTAAGCAACTAGAAATATTGACTGCATAGAGTTACAACCATATACACCAGGGGAGATTAACATAAGGTTTTACGAGGAGATCGCAAAATGAGCAATCTGCTGGGCCAAATGGCCCTTATCTTTCATTTCTAGAGTGTGTGGTGGCATCTGGAAATCCCTTATCTTCCTGCTACTTATTACACTGTTGATACACCAGCTGTCAGTTCATGGGTGTCTCATTGCTCAATTCATCTACATTAACCTGAAGGGACAGTGTAAATCCAATTAAATCTCCATCACACACTGGTGAAAAAAAATCTTATAAATTCCATTACAGAGATGGAGATGAATTTATGTTATAGACTTGCTGAACTACTTGGTCATTTTGCAGAGTATGTAAGCATTTTGTAGTACATTAATCGTTGCATGCATTTCCTTCACAGCTAGGCAATTACAATCCGTTTGGCATATATAGTTTGTACTGCCAGGTTAAGAGGTATTCAAAGGACACAGTGGTTGTCCTGTAATTTCCATATTGCCATCTGATTTTATTATCATCCTCTTATTATTTCTTCAGTACAGACACAGAGTATTAATCATCACAGTACAGAGGAGGTCTCTGCACAGGGCACAATCCAATATCTGTAATATAGACACAAGAAGCAGTGATTTAATTCCTAGTTACCCATTTGTTTTATAATTTGCTATTTGTGCAGAATTATTAGGCAAATAATTTTTTAAAATGTGCTTTATAGTTTTGATGCTGGGGGGGACTATGGACAATTTAATTTGCAATCCCTGTTAATTCTTCTCAACTGATGCTTCGGGACACTAACAAAATATTGGTATTAATGTAAACTTTAATAGCAGAGTAGAAATATTTAAGCAATCAATTCTGACCAGGTTATTAAAAGACCAGTCTATGATGAAATACATTTTACAAACATACACACATATATATATATATATATATATATATATATATATATATATATATATATATATATATATATATATCTCACGAAGAGCATAATTAGCCAGGGGGAAACAAATGTAAAGCTAATTTTTAATTAGAAACAAGATGAATGTCTCTGCATTTCATTACTTGGTTGAATATTGCATGTAGAAAAGAGTAGAAATATTTAAGCAATCAATACTGACCAGGGCCCTCATTCAATTGCGATTTGGCCAATTGAATAGTGCTCTAAATAAGCACATAACATATTTTTTTTAAATAAGTTTTTAGTTAGTGAAAACCTTGCTTTTGGATAGATGTTTACTAAGTAAAAACTTCTTTAAAAAAATATTTTATGTGCTTATTTAGACCCCTATTCAATTGGCCAAATTGCAATTGAATGAGGGCCATAGTTATTAAAAGACCAGTCTATGATTAAATACATTTTACAAACATATATATATATATACATATAAAGAAAAAATTGAAAAAAATGAAAAAAAAATCAATAAGCCAGATGGAATATAAGTACACAGAAGGTAAAAATAAAAAAAGAAGTAGTAATTAGAAGAGAAGAGAGTATAAGCCAATCATAGCTAAAAGTAGCCAGATAACTAAATAACTCAAAACTCTTAAGTAGTAAGTCCTCATATTACTGTAAAAGTAAATCATAGGACTGTTATAACATATACGTGGAGAAGGGGAAAAAACAAAGTATAAAAAGACCAAATTTTCAATTTTTTCTTTAATTATCCATTAGGTGTTATGCACCATTTTTTGCAAACCTTTTTTTTTTTTCTTCCCTTTTATATATATATATATATATATATATATATATATATATATATATATATATATATATATATATATATATATATATATATAATATATATGTCTCACAAAGAGCATAATTAGCCAGGGGGGAAAAAATGTAAAGCTAATTTTTAATTGGAAACAAGATGAATGTCTCTGCATTTCATTACTTGGGTGAATATTGCATGTTTCTGAACATGTGTAGAAGAGGATCTAATTATATAACAAACCTCCCATCCAGTTTCATTCACTGATTAGTATATTAGTACATATCATTTGTCTCAGGAGGTGCTTAAGTCATACAAGGTGTAAATGTTCTACATACAAATAAAGTCTCAAAATACAATATTTTATCTAAAAATAATTTAGTTTTAGTAGCATACACAGCTGCTAAAGTTTATTGCACACTGGACAAAGTAGCCTTTTAAGGGGTGCAGAAATCTCACACTTTCTATCACACTTATTACAAACCTCACACACCCCCTATCACAAACCTACTTTCGAACTCCAGGGTTTTTTCTACACAACACTACCTTGTAGCACTCGCTTCATTTTATTGTAGCCATCTGGAAAAACTGAACAATGTTTCGCACACACACATCCTTCTTCAAGCCTCCTATGCTTAGAAAGGGTTCTGGGAGGAATGGTCTAATTTATTCAGCCTATCACAAAATAGTGATGTCATAGCTCAGTACCATGGCAACCATATACACTTTTATATAAACAATTCACATATATCAATGATCAATCATCCCACTCTAAGACATTCTATAAGACATACCATATCCTAAAAAGCCTTATAATTCGACCAATCCTAAGGACATTACACCCCACCATAAACCATATTCATTATAAAATTCTATACAGTTACGTTCTTTATGTAAACCTCTTGGTTCTCGTGTATCTAACTCTTTGATCCAAAAAGCCTCTCTTTTTAGCAGCAACTGTTAAATATTCCCTTCTCTTCTCTGTTTATGTGCTTGTTCAGTAACCTGAAATCTTAATTGTTTTTCAAATTGGGTATCACCTGAAAAATGTTCTGGTATTGGCAACTCCATTTTTTGATTCCTAATAGTAATTGTGTGTTGTGAAATCCTTTCACGCACGGTCTGGGTAGTCTTACCCACATATAAAAAGCCACAGGGGGAATTTTATAATGGAAATCACATTCTGTGATTCACATTTAAAAATGAACCTTGAATACATTATTTCCTACCAGAATGTGGGTGTTTTACAACTTCTTCCCTAAGAACATTACCACATTGTTCACAATGACAGCATGGAATTTTTACACAGGTTTCTGCATTTTCACTAGGCCTACATCTACCTTAACTAAACTTGTGCATAAATGATGTCCCTTTTTTTTTAAGGAAAAATTGAGGAAGCACTTGCAGACAGAACAACTTGTTTTATACATTATTACATCACAAGTGACTTGCCTGTCAAAAATGACGGCATGCTAGAGTTTTATAAATTGCATCTCTCCCCCCTATCTGTCCCCTGTGTCTCTCCCCCTCTATGTCCCCTGTGTCTCTTCCTCCCCCTCTCCCTCAACTGTGTCTCTTCCTTCCCCTGAGTCCCTACCTCCCCCTCCCCTGTATCTCTTCCCCCTCTCTCCTTCCCGTCTTCCCCCTCTCTCCTTCCCGTCTTCCCCCTCTCTCCTTCCCGTCTTCCCCCCTCTGCCTCTCCTGTGTTTTTCCTTTTCTCTCCCTCCCATGTGTCTCCATCCCCCTCCCATGTGTCTTTTTCCCCCTCCCATGTGTCTCCTTCCCCCTCCCATGTGTCTCCTTCCCCCTCCCATGTGTCTCCTTCCCCCTCCCATGTGTCTCCTTCCCCCTCCCATGTGTCTCCTTCTCCCCTCTCCCTCTCTTGTGTCTCCTTCTCCCCTCTCCACCCCTTGTGTCTCCTTCTCCCCTCTCCTGTTCCTCCTTTCCCCCTCTCCCTCTCCTGTGCCTCTTTTCTCCATCTCCTGTGCCTCTTTTCTCCATCTCCTGTGCCTCTTTTCCCCTCTCCCTCTCACCCCCCCCCTCTCCCTATCCTGTGCCTCTTTTCTCCCTATCCTGTGCCTCTTTTCTCCCTATCCTGTGCCTTTTTTCTCCCTCTCCTGTGCCTATTTTCTCCCTCTCATGTGCCTATTTTCTCCCTCTCCTGTGCCTATTTTCTCCCTCTCCTGTGCCTATTTTCTCCCTCTCCTGTGCCTATTTTCTCCCTCTCCTGTGCCTCTTTTCTCCCTCTCCTGTGCCTCTTTTCTCCCTCTCCTGTGCCTCTTTCCCCCCTCTCCCTCTCCTGTGCCTCCTTTACCCCTCTCCCTCCCCTGTGCCTCCTTTACCCCTCTCCTGTGCCTCTTTTCCCCCTCTCCCTCTCCTGTGCCTCATTTCCCCTCTGCCTCTCCTGTTCCTCCTTTCCCCCTCTCTTTCCCCTGTGCCTCCTTTCCCCCTCTCTTTCCCCTGTGCCTCCTTTCCCCCACACCTTATCATGTGCCTCCTTTCCCCCACACCCTATCCTGTGCCTCTTTCCCCCTCTCCTGTGCCTCTTTCCCTCTTTCCTGTGCCTCTTTCCCTCTCTCCTGTGCCTCTTTCCCTCTCTCCTGTGCCTCTTTCCCTCTCTCCTGTGCCTCTTTCCCTCTCTCCTGTGCCTCTTTCCCTCTCTCCTGTGCCTCTTTCCCTCTCTCCTGTGCCTCTTTCCCTCTCTCCTGTGCCTCTTATCCCCATCTCCTGTGCCTCTTATCCCCCTCTCCTGTGCCTCTTATCCCCCTCTCCTGTGCCTCTTATCCCCCTCTCCTGTGCCTCTTATCCCCCTCTCCTGTGCCTCTTATCCCCCTCTCCTGTGCCTCTTATCCCCCTCTCCTGTGCCTCTTTTCACCCTCTCCCTCTCCTGTGCCTCCTTTCTCCCTCCCATGTGTCTTTTCCCCCCTCCCATGTGTCTCCTTCCCCCTCCCATGTGTCTCCTTCCCCCTCCCATGTGTCTCCTTCCCCCTCCCATGTGTCTCCTTCCCCCTCCCATGTGTCTCCTTCCCCCTCCCATGTGTCTCCTTCCCCCTCCCATGTGTCTCCTTCCCCCTCCCCTGTGTCTCCTTCCCCCTCCCCTGTGTCTCCTTCTCCCCTCTCCCTCCCCTGTGCCTCCTTTACCCCTCTCCTGTGCCTCTTTTCCCCCTCTCCCTCTCCTGTGCCTCATTTCCCCTCTGCCTCTCCTGTTCCTCCTTTCCCCCTCTCTTTCCCCTGTGCCTCCTTTCCCCCACACCTTATCATGTGCCTCCTTTCCCCCACACCCTATCCTGTGCCTCTTTCCCCCTCTCATGTGCCTCTTTCCCCCTCTCATGTGCCTCTTTCCCCCTCTCCTGTGCCTCTTTCCCTCTCTCCTGTGCCTCTTTCCCTCTCTCCTGTACCTCTTTCCCTCTCTCCTGTGCCTCTTTCCCTCTCTCCTGTGCCTCTTTCCCTCTCTCCTGTGCCTCGTATCCCCCTCTCCTGTGCCTTTTTATCCCCCTCTCCTGTGCCTCTTATCCCCCTCTCCTGTGCCTCATTTCCCCCTCTCCTGTGCCTCTTATCCCCCTCTTCTGTGCCTCTTATCCCCCTCTCCTGTGCCTCTTTTCCCCCTCTCCTGTGCCTCTTATCCCCCTCTCCTGTGCCTCTTTTCACCCTCTCCTGTGCCTCCTTTCCCCCTCTCCCTCTCCTGTGTCTATTTCCTTCCCCTGTCCCTCCCCGTGTCTCCTTCCCCCCTCCCCTGTGTCTCTTCCCCTCCATTCCCTCCCCTGGGTCTCCCCCCTCTCCCTTCCTGTGTCTTTTTATCCTCCCTCTCCCTCCCCTGTGTCTCCTTCCCTATATCTCTGCCTGGAATTACTGGGCCCAGGACTAAGGCAACACGTTTTCAGGGACAGCAGCCTGCCTCAAATTACAGATTCTGGGTTATGGAGACTTTTATTCATAGGCATACAAATGTGTCTATACTGTGACGTTTCTGTCTATAAGTGTAGCTGACATTTTCTGATATATTGTAGATATACATAAATCCACAGAATGAGTAAGGAATCAGCCCAACACTGATTAGATCCTAAAAGATTGAAACTGTGCTGTTGGTGGGTAGGTTTCAGTGTAGAAATTCTCCTGCAGCTCTCACTCTCCAGTTATCAATTATGGAAGCAGGTAGAGACCAATGATATCATATTAACTTATTTATTAGGTGCGAGGAACCGGAGGACATGGTAGACCACAGTAATAGTCTGCAATGTTCTGAGGTTTTTAGGAATACACAAGGCTTAAAAATCTTTTGCTCTAATATTTTCCTGCACAACATACAAGGACACGTCCCACAGTGGTAACACATTAACCTGCAGACTTGTCCTAAGTGGATCACTCAGCAATGTGTTCAAGGCCTCAGGTCTTTATTTGCAATTGATTACTGGATAATGGTCATAGTGAGCTGTAAGTGGAACCCTTATTATAAAAGCAATGTTATAAATGTGGATTTGGTTCCTGAAAACACGGTTCATACCTTAGAAACAGCCAAACGTACATAGAAACTGAATATATCACACATATATGGTGTACAAACATTTGACATAGTCATCTTGCAAGTTACCACGGAGCTACCCTATGAGGGAGAACACTTAGATTACATCCTCCATCTCAGGCCTGAGACTCTGGTACATCTAATCACCAGGGATTACATTGGGAGGCTTATTAAATACCTCATACATTTGAGGTTACTACATGTGAGTTGACAAACTTCTTATTTATTGGTTTGTGCCTTTATTGTTTCATATGGCACTAGGAGGTGGTGTGCTTTCTTTTCCCCTCCCTCTTCTCATATAGCTTTGATATTTAGTTAGATCACAATATACAACCTACCTGATGTATTACCATCTCTTTTGAGATGATTGGATGTCAATTAGGTTTAACACCCTTTATATCCAGTTAGATCAATCCAGAGATCAATAAGCAGTGTATACAAGCTTATCAAATATGGATTAACAATTTATATTAATACAATCTATGTTTGGTTAGTTCAATATAGGAGTATATAAAGAGTGTATATAACCTTGTAAAGATTGGTTAACATTCTGTCTATATTGGTTAGTGCAATACAGAAATTATATGCAGACTATAAACAACCAGCTGTCTATTTGATACACTATATATTATATTAATAATTAGCAATGTAACCTGTTACTCTATGAAAGCAGTAAATAGCTAAATATGGTATAACAATATATATGGCAGTTAGAATATAGAAATATATGTTGGGCAATATGAAACCTAAATACACCCATGTTTTAATAAAGGCAGTACTTGCCCTTTAAACTGCATGAAATAATCTTCAAAGTAAGCATTCTATTCACTGAGATATTTTATTAGCAGGATGGCTGCATCCCGTTTCTTTCCCATTTCCCTGCTGTCTGTGATCAGGCTGCGGCTCTTGTTTCCTGATACAAGTTTTTATTTCTGTTTCTTCAGTTGCTTTCTGGTAGTAAATTATTACACTTTTATTCATGCTCATCATTTCCAGTACAGAATATCTGTTTAAAAATCCAAAATGAAAGGTTTGTGTCATTATTTTTTATTTTCTCACTAGAAATGCTGCCCATGCTTCTTTTCGAGGAGTAAATTCTTATAAATGGTAAAGTGAGATGGTTTCCATGGAGACCGAGTGCTGGTATAAATTTAAGTTTATGCCTGGGAAGGGAGTTTTCAAGATAATGTCTTCTGTGTAAAATGAAATGCTGGTTGAATTTAAATGGTATTTTTGACTGATTTTGTTTAGTGTTTACTTTTCTAACAACATGGTACAACTAATAATTGCCACCCCATTTTTTCAACTAAAATTTACACTTGTTGGTGACTGGGCTGCAGTATATTAATGGCCTTATTGTATTTGATTCAAAATGTTGTATGAGGTTTCTTCTTCACTTGCTATGATTATTGCAAACACTGTATACTGAAATTTATTTTTTCTTTATTATGAAGAATGTGAGTCAAACTAAGGGCATAATTAGGAATGGAGTATGTAATAAAACTAGATATTCACTGAAAGAAAACAAAATGTTGAATGCCTCTACAGGTCCTTGGAGGCATCCATGATTCTTTGGTGAATATTGTGTGTGGGAGGAGTTTACATTTAAGCAGAAGCAGGATTTGCAGTTATCCCTGATTATCATCATGTGTAGGGAAAGTGGGTTGTGATAAATACTAAAAGCTCCATTGATATAGCAAATCGCCCTTCTCTGTCCCTTTTAACCTTCTTTTCCACCCTCCCTCCACTGTTATACTGTAAGATAAACGCATCATCTCAGGGCTTCAAGCTATATTAGCAGGTGAACAAAATGTGATCTGGTATATTTCACACAACATACTGCCTATATAAGAAAGTATAGTACTTAACAACACATAAGACACCGTTTTAAAGATAATTACCTTATTTTTCCGTGTATAAGATGACCCCTATTTTTGGAGCCCAAAATTCATAAATAAATAAATATACAAATGTGTATTTTATACGTTTTTATTGTTTCACATATATATTTAATGGCACTTTCGGACAAGATTTTCACTGATTTCCATTCCAGCTCAATATCCTTGTGATCACATCACTTATTATTATTACTTACTCAGTCGTGATGTGCTTTGTATTTTTCCGGTTTACACAGGGATCACAAATATATTGAGCTGGAATGGAAATCAGTGAAAATCATGACAGAAAGTGCCCTTAAATATATGTGTAACACAATAAAAACCTATAAAATACATATTTTATATGCACACAAGCATCACACACATCACACACACACACACTGATCAGCTCATTCACGATGTGTATAACACTGTAATGCTGCATTTGGCCACTAGATGGCGCTTTTTCGGGCTGGAGAAAAGACGTATTGGAAATGCTTGTTCCAATTAGAGTGCATTACACTGCAAGTGTGCATAGAAATGTGTATTTTATATATTTTATTGTGTTACACATACATTAAAGGGCACTTTCTGTCATGATTTTCACTGATTTCCATTCCAGCTCAATATCTTTGGGATCCCTGTGTAAACCGGAAAAATACAAAGCACATCGCGACTGAGTAAGTATTAATAATAAGTGATGTGATCACAAGGATATTGAGCTGGAATGGAAATCGGTGAAAATCATGACAGAAAGTGCCCTTAAATATATGTGTAACACAATACAAACTTATAAAATACACATGTTTATGCAAACTTGAAGTGTAATGCTATCTAATTGGAACCAAAGCATTTCCAAACGTGTTTATTTTCTCCTGCCTTAAATCTAGTGGCCAGATGCTGCATTACAGTACCAGACTAGGGTATCTGCAACATTCCGTGTATAAGACAGTCCCCATATTTTAGACTTAAAAAAATTGGCAAAAAATACCCGTCTTATACATGGAAAAATACGGTATTTCAGAAAGAACCACAGCAGAGTTATGAAGTGGGTTTGTTGAAATAGTTAACCCCTGAATCCCCGAGACCTGTGGAATTGTGGCAGTTTGTCTTCGACCATAAGTGTGAGCATGTTCATTTCAGACGTAAACCACCTTTTGAATTTCACTGCAGCAATTGCATTATAGCAGATAATTTCCAGCATTGGCATTTTTGGTGCATTTTTACCATGGAGATGGATAACAGGCAGAATCAGGAATTCTCAGACAAGCCAAATGAAAGTAATTCGTCAAGCATCCAATTTTTCTCCAGGGGGATGCGTATTTAAGGGACAGCAGACAAACCTCAGGGGCTGAGCTTTTTATAAAAGAGTGGCGGGTGATGTAAAAGAAAGTAGGAGGTGGAGAAAAAGCTAGCATAGGCAAGGAATCAAATTTATACATCCTACTGAACCTTGGCGAGCAGACCCATCTCTGAAAATATAGTGAACTTACAATTTGCAACAGTCGCAGAAAAATACACCAAATATAATGTCCGTGTATGCCAAAAAAAGCATAATTCATTCACATTTTTAAATACTGGTGGTGCTCTCATACATCAAATTGTTTTAGAGGGAATATTAGAAAAAATTGGGTTAGAATTCTCATTAATTGAAATTTTATTTTTTTGTTCTGAAACTTTGAAGAATCTTTGTTCTGGTATTTAGTTTTTGGTAATATCCTTATTGAGCGTATATGATCATAAATACCAGTATATCATTCAGAGGGCTATTTTGTTTTATCTGCAGATGCATTCTAGCAGTAGCAAAATGACTGCTACATTTTTCATTTGCCATAGCACCAAAGGCTGTGATGGCCTTGGAAAATTAATTTAGGGGAGCATCTTACACACACAATACACATATACATATGTTAATCAAACTTTGACTTTTAGTTTAAATTTAAAGGTAATTATTAATTAAAGACCGCTTTTGAAAGTTATTTTATTTTGGTGCTTGTAGATTGATTGATTTGCTACACCTGACATGCATAAATGTGAGATTCCCAGAGGGGCGTCCAGATAATTTGACAAAACATCATTGCACAAGAATGAAAAAGTATATTTTCAAGCATAAAACTTTGTGGTGGTTAAAAATATGTTTTTAAGAGAAAACAGAAAATATGGGGCATACCTGGGATCTTTGCCACTACCCTAAACCTAAGAACCCTAACAACAAATTCAACAAAGTCTGGGGTGGGCAGATCACAGGAAAGGTCCCCTACTTATTAATTATGTAAAATCATTGTAAATGTACAATGTGGTAGGTTTTGAAACTTTGTTAAATTCGTCATTGTGTTTATAAACACCCACACCTTTTTGATACAAACTTTTCTCATCTACTGTAAACTGCATATTTTACAAAGAGCAAATACTTATCTGTATTTTTATTCAATTTCAGACATTCCAGCAATCTTCTCTACAGCATAAATCGAAGAAAAGGAATAAAGGTAAAAATAAATTAACTGAAAATTTGTTACAGTATTAAAGACATCTTTGCAGACAGTTTGAGGAGGTGATTCACATACTCAGTCATATTTTAAATACCATGTGGGAAGTGCTTTCAAGCATAATACTTAATTAGTGCATCTAACCTCCACACATATTTTGCTCATCGTCGTTACACAAATCTCCTTCCTACCAGCCATAATTTGTAAGCAGAAAAAACTGTGGGAGGATGTACAAAAATCTGTCCTCATTTTTACAGCAATCTCAAACTAACATGCTTCTACTATTAGCCCACATTCTGCCATTTTAGATACATTTTGTTTAAAACACACACTGTAATGTTTTTTTTACTTTACTATTATCTAAAGCTATAAAAAATAGAAGGATCATTGTGTTTATAGAAATGCTGTCAAGTTTTTGCAAGCATTTTTGTTTTCTAATAGAGTAGTAGTGGCAACTTGGTCCTATGGGAGCCTCCAACAGTCCAGGATTTCTTCATATCTTTGCTTGTGTATTAAGATAAGGTACTCGGTCTTTCTTTCTGATTTGGTTCTGTGTTCAGTTATTGAGACTGAAATCCTGGACTTCTAGCAGTCCTTGTAGAGCCAAATTGCCACCACTGCTATAGAGCATAGCAATCCAATTAATGTTTTACGTGTCCGTGTCATTTTCCATTTAAATAATTGGACTTTGGGTCAATTTATGAAGCAGAACATATGATTCACTAATTTAAATGAAGCACCTCAGTAAGTTTAAGGTAGAAGGTATAAACTTTACCTTTTGAATGATGCTTTTGGGTTTACAAATGGGCATATATGCACTCTTTTTTATGTGCAGAATATAAAAGCTGTGGATACATTTCTGACAATATAGTTAACATTTTGAGGTCAACTATACTTCAACAACTGTAGTGCCATATGACATTTTTAATTTGAAAACACAGTTTCTACATGTTTGTGCAATTGAATATCTACACTTTGTCCTGACAACATTGTGCAAGAGGTATAAAAGTTGAGAACCCTTGAATCAGCTCTGTGAGGCAGGGCAGTGTTTTCTGTCCTGCGGGCTGTAATCAGGGTCAGGTGAGAGTGGGTGTTGTTTGGCCTGTTTAAAGGTTTATCTGTGTGCATTTGTGTGTTGTTCTGCTTGAATGAGTTCTGTGAGGCAGGGCAGTGGTTTCTGTCCTGTGGTTGTTTATCATTGTACAGGTGAGTAGGCAGGGTCTATTTTTACAAGGGAAGAGCGAGCTTGGGAGCATGCAATCATTTCTAGTGTAGTTAGTGTGTAGGAGATTAAATAAAAGGAGGAAATCCAAAGAAAAGGGGTATTATAAGAAAAAACTGAAAACAAACGTATATATTTTTTTTGCTGTTTTGTTTGGATTAAGGTGTAGAAAAGCAATCTTTATACAAATACATTGATTTGTTTTCTCACTGTATTTTTGGAACTGATAATCAAAAGTCAGTCCAGTGGCAACCTCACTCAGTGTACATCCTGCCACATGTATGCACTGCTGGAACAGGTGACCCAGAGTCCATAGCTGTGTGACAGGTGTGAGCATGTTGCCTCTCTGGAAGCTCAAATTGGAGATCTGGAGAGGAGAATTGCAGCACTTAGTGATATTGCAGCACTGGAAAGGGAGTTGGTGCTCACTGAGCACAGTTTATATGGGCCTAGCATGGTAGGAGGAGCTGGGGCTAGTGAGGATGACCAGGGAGGTAGCTGGGTTACAGTTAGAAGGGGAATCAGGGGGAACAGGGGGAACAGGAGGAGGGAGGCCAGTTCTGAGTTGGCAAACACCAACAGATTTGCCAGATTGAGTGAAACTGTTGGGGATGTCCATTCAGGAATGGCAATGCCAGATAGAGCTGTTCCCTCTAACAACCTGGAGAACAGTTCTACTGGACGAGTGGGAGGGCAGCATAGGCAGAGCAACAGACAGGTTTTGGTGGTAGGGGACTCTATTATTAGGAAGGTAGACAGGGTAATTTGTCACCCAGATGCCGGCAATCGAACAGTTTGCTGTCTCCGGGTGCTCGGGTTCGGCATGTTGTGGATCGGGTGGACAAATTATTGGGAGGGGCTGGTAATGAACCGGCGGTCTTGGTACACATTGGTACCAATGACAAAGTTAGTGGAAGATAAAATGTCCTAAAGAATGATTTTAGAGAATTAGGTAATAAGCTTAAAGCAAGGACCTGCAAGGTAGTATTTTCTGAGATACTACCAGTGCCACGTGCTAGCCCAGGGAGACAGAAGGAGCTTAGGGAGGTTAATGCGTGTCTAAAAAAGTGGTGCAGTGCAGAGGGTTTTGGGGGAGTTTTTAAACTTGTAGGTGGGGGGGTCTATATAGAAGTATTGGGGTAAAAAGGGTACAGAGGGAAAGGGATGAATTAGTTACCCATGGGGATGAGAAGGGGGAGAGTTACAATAGACAGTAGGGAGGTATTAATAGAGGCCTCAAATACAGTGGCAAGCACTTCACAACGGCAGAGCCATAGCAACATAAAGTGTGTGCTTGCTAATGCAAGAAGTTTGCCTGGGAAAATGGGCGAGCTGGAATTATTAGCAGTACAAGAAAAATGGGGCTTAATAGCCATTACTGAAATATGATGGGGTGAATCTCATGACTGGACTGTTAATCTGGATGGTTATAACCTATTTAGGAAAGATAGGGGAAATGAGGAGGAGGGATCTGTCTGTATGTTAAGCCTGAATTTAAGCCTATAGTCAGAAAAGATAATTATGCTGGAACGAATGGCAACATTGAATCTTTGTGGGTTGAGCTAAATGGTGGAGGAGCTAATTCTAAATGCATATTCGTGGGAATATGCTATAAACCCCCAAATATATTTGAAAGTGAGGAAATACAATTATTGTTACAGATTGGAAATGCAGCTAAGTACTGGAAAGTTCTAATAATGGGAGACTTTAATTACCCTGAAAAAAACTGGATAAATGAGACCAGCAGCTCAGCAAAGGCGAGCAGGTTCTTGAGAACACTCAGGGATCATTATCTGGCCCAGGTAATACAAGAACCTACTAGAAATGGGGCCATCTTGGATTTAGTCATCACAAGTAATATTGATATAATATCAAATGTTAAAATAGGGGAACCCTTGGGGAACAGTGATCACAACACAGTCTCATTTGAGATTGAATACAAAAAACAGTTGTAAGGGGCCAACAAAAACTCTAAATTTTAAAAGGGCTAACTTTAATGTGCTAAGTGAAGCAATACTACATATAGACTGGGACAAAGAACTTGCAGGGAAAAATACTGAAAATAAATGGACAACATTTAAATCCTTACTAAATAAACATACTCATCGGCATGTACCATGTGGAAATAAAATGAATAGGAGTAAATCATATCCCATGTGGCTTAACAATGACTTAAAGATCATGATGAGGAAAAGGAAACATGCGTTTAAATTATACAAGGAGGAGGGAACAGAGGCAGCTTTATGTGACTATAAGGAAATCAACAAGGCCTGTAAAAGGGCTATTAGACTGGCTAAAATAGAAAATGAGAAGTCAGTTGCAAAGGA
The DNA here is from genome assembly GCA_027410445.1 of Discoglossus pictus. Taxonomy (NCBI): domain Eukaryota; kingdom Metazoa; phylum Chordata; class Amphibia; order Anura; family Alytidae; genus Discoglossus; species Discoglossus pictus. The sequence goes on along the minus strand of CM050164.1, from coordinate 102,329,568 downwards.
AAGTAAGACCAACCCTAAAATATTTTTTTTTATATATTAATAGGAAGAGGGCGAGGAAGGAAGCTATAGGAACATTACAATGTGACACAGGCCATCTGATAATTAGTGACCAGGAAAAGGCAGATGAGCTAAATAGGTTATTTTCGTCAGTATACACAAGGGAGGTACCAGTGGTTGGGACACCGCAACATAATGAGGCTACACTACCATCACTAAATAATTGGTTAACGCAGGAAGAAATCCAAAAGAGATTGGAGAAAATAAATGTTAATAAAGCCCCAGGTCCTGAAGGAATACATCCAAGGGTACTGAGGGAGCTGGGTTCTGTAATAGCCAAACCATTATATCTAATCTTTCAAGACTCACTCACTACAGGGTTCTCTACCAGATGACTGGAGAAAAGCAGAGGTGATACCTATAATTAAGGGAGCAAGAGCAAATCCAGGGAATTATAGACCAGTGAGCGTCACATCTGTAGTTGGTAAGCTTTTAGAAGGGTTAATAAGGGACAGAATACAAGAATATGTCTATTTGAACAAGATCATAGGTAGCAGTCAACACAGATTTATAAAGGATAGGTAATGTCAGACCAATCTAATTAGTTTCTATGAGGAGGTTAGTAGGAACTTGGATCAGGGCAACTCAGTGGATGTAGTCTTTTGGGATTTTGCAAAGGCTTTTGATACAGTGCCTCATGGGAGACTTTTGAGCAAACTAAGGGATACAAGAATTGCAGTAAATATCTGCTCATGGATCGAGAGCTGGCTAAAAGACAGGAAGCAAAGGGTTGTTGTAAATGGAACATACTCAGATTGGTCTAATGTGGTAAGTGGGGTTCCTCAAGGTTCAATATTAGGTCCTCTCCTTTTTAACATATTTATTAATGACGTAGAAGTAGGACTCGAAAATAGTGTCTCCATTTTTGCTGATGACACTAAGTTGTGCAAGGTAATTAAATCAGATAATGTTGTACTTTCCCTACAAAGGGATTTGCATAAATTAGAGAAATGGGCGGCTAAATAGCAGATAAGATTTAATACAAATAAATATAAGGTTATGCATTTGGGAAGGAAAAACAGCCATGCAATTTATAATCTTAATGGAGGGATATGGGAGTACTAGTGGACAACCACCTAGGTAGCAGTGCTCAATGCCAAGCAAAAGCTGCAAAGGCAAGTAAAATATTAGCATGTATTTATAAGGGTATAGAAGCAAGGGAAGCAAATATAATTCTGCCACTATACAAATCCCTAGTACGCCCTCATTTGGAATATGGAGTACAATTTTGGGCACCACTTCATAAAAAGGACATTTTAGAGCTGTAAAAAGTACAGAGAAGGCACTAATAAGGGGAATGGAGGGGCTAAATTATGGAGAAAGACTAACCAAATTAAACTTATTTTCGCTAGAAAAAAGGCGTCTACGAGGGCATAGGATTACCTTATTTAAATACGTCCAGGGTCAATATAAGGCTTTGTCAAGTGAACTTTTTGTAGTAAGAGATTTTCAACTGACAAGAGGACAAAAATACTTCACCTTAAACAAAGAAAATGGTTCTTCACAGTTAGGGTGGTTAAACTGTGGAATTCTTTACCAAAGGAGGTGGTGACAGCGAATTCGATAGATAATTGGGGTCAGGAAGGAATTTTGCTTTTTTTCCCCTCATGAGACAGTTAGCAAAGTTTCAATGTTTTTTTTTTTTTTTTTTCTGTTTGCCTTCCTCTGGATCAATTAACAATTAATAACAAATAGTCCACATATTAAAAAGATCAAGAGAGATCAAAAAAGGTTGAACTTGATGGACTAACTCTTTATTCATCCTCAAATACTATACTATTAATAATTAATTAACAACTAATTAATTAATAACTAATCTGCATATTGCAGATCAGAGGAGATCTTAAAAGGTTGAACGTGATGGACTGAAAGTCTTTTTTCAACCTCAATTACTATGTAACTAATAAATTGAAGATGTTATATATGTGTAAATATGCGCACCAGGATAACATAAAATCTTAGAATTTTCTCCAGAAAAATCTGCCTCTCAGCCTAGCACCTAGAATTACTATCATAACGTCATACAATGGTAGAAAATAGGGCAGAGAAACACTCTGTAACTTCATCAAGCCACCTTCTCTTTGTTTTGATGTTGTTTCTCTTGGTTTGAAAGGTTAGTTAAACTACACGTCGCTTCCAACGGGAAATAAATTAATCATCAAAAAGATTGACAATATAGCTTAACTTACCTAATTGAAGGCCATTTACCCAATTATGAGAACAAAATGGGCACCCTGGAAACAACAGAAATGTTATAACAAAATGTGAGGTCCACCTCCCTTTTTTCTTTCCTTTATCTTTTTTTTTCCTTCTGATTATCTTAGATGGTTACATTTTGTTGAATTAGCAAGTTTCTTTTTTTTCTTTTCTTCTTTTAAAACAAAAACAATGAGGCTTCTTATATTAATGTTTAAACAACTTATATCTATGCAGTAACATTTTTTATTTACACATCTTTTTCATGTTCTTTTTGGACACTCTAACATTATCTCATTCAATAAAATTAATTATAAAAACAAAAACGTTCAGTAAAAATCTACATAGCCAGGGCTATGTTAACACACCCAAAAATATTTTTTTGTCAGGACCAACCCATTGATGAGATCAATTAAGGCTCCGGCCACTGCAGCCCAAGGTTTTATAAGAGCAATGTAATCCATATTAACTGGTACAGGCAAAAAAAATACTCCTGGTGATTCACTTTCCTTGATTTTATTTTTTCACACATAAAATAGATTAAAATAGATCCACTTTTGTAGAGGAGACTTTATTACGGTATTGGTCCGAATATAAGCTGCACCCGCATATAAGCCGCACCTGTAAAATTCAAGGGGAAAAAATCAAAAAAAGATAGTACTCAAATATAAGCCACACCCTTAAAATTTGAGAGAAAAAGACTCTCTCAACAAGTGATCAGCCATTGCAAGAAATAGTCTTTCTAGTTAGTACTGTAACTTCTTTTGCAGGTTACAGGCCTTACAGGATGTTAGAATCACTAAAACCGTAAATCGCTATTCAATTGCTACAATACAGCAGTCACAAACACGCAAATCGGCACCCTTAACTCGGCAGTAATTTTACGTTAGCAAATCGCTATTCAATTGCTACAATGCAGTCTCTGGCGCGCAAATCGGCAGTAATTTTACTTTCCCAAATTTAAGCCGCACACGTAACACACACACACACTCAAAAATCAGAAAAAAAGGTGCGGTTTATATTCGGACCAATACGGTACTTGTTATTGTTTTTAAGATTTGACACTTGCAAGGATAAATGTAGTTGACAAACACACACACAGCTTAGTACATGCATTACAACTCCAGACAGATATTGCTAGAGGACATTTTGTTTGATCTCCAATCACTATCCATTCATGCAAGCCGTTCTTTTGATAATTTGTAGCTCCCTTCTAGCTTGAGATATCCCATCTTAGAAATATGAAACAAACACAAATCCTTTATAGACATAATTGTAATTTAACAAAGGCAGATACAATTTTGCAAAAATCTTTTCTTCGGCTTTCTTTTTTTTTGCCACAGTTGGTTTTTTTGCCTAACTTATTTTTTTTTTTTTATAGCATGTCTCCAATGCATATTGTAAGATTTTAAGATAGACGACATACTTTATGTTTTGGATTTTTCTTAACCATGTGAATTTCTGAAACCCTTATAAATGTCCACATCTTAGGGCCTTATGTAAATCTCAGAAAAAGCACCTACAAGTGTTATAACTAATGAGTAAACCCTACCTAGCTATGTTAATCTCCCTCAACTAAAAGACTGTGAACAAACTGCTGCGCATCACTGCTGAGAGTGAACTTCACTGCAAAGCCGAAAAGCAAGGCAAAAATCTCCATTGAGTTCGCCCTGACAATAAATTCCGAGTTACACTTTGACACCCAAACCTCTGCTAATAAAACATTTCCCCTCACCCGCAAACTCCCCTAACTCCCAAAGACTGAAGAAATAATTACGGGTACTCCTCGTAAAGGCTTTAAAAGTCTTTGCTGTGTGACGCAGCAGCCCTTACAGAGACCAGATACTGTCCCTGCCCAACTACCCTGATCTCTAAACCCCCATATACTTATAGGACCCTCCCTGCACCTACACTGAACCCCCATGTTTTGTATTTTCTGTAAGTGTTTTGTACTAAATTAGTAGGGGTTAATAGGGTAGTGGGGGGTTAATGGGGTAGTGTAAGGGTTAATAGGGTAGTGTAGTGCTTAGACTTATTGTCATGAGGGTGGACCCTCATGACACTTACAGTGTTAATGTTAGGGTTCATACTTGTCCCATAAGGGTCTATATAGACCCTTATGGGACTTATGGGGTTAATTAGGGCATCATGGGGGTCTGTATAGACCCACATGAATTATAGGGGTTAATTTTAGTTGCTGCGAGGGTACTTATAAAATTTCATAGTAGCGGGTAAATTTGAATTTAGACATGCCGTGGTGATCCAGAGGGTTAATTGTTGGGCCTCTGCAGGGGTCCCGATTGGGACCCGCAGTATGGGGGTTAATTTTAGGTGTAGCAGTGGGTACTTATGACCCCTGTTGCAGGGTTAACCACTTGGATGCCGCTGGTCATTTAAAGATCCGTGGCAGGGGTTACTTTGTGGCACTGGTCCTTTACGGACTTGCGCTGCTGATGGGGGGGGTTAATGTTAAGTGCCAGGAAGTCCACATCGGGTCCATAGGGGGTAAATAGGTGCCAAGGAGTCCTAATTGGGACTGGCTTATAGGGGCTTAATGTTAGGTGCAAGGGGTTAACTATCTTTTCCATGTAGATGGGGTAATAGGGCAGTGAGCAGGGGTAGAGGATGACCAGGGATTCCTTCCAGCATGGATTTAAATGGAAGGAATCCGCAGAGCATGACATTAGGGCTTTATAACTGCTCATAGATTTGTTATCCATAAAGCTTGGTTTGGGTGCCTCCCTCACTGAAAACTCTTACTGCAAAGGCAAGGATTTACGAATGAGAGCTGGGAGGGAGGGGAGCAAAAGATCTACGTACTTTTGTAGAAATGCTCCTGCAGACTTTTTACGGCGCTAACTTAACGTATAGCACCTACATTTACATGGGGCTCTTAGTAATTGGTTCACCAGACTTTTCACGTTACTATTTTTGTTCCAGTGTGGATTTATATTAAAGTGATAAAGCAAATGTTCCATATATAGAGCAATTTAAAACTACTGTATACATTAGTAGGAAGTACTTTATTAATTGAAAGTTATTGATAATTGTGTTTTCTTGCAGTAAATGTTTATTGCCATTTCTAATTTGATCCTGTCAATTCGTGTTTCATATTCCCTCACAAAGTCTTAGCTTTGTCCCCTCTGTTTTAGAATGTAATCATTGCTAATTATTCCCAAGGGTTTGTATGCACTCAGATGATACCAGTTGCTTCCAGTTCAGCATGAGAACAATGTTCAACAATTGTAATTTCATTCTTAGAATCTTAACATGTGAAGACTCCCATGGAGAAATTAGCAATGATTAGTCTTAAACCAGCTGAAATTACAATTCAAATGTAAAGTTACTGTAAGACAATGCATTTTAATAATATTCATTTGGGAAAGTCCTGATTACATAATTAACTTTATGCCAAGTTTGGAACTTTTTCTGGATCTTTTAAAATTAGCATATATATTTTGTGCTAGTTTAAGACTGCCAGTAAAAATGCCTTATGTATTCATTTAACATTTCATTTATAATTCTTACTATGCATATATAGATGTGATGACAGCCCTGATGGGGGACAAGTCTGTAATAAAGCACTGTGATACCTATTTCTCTTTCTTCACCAAAGGAGCCTAGTTCATTTTTCCAATAGGGAATGCATTCACTGGGCCATCACATGATGAACATGATAACCCCTGGGTTTTGTTGTGTTCTGTCTGCATTTCTTTTGGCATTGTTTGGCTAATTGCTTGTTATACTGATCATATCCCTGTTAAGCATACCTGTTATTGGTATATATTTTTTTTATATGTAGTCTTGGGTAGTTTTGTATTCATTTACTGTGATTTAAGTTTTGTTTGCAAGAACAGGTCTAAGAGACCATTGTGAAACAAACACAATGGGGCATTCAGCATTGAAGGCTTCCTGCTGAGTTACTAGGTTAGCTGTCCTTCCTATCTTAAATATGTTCTCTTTTGTTACTCTGCACCCAGGCTAATTGAACTATTGGGCCTTTTTGTTCTACCGTGTATACAATATTTGCATTACTCCCTTTGAAAGTATACAATGGGATTGGTGGAACAGAGTTTTTTTTATTCCCTGCTCCAGTCAAAATACCAGGGCCTTTTGCATCTACTTTCCAGAACTGCATCCCTGCTCTCCACAAATCCTGATGAAAGCCTCCTTCCAGGGGAATACCCAGAAACAAACCGAGAAGAGGACCTAGCAGCTGGAGTTTCCTTGTGACAATAGATATATCCTGTCTACCTCTAATTGCTTGAATGTCAACAGTTTACATTGAATGTCATTTAAATGCTGTGCAACTAAAAGCTGTGCTGGTTACGGGTCCAGTTAGATTTAATTTAAAAATCCCTAATGCATTCTTTATACTTATGTCTCAATATCTGCATGCATATTGAGCACAACGTGATTTTGAACAACATCATAAAACTGAACGATAATGTACTTTCCAAGGTTCTGTTCCTGGCAAAAGTAAAAGACGCATATCATGCAAGGACTTGGGTCGTGGCGATTGTGAGGGGTGGCTTTGGAAAAAGAAAGATGCCAAGAGCTATTTCTCTCAGAAGTGGAAAAAATACTGGTTTGTTCTCAAAGACTCGTCGCTATATTGGTATACCAATGAGGAGGTAAGGTTTTAATACTATTTGTTTATACACAAATATGCGCTTAAGGGGACATTGTAGGCTCATATTTTTATCTTATTTAAAAGAGCATGATTTGTCCCTTTTTAAAAGTTGTTTGAAAAGCAAATTATTTTAAAGAGCCATTTACCTTACTTAGAAGTGTTCTTCATGTGGTGAAAGAGCACAAGATTCTATGTTAAAGTGATCTGTTTTTTTTTGTTGTTTTTTACACTAAACAGCCAAAAGATCTTGGGTCAGATTACAAACACACTCCTTACTGTTCCATGATTAACAACATCTGCCAACACTGAAAGGTGACGGCTCCCTGAGCACAGAGATTTATAGTTTTTCTCTGAACTTCATAATGCAGCAGGAGATGTTAACCCTAAACTTTGCTCTTTAGCACAGATGAATTTGGGAAGGCTTTTTCTGCTTATGCTCTCTGCACAGAGCAGTTGCTGTGGGTCTGTCTGGGGGCACTGCCAGTGACCCATGTAAACAGACACTTCATTTATGATTTTTTTCGGTGAAACATGCACCTATTTCAAAAATTCAAAAAGTATTTCAACATGTATTTAGAACTTTACAGTGGTGTGCTCCAAGTTGAATTAACTGGCCCTTTAAGTTTTTAGAAAATTAACACTAAAGCAACACAAAAAGAGCTGCATGGCAAAGTGTTTCCTCCACCTTTACCATGGCTTTGTTTCTAAAACTTGTGAAGAGCCGCCATCAACAGCTCAGTCTTGTCACTTGCCTCACAGCTTAACATGGTTCAGAAGAACTTTCCATCTGTCCCATAGCTCAATCACACAAAATACATGTTATATATTACCAAGGAATGTTTAAAACTGAAGTTATTACATTTTCTGCTTTTGTGTTTTTTATTATCTTTAACAGTGGAGTCTCTTAATATTTTTTCATTACAGCATTGTATTATTTATTTATTTTACATTGTTCTCTTTTGTGTATAATATTTTTCTTACTTTTACTATAATTCTTTTACCAGAAATTTGCACAGTTACTTTTATTTTGCATGTGAATGTTTTTTTTTAAACACATAATAAGACTAATGCTGTGATTTTATTTTCAGTTAAGTTAAGTTATACAATATCTGACAGGTTGTTATGTTTTAAATTAATAGCTTTCCAAGGCTTACACACTTTCATTAAGACTTGTTACCACATGTGAATTAATTATAAAGTTGCTTGTTAATTGAACTTTTTGATTTATTACTAAATATTTATTGCTAGTATGGTCAATTTCCATTGTTCTTTTTGCAAAAATTGTTAGTTTAATCAGTCTGACTGTAGAATGAGAATAATAGGTTAGCATATGTACTTTCTTTTATTTAAAAAATACATAAAGTCACACATTTGCTTTTATGAATTTAAAGGACATGTTTTAAACAGTACATAAAACTTTTGTTTGCCTGGAAAATGAATGCTGCAAGGGTTAAAATATATTTTAAACACTGTACAAACTACTTTTGGAACAAAGTGAAGATATCCTTCTGGTAACCTCAAGGCACTGCACCAGTCAAGTTATGGAACTTTATGAAATACTCATCTACTCCCTCTAGTTACTGAACCTAATATAGAAAAACAAATAGGAGGCTGTCCTGAATTTTTTCCAGATGCAGTTTGTACAGTCATTAAAATATTTTTTAACTCTTAAAACTTTTGTAATGTTTAAAACCTGATGTATTAAAAGTTAAATCTGTGACTTGAGTGTCCCTACAAGCATCATTGCACTTGCAATAGATCTATGAATATGATAAACTAGCAACTTGCCCGTCAAAAAAACGGCAATAAAATGTTAAGCCTGGCAATGGTGTTTGCCGCACAACGCAAGGATTTGCCCCTTCTGAGCACCTTCGGTGCTCATCACATGGCTCTCATTGTGAGCCTCCCCCCTGTCTAGTTTACGGGCTTTGCGATAAGCGCCTTCAGCGCTCATCGCGAGCCCTACAATGAGCGGCTTTGCCACTCATTGCAGGCCTCTGCAACCTGCCATTTTCATGCTTCGCAATGACCCCCTTCGGCGCTCATCGTGAGCCTCTCCCCCGTCTACTTTACTGGCCTCGTGATGAGCGCCTTTGTCACTCATCGCAAGCCCCGCAATGAGCAGCTTCGCTCCAACCCGCAACTCATCGCGAGCCTCTCCACCCCCCCCCCCCATGTAGTTTATGGACCTCGCAATGAGCGCCACGGACGCTCATCGCGAGCCCTGCAATGACCACTCATTGCAGACGTCATGCAAACTGCAACTTTTGTGCCTCGCGCTGACCACCTTCGGCGCAGATCGCAAGGACATCAATGAGCGCCTTGGCGCTCATCGCAAAGTCAAAGACGCTCATTGCGAACCTCGCCCCACTTTCTGACCCCTTTGTCTGTTTCCCCTCTCTCCCTCCTCTCCCTGCCCTGTGTTTTTTGTCTTTCCTTATTTCCCTCCCCTGTGTCTCTTTTCCTCTGTTTCAAACCCCTGTGTCTCTTTCCAGCCTCTTCCCCCTCTCCCTCCCCTGCGTCTTTCTCCTCTGTGTCTCTGCTCAAGTTTTGAATGTCTCCCGATGAGTGCCGTTGGTTTTATTTTTAAAGTCCTGCGTGCCTATCGTTGTGTTACTGGCTTCGGCCTCATTTTGATCCTGTCTGAGAAAATGTATGTTTTTTTTCTTTGCTTAGCCGTTGACGGAAAATGCCAATTAAGCCTCAAATTAGCTTGCAACCTTACTCACAGGCTCCCTTCCTCTCCCCCTGTGCTGTGTGTGTGAGTGTGAGTAATTTTTTTGTCATTATTTGTCTTTTTGGAGATTTTTTGAGTTATGCAGGTAAAAATGTTTTGCCCTTTTAAAAAGTGCTACGTGTTTCAGCACTGATCGCCGCCATCAACATGAGCGCTCATGTGTAGTCTGTTTTAAAGTCTTGCGGGGTGCTCATTGCAAAGGCGCTCATTGCGAGGCCCCAGTTAATTTTCAATATTAAAGCCCTGCAATGAACGCCTTCATTGTATCTCGTCCATAACTCGGGGACCCTGTGTAAATATTATACAGTTAATAAATGTTGACTGTAAAAAAAAAAATATTAACCACAGCAAAATTCTGATTTTTTTGTAAGATAAATCTATTAATCTTGACACATTTTTCTTTCCAGGAAGAAAAAGCTGAGGGTTTTATCAGTCTGCCTGAATTTAAAATTGACCGAGCCAGTGAGTGCCGGAAAAAATTGTAAGTAGAGATTACAAGATTTCCTGCTGTGTTCATTTTCTAGACATGATACAACACAACAGGAATTGGGATACTAATAGGACACTACACCATTATGACTACTGATCTTTATCAGTAAGTGCCAGAGTTAATTAACAGATTATATATATATATATATATATATATATATATATATATATATACAAAATTGTAGAATCTTGGAAATCCAAGCACAGAGAGTTAAAAGTTTATCTTTAATAATTATATTAAAATATAAATAACGCCGTGTAAATGTACCTCTTGACCCAAACTGAAAACCCTGGCCATTCACAGATATCAATTTCGATGGAATTTACAACTGGTTGTCCACTGTAAAGATTGTCTCTAATAGGTGCACTTTGTAAGAATGTATACACAAGCACATTAGGTTGGTATATAATAATAATAAATGACAGGTGGATATTTGTAAGTAAGGGGTGTAAGGAGTATAACCTTTCCTCATAAGTAAGCATAAAATCATGAGACAGTGGAAAATAAAATCAATAAACAATCACTTATTTGCACCAATAGTATAATACAACAGGTCCAATTGCTGCCTTAGTTTGGAGCAATCAAAATGATGTGTGGAGATCCACACACCGTACCTGTATCATCCGTTGCTCTCTCCGTGTAGTCCGATTTGATGTTCCTTACTGCCCAGACATCTGGAGAGGATCCAAACTCGGAAGCCTCGCACTGCGAGCACTATCACAGGTAATTAATATAGGGTATGATTACCCATAACTACTCACGGAAGAGTCAGCATGGTATTGAGTGTGTCTGACCGTGATCAGGTTTCGCCCTTGCTTCTTCAGACACACTCAATACCATGCTGACTCTTCCGTGAGTAGTTATGGGTAATCATACCCTATATTAGTTAGCTGTGATAGTGTTATTTATATTTTAATATAATTATTAAAGATAAACGTTTAACTCTCTCACTTTTTTGCACTATATATATATATATATATATATATATATATATAAATACATATATATATATATATATATATATATATATATATATATATAAAATCTGATACATTGAAGAAATAATGTTATTTAACAAACACATCAAACATCTGGTAATATCATGGGAAACCGTTAATAGTTTGATTTCTCTTTCTTTTTGCTTAGTTGTAGATGCTGCAGCTTTAATACGCACAAGAACACAACATGATTTTATTTAGTGATATGTTTCTCAGTATCACTACTCTCTGTAGTGATGACATCATTGTGGAGAATGATGGTGGAAGCTCTCCCACATAGTGTACAATCTGCACTGTATGGGAAAGCTACCCTAAAAGCTGGGGGAACTTTAAGACTTAAAGCTACTTAGCATGTTATATAAGGGTTTACATTATAAATACTGTACATAATTAGTCTTCTCAAACCTAGAACAGGATTTATACATCTTATAATGAACATTTAAAGTAGGAATATTTGCTTTGGTCCAAATATTAATAATAAAGATACAGTTGGGATGAAAATCCTTAATGACATTAAATGTTACTGAAAATACTATAGGGATAGATATTCATATCCTTAATGGCTGTATTAAATTGCAGCATTCCCTATTCATTTTCATTTGTGATAACTAAAAAAAGTATATTTGAATACAATCACATTGTGGAGTTGTTTGGCGATGACACGATTACTTTGATTGATTTTGTTTTTAAATGAAAAAACAGATTATGCCTGTGTTATGGGGGATATTGTTCAATCGTCTCATCGTCTCAGGATTTTTAAGGAACAAAGTGAAAGAACCTAGCTGTCTCTGGCTAGGCACAATTACAGTAGACAATTGCTCATACCTGTGACATTCAGCCCCTTAGTTTGTAGAATAAATGTCATGGCTGGAGCAAAAAGAAGAGTGAGCACAGAAATGGAATAGCTCTCCAAGATGCTTTCAGGATTGAACTGGAATACAATGACTCTGTAGGAAACTTGATGTGACTGTTTACTGTGAACTGTGACTAAATGAAGGGCTTATTTTTAGATTTTTTTGTTGTTATTGTTTGTTGCCCTTTTACAATGGATTGTAATTATCTTTCATGCAGTAAACATCTCAAAAGGGCAAAGCACAGTTTTTAATACATTAAAAATAAAATGTAGTCAAGTCTGCACTGTTGTGAAAAAAAATCTGATTGGCATATTTTCAGTGTGTGCACCAATTTTATACATCCCCATAATATTTTAGGAAATTTAGGAAAGATAATTGAATATTATGGTGTATATATTGGACCTTTAAATGGTCACTAAAGTCAGATATTTACCACATTCTATTCTGTTGAGCTAGAATTGATAATGGCCAAAATGTTAACTGAAAGTAATAATATATATATATATATATATATATATATATATATATATATATATATATATATATATATATAAACAGTGCACTTCTATAAAAAGAGATTACAGACTCTCTTGTCAAGAAGAAGAGAGTCTTCTAACCTAAAATATAACATGTTGGTGCAACAATAAAGCAATTTGATTATATCCCCTTCTGGATTGCTACCTTGTCATGGTGAAGAGGCTTGTGTATCTCAGTGAAGCTCTGTAGGGTCACCCAAGATGGGCAGGTCATAGCAGAGAGGTCAGACAAAATTGTGGTGCACTGGAGAAGTAAATAGCATCACACTCCAGTATCTTTGCCAAGATAACGCTATGCATAGGCGCGGCCAGAGATATAATGATAGTTGTGTCTGGGGTGTTGAGGGCCATAGGGACATAGAAAGTTGGAATGACTGAATGACTGAACAACATCAAATATGTACAGTGCCTTGCAAAAGTATTCACCCCCCTTGACATTTTTCGTGTTTTGTTGCCTCACTACCTGGAATTAACATTGATTGTTTGAGGATTTGCATCATTTAATTTACAGAACATGCCCACAACTTTGAAGATGTTTTTTTTTTATTTTTATTATTGTGAAGCAAACAACAAATAGGACAAAATAATAGATAAAGTCAATGTGCATAACTATTCAACCCCCTAAAGTCAATACTTTGTAGAGCCACCTTTTGCTGCAATCACAGCTCCAAGTTGCTTTGGATAAGTCTCTATGAGCTTGCCACATCTTACCACTGGGATTTTTGCCCATTCCTCCTTGCAAAACTGCTCCAGCTCCTTCAAGTTGGATGGTTTTCTCTTGTGAACAGCAATCTTTAAGTCTATTGGATTGAGGTCTGGGCTTTGACTAGGCCATTCCAACACATTTACATGTTTCCCCTTAAACCACTCAAGTGTTGCTTTAGCAGCGTGTTTGGGGTCATTGTGGAAGGTGAACCTCCGTCCTAGCCTCAAATCATGCACAGAGTATTACAGGTTTTGCTTAAGAATATCCCTGTATTTAGCACCATCCATCTTTCCCTCAACTCTGACCAGTTTCCCAGTCCCAACTTCTGAAATACTTCCCCACAGCATGATACTGCCACCACTATGTTTTACTGTGGGGATGGTGTTCTTTGGGTGATGTGATGTGATTGGTTTACGCCAGACATAGCGTTTACTTTGATGGCAGAAAAGTTCAACTTTAGTCTCATCCATACATTTTGGGAGTCTCCCACATGCCTTTTCACAAACTCAAAATGTGCCATTTTGCTTTTTGCTGAAAGTAAGGGCTTTCTTCTGGCCATAAAGCCCAACTCTATGGAGTGTACAGCTTATTGTCGTCCTATGTACAGATACTCCAGTCTCTGCTGAGGAACTCTGCAGCTCCTCCAGGGTTACCTTACATATCTGTGCTGCCTCTATGATTAATGCCCTCCTTGCGCGATCCGTGACTTTTGGTGGGTGGCAGTCTCTTGGCAGGTTTGCTGTTGTGCCATGTTCTTTCCATTTGGTTATGATAGATTTGATGGTGCTCCTGGGGATCATTAAAGATGTGGATATTTTTTTATAACCTAACCCTGACTTGTACTTTTCAACAACATTGTCCCTTACTTGTTTGGGGAGTTCCTTGGTCTTCATGGCAGTGTTTGGTTAGTGGTGCCTCCTTCTTAGGTGTTGCAGCCTCTGAGGCCTTTCAAAAAAGGTGTGTATATGTAATGACAGATCATGTGACACTTAGATTGCACACAGGTGAACATCATTTCACTAATTATGTGACTTCTGAAGGTAATTGGTTGCACCAGAGCTTTTTATGGGCTTCATAACAAAGGGGGTGAATATATACGCACATGCAAAGTTTTATGTATATATTTTTCTCCTTTCACTTCACCAACTTAGACTATTATGTTCTCATCCATCACATAAGATTCAGATTAATAAAACATTGAACTTAAGGCTGTAATGTAACAAAATAGGTAAAAAGTCAAGGGGGGTGAATACTTTTGCAAGGCACTGTATATAATTGCTTAGTTGTTTCACCAACACATTCTGTTTTAGGTTACATGACTCTCTTCTTTTTGACAAGAGAGTCTGTTATCTTTTGTTATAAAAGTGTTCTGTTAAAGTACAAATAGACTGTTTACAAGTGGTTAATTTTATATGGCAAGACTGATTAACACATAGAGGACATATCACAAGAGAGTAATGATGGTTTCCCATGATTGCAGATACAAATATTTTTTTGCTTCCTTGCTGGGAATTTTAGTTCTTCAGAATAGTATAAAATGAATATGAATCTTAAGTGCCCCTTTTTTGTTTCCTTCATAGCAGATGAAATCCTATAAAACACAGTGGCCCCTGTTCAATTGCAAGTTTGCAGTTGCCTTCATACAGACTCGCAATCCAGCAATGTACATAATAATAAAAATGAATGAAGGAAATGTTCTAGTCCATGTGGGTGGGCTCATATGTATCAACTCATTGATTACAGAGATTGATAGAACATGGAAATTAAACCTAAAAACAATCATTTTTGATTGCAGATTTGCGGGCTTGAGACTGTTGTGCAATTAATTCTAATGTCTTTCATCGTTTTCCCCGTCTTTTAAAGTGCAGTATTGATTTTTTTATTTGCATTTACAGTGCTACGATCAGGTGTTTAACCCCCTTTGCGAGTCCTGTCATGTACTCATAGGATTTTCTTCTACTTTTGACATCTACGCGTGTGAAAACAATTGCGGGCTTGAAGATTTGTAGCAATTGAATAGCAACTTGCGATTTGTAACATTTACGGGTTGAAAGATCAAAGGCATAGCTGGGTTTGAGTTACGATTTTAACAACCATAGAGATTTTCAGCCTGTAACCCGCAAATCGTTTGCTGGTAGCTAAAAGACGCCATTTGAATAGCAAATTAGTTCATGGGCTCCATTGCAGGCTCCAGTAACTAACAATTGCTCATTTGAACAGGGGCCAGTGTGTGGCACTCTTTAACCAGCAATTATTGAGGGTATGGGGTTTGGCTCAACTTTATGGCGCTTTCTCAAAATGCACCAACAACACTGAAATATTTTGTCTTAAAACATAAGGTTTAGCTGAGGAGCTAAAACTTAACATTTGTTGAAGTTGTATTTATAGCTTGAAAACATAACCTTTTCATCTGACAGACATCTGTTTTCCCTCTTCTTTTTTTTCTTGCAGTGCGTTTAAAGCTTGCCATCCTAAGATCAAAAGCTTTTATTTTGCCGCTGACAATTTAGACGATATGAACAGGTACAATTTAATATTTTATTTGTGTTTGCTGTTGCAAGATATCAAAAAAAGTTTGACTTTTCAGAAAGTGAAATACATACATGTGGGTGTATAATCTGAATTATTCATCTATAGATTGGTCATCTTAATATTGATATAGCGTAAAAAGCTAAATGATGGATTTAAAAACAATCTTGCTTACTAACTTTGATATGGTACAGCTACTGATTTTTCCCCCCAATTCTTTATATATATATGCTTTATACATGAATGTTCATATAAGTTCTTAGTTCGGCTGAACCTTAAATGGTAAATTCCACCTAACTCACGCTTACTGAAGATTACCCATCTATATAAACTTGACTAGCATGACTAACAAAAATAAGAAAAGATGAAATGGGGGCGTCTGTAACATCCAAGAAGAAGAAAACAGAATTTAAGGGCATTAAAGCCCCTTTCACCAACCATATGTTTTCAAATATAGCTGTATGTCAAATATATTTGTACACAAAACAACAAGCAGTCAATGGATGCATGATATAGAACCTGCATTTATTAGGCAGCTTATATGAGAAGTCTGATTGTCTATACAGACGATCTTTCAACATCACGTACAATGTAATACATATAATAGAAATGTGGTGAGAAAATTGGTGTTACGAGGGCTGACACCAGTCCAGGATTTCAATATCTCTCTGCATGAGCCCCAGTGGAACAATCAGAATGGGCTCCATCAGAGAGAGCTTAAATACACATGCGGAGAGATACTGAAATCCTGGACTGTTACCAGCCCTTGTAGGACTGAGTTGCACACCTCTGTAATAGAGCACATACAGTGCAGCAGAGGTTTCTACATAATGTAGTGGGGACATGAATCCCACATTCAAATTTGAGCCATAATTTAGATTATCAAACATGTTTATTGATATGTATTCCCAAACCACCCATCTTCTAGGTGCTTTAAAAATTTCTCCCATTACTTTTCCTTTTATGTCTTGAAACTGCGCCTTTTCTTGAAGTGAGAAAAATAATATATTAGCATTTTAATTTTTCTGTTGGCATTTAACTTTAACTGTAAATTAATATTATTATTATTATCATCTTTGTTTTGTAACGCGCCAACATATTCTGTAGTGCCATACAGGGGTTAAGTACATGGCAAAAACTAAATTAACTTATTGCAAAGAATGGAGGGCCCTGTTTTTGAGCTTAAAATCAAATGCACGTTGCTTTTTTCCAAAGGGTTTAGGTGTGATAAAAGAGGGTGATAGATGCAACATGGCAATGTGAAAGCAATTTGTTTTGTCAAGTGGAGGTGTCTGTGTGCTATACTGTAGATTGTGGGTATAAGTGTTATTAAGCTGTGGAGTGTGCTGCTGTACATATTAAGGCTGAAGGTGATAAGCTTTTTTAAACAGGTGTGTTTTTAGTGATTTTTTTAAAGGTTTGAGGCAGGAAGATAATCTAATGGAGTGAGGCAAGGCGTTCCAGATAGTAGGTGAAGCACGAGAAAATTCTTGAAGCCAGGAGTGAGAGGAGGTGATAAGAGAGGAGTAAAGAGGGTCATTAGCAGAACGAAGAGGGTGGTTGGCAGAGTATTTTGAAACAAGAGCAGAGATATAAGGGGGTGCACTGTTGTTGAGGGCTTTATATGTTAGGGTCATGATTTTACATTTGATTCTGCAGGATATGGGAAGCCAGTGGAGTAATTGACAGAGAGGAGCTGCAGACACTGATCCTTTGGTATGGAAGATGAGTCTAGCAGAGGCGTTCATTATGGATTGGAGGGGAGACAGACGAGAGATGGGGAGGCCAGCAAGGAGTGAATTGCAGTAGTCGAGTCGAGATATGACGAGAGAGTTAGAATTTTGGCTGTGTCTTCTATAAGATAGTGATGAATTTTGGAGATGTATTTTAGGTAAAACTGACAAGATTTTGTTATTGATTGTATGTGAGGAATAAAAGAGAGGGCGGGATCCAGTAGAACCCAAAGACAATGAGCCTGGGAGGTGGGAATGATGATGGCATTGTCCACAGTGAGAGATATTTGAGGAATGAAAGCTGTAGTAGAGGGTGGGAAGATAAGGAGTTCAGTCTTAGACATGTTGAGTTTGGTTTGACGAGGAGACATTCAGTAGGATATACTAGAGAGGCAATTGGCAACTTGAGCTAAAAGAGAGATGCATACTGAAATCCCAAGGATTTTATTAGGGTACCTAGTGAGAATGTGCAGATGGAGAAGAGGAGGGGCATAGGACTGAACCTTGGGGTATGCTTGTGAAGAAGAAGTGTCAGAGAACGAGACACTAAATGTATGATCATCTAGGTAGGATGTGAACTATGAGAGAGCTGTGTCATGGATGCAAAAACAGCAGAGACTTTGGATTAGCAGAAGGTGGTCAATTGTATCGAAGGGAGCAGAGAGGTCCAGGAGAATTAGAATAGAGAAGTGACCCTTTGAATTGGCGGTTAGTAAGTCATTGGTTACTTTTGTGAGGGTTGTTTCTGTTGAGTGTTGGGCACGGAAGCCAGATTGGAAGGGGTCAAGAAGGGAATTGGAGGAAATAAATTGAATGAGGCGATTGTAGACGAGCTGTTCAAGCAGTTTTGAAGCCAGGGGAAGTAGAGAGATAGGTTGATAGATTGAGGCAGAAGCTGGAACAAATGAGGGCATCTTAAGAATTATGGCGTGTTATAAAGAGGATGGAAACTTACCAGTGTGTTTAGCGAGAGGTTGAATAGATGTGTGAGAGCTGGGATAAGTGTGGTAGAGAAAGGAGGGATTAGATGTGATGGAATAGGATCATGTGGACAAGTTGTAAGCTGCGTGGTTGATGGTAAAGTAGATACTTCATCCTCGGTTACAGGGCCAAAGGAGCCCGTAGTGGAGGAGGCATTGGGGAAGGGGAAGGGCTGGGTGTTGTCAGTTTGTTGAGAGAATGGTGAGTTAGGGCCACGCTGGGAGGAGAGTACATTTTGGATGGTTTCAATTTTATTTTTAAAGTGGCTGGCAAAGTCATCAGGTGTGAGACAGGAAGGAGGTGGTGGGCAGAGGCGGGTGTTGGATGTAGCTAACAAACGTTTGGGTTTGGAGGACAGGTTTGATAATAGTGATGAGAAGAGATAAATTTGTAGTGGAGAAAGTCTTCTGAAGTTCAAGATTTCCTCCATAGTCGTTCTGCAGTGCGTGAGCACCTCTGTATATAGCGTGTTTGTGTAGTGTGCCATGGTTGTGGATGAGAGCGAGGGCGTTTGCTTGTGGTTATGGGGGCAAGAGTGTCAAGGGTGGTGGTTAGTCATGTTGTACCATGAAGTGGCAATGACAGGGCACGTAAGGGTGTTGAGGGGGCTGAGAAGGGGTTTTAGCACATTGGAAAGGTGTTGTGGGTTAAGTGTTTGCAGGTTTCTGCGAGTTCTGGTGGCAGGGATTGAAAAAGGGTGGTAACCAGAAGGTGAGGTGAGGTTCAAGTTAGCAGATAGAGGGAGTGGGGAGAAGATGGCTTGGAGATAGTTCAGAGATTGGTAAAAATAAGGTCAATAGAGTGTCCATCACTGTGAGTTGGGTAATCTGTCCATTGTGAGTGGCCAAGGGAAGAGGTAAGT
The DNA here is from genome assembly GCA_027410445.1 of Discoglossus pictus. NCBI lineage: Eukaryota > Metazoa > Chordata > Amphibia > Anura > Alytidae > Discoglossus > Discoglossus pictus. Next base: position 102,310,256 of record CM050164.1, on the reverse strand, counting down.
GCAAGTAATTTTGCGGTTGTTGCGGACGTGGGTGTGTCAGTGGCTATGTTGAAATTGACAAGAACGAGTGAAGGTATATTTTAGGAGAGAAAGTGAGGGAGACAGGGGGCAAAATGATCCAGAAATTGAGAGGGTGATCCAGGCGATAGATAGATCGAAGCTACTCGCAGAGGGATGGGAGAGAAGATGCGCATAGCGTGAACTTCAAAAGAAGAGAATTAGAAGGAGGAAGTCGGGGGTAGGCAGTGAAAACCGCAGTGAGAGGATAGTAGTATGCCCACACCTCATCCTTGCTTGTTCCTAGGTCTAGGAGTGTGTTTGAAGTGTAAGTCACCATATGAGAGTGCAGTAGGTGTGACAGTCAGATGGAGTGAGCGGGATTTTTGCAATAGCCAGTAGATTGGGGGAGTTGAAAATGAAAAGGTCAATGATGATGTTAAGTTTATTGCAAACAGAGCTTGCATTCCAGAGGGCACAGGAGAAGGGCAAAGCAGATTATTTGTGACAATTGATGGTTATTAAATTACGGGTGTTTTGGTTATTTGCTGCCCTGGGGTCTCTGTGTGGCTGACAGCAGAGATAAGTGAGGGGCCTAGGTTAATGGATATGTCGCCACAAGCCTTCTGAAGAAGGAGAGAGCTAAAGCTCAAATGCTTCTGTAAATTCTTCTCCCATCTCCTTTTACTCTGAGGGATGAGATTGTGAATGGAGGAAGGAGAGGAGCTCATGGGAGCAGAGAAGAGGAAAGGTGAGATTGTTATATTATTGGAGACACGATTTGTATAGACAGTATAGGACAGCCTGAGAAAGAGGCAGGAGGTTATAGTGAAGAAGATGGTGTGAGAAAACATTACAGCACTGTGTAAACAAAATGAAAGAGAATAAATACAGGAAGATATGTTTGCCTTAATTGTTCTTGTCCGAGGTGATCATATGTTTAAGTGTGTTACATTTCTGTTTAATCCTGTTCAATTCCTGTATATTTGTATTATGCTACAATTCAGAATCATATAAATATAGATAGTTGTGGTTCTTGCAAAGTGTCCTGAACATTTGCGATGTTGGTCACGATTTGCGTCCCCCGCGAAGTGAGGGCACAACTGCAAGCCCTGCAAAGCGAGGCGAGGCAGCCAGCGCCATCACACATGCGAGCCTCACAAAGCGAGGCGAAGCAGCCGTGCAGCACTTAAGCTGCAATGAACGCCGAAGGCGCTCATTGCAGCCAGCAGCGCTCTCACACATGCAAGCCTTGCAGTACTTAGGCTGCAGTGAGCGCCGAAGGTGCTCATTGCAGCCAGCGGTGCCATCACACATGTGAGCCTTGTGAAGCAGCGGCACTGTACTTGGGCTGCCATAATCGGCGAAGGCCATCGGGGGTGTACTTGCCAGAGGCGCTCTTCAAGCGCGTAACTCTAAAGACCCACCAAAACAAAAAAAGACATGTACAAAAAATTATACCCCCTCACACACAGCACAGGAGGAGACACATGAAGCCTGGGAGTGAGGTTGCAAGCTAATTACATCCATATTTTGGCAAAGGCGCTCAGCGTGGGTCTTGCGATGAGCGCCGAAGATGATCAGTGCAAAGCAGGAAAGTTGAAGTACACGGAGGAGAGGCTCGCAATGAGCGCCAAAGGTGCACAGAGGAGCAAAAGCCTCACATTGTGTGGCAAACAGCATTGCCAGCCTTGTAATCCCGTAATTTTTGACGGGCAAGTAGTGTTCACTTATAATGATAAGCAGGAAATTGAGGTAAAATTCAGTGTAGTAATTAAGTGTAGTAATTCATACCTGTTTGGAGAGATAGAAACATGGATTAGTGCAATGTCCCAGCCATTTCTTCCATATGTTGAAGGGAGAGTTGTGTAGATGATAAGACATTAGAATAAATGCTGTATTGTAATAATTCCTGCACAATTCTACTATGCTACAATTCGGAATGTTCACTTAAAATATGTAAACTTTTGCAAAAGATGTTACATCTTGCAAATGCCTTCAAATAGTACCTGCTTGGGTCTTCCCGCTGCAGCTCATGAAGGCACAGATTCTGAAGTCTCAGGTACATTTTGCAGAGACTTTTAACCCTGATTGGCTAGTATGAGCTGCAGAGGACAGACCCAAGCAGATACTATTTGTTTGAATTTAGTCACTAAAAGAGTGTTAATAAGTACTTGTTAATTAATAAAATATATAAAAGTAAATAGATGCATAGGTATATTATATACATTCCATGTCCTTTTATTAATATGTGTCACTGAATTAAATAGAAACTCAAGATGTTAATTCTTACTGTGGAGAGTTTTCCATGTTACAGATCATGAGCTAAAGATGCTTTAGAGGATACAAATGATCCTATTAATAAAAACATACTCAGAGATGCTCATTTTAAACAGTCTGTGAATCTATATTTATAGTTGGATTATAGAGCAGTGTCCCATTACTTACGTTGTTGATCTGCATTGAAGTTTTCATTAGCACTTCCTTTGGACCGTGTTTCAATCATTTTAACATCTGCAAGTTCAATAACTTCAGAGGTAATTTCTTGATCATTATCTATAAAAAAAATGTTGCCTTTCATGACCAGTACATTAAAACCAAAGCAGATTCACTAATGCTACTAATTGCATTTGTAGAACGTATATGTATTAAAATAATAACTGAGCCTCTGTGTACTTGTTTTGGGGTTATTTCCAAGAACAGATTTCGTTTTTTAATAGATTTCCTTCTAAGAGCTCTCAAAAGATTGTATAACCTGGATGTAACCTGTAACAGGATCACAGTGACAGCGAGAACTGCCAGAAACGGTCGTATGACCTCGGCCACTACTGCCAAGATATCAGCACAGTTGATCTCTTGGTTGTATTTAATAGGCAGACTGTGACTTGCAAATTCAAGAATAGTTCATTAGCATTAGCAGAACCTCTGGGAAAAACCCCATGGTTTACCGGAGTAGCTTAAATATAAGAACAAAGGCTTTCAGATCTCTGTGTCAGCTAGATGTATGCCAAACAAAAACTAAAATCATTACAGCAGAGCTATTTGGTATTACATCTAATTAATCAAAAAACAATGTGCATAATGTGTAAAATTATATGTCATCCCGCAATTAAAATACAGTGGACCCTCCATACTCGACTATACGCGTTGATTTCAGTATTCAATGTGTCTGGATGAGAAAAAACGTTGGTACTCATCACATTTGCTTAAACCAATTTACATTACTCCTTATGGGAGTTTGGTACTTGTCATTTTTGCAACTCGTCATTACCAATGGTCCACTGTAATTATGGTATGACATACAATATTAAACACTGTGCACATTGTTTTTTCACAAACACTTTTATGAATATTTGGTATTTGATTGATTATTTAGTTTTATTACCAAATAGATCTACTCTAATGATTTTAGTTTTTGTTTATGGTAATCTTTAAAGGGACATAGGTAGTTTTAATATTTAAAACATTAAACCTTTTAAGTTTTTAGTTTGGCATGTTTTAACTTTTTATTAAGTGTCTTAAGGGCTTAATAGTGTTATTTATTTACTGAAACCCTTTAAACAGTCCCTACAAAGGACTGTCCCCTGTAGCTCATGTATACATTGCTTCTATAGTAGTAGATGTACTAGCCAATTAAAGACTGCGTCTCAGGAGCATTTTAGTACAATGCTGCTGAGACACTGTTTAAGTGATTAAAAACAGCGCATATTTAAATATGCAAATAAAGTTTATTTTAATATTAATAACAGAGAACCATCTATGTCCATTATGTGAGTTGTAAGGCACGTATAATTGGGAAAAAAACGCATGATTTTGAATAATAATCACTAGGTCACGTGCCTGTGGAGTCCTATTCTTTTTAGTCGGCACAGTTTATGACCTTGAATAAGTAATTATCTACTAATGCTAGACAAATACAATAAACGGACATCGAAAAGTTTGTTAAGCAAACCTTTGCAATAAAGCGTTATTTTAGAAATTTAACAAACTTTACTGCAAATGAAAATATGGATAAAAGTGAATTTGGCTTTCAAGTTGCTTCTTATCTAACTTTCATTGCACTAGTGAATGAGGAAGCATTGAGACCAGAGTTAGATTAATTGGCCACATTTCATTATGAGTGATTGTTACACATGACTTTCCATGGTACCTGACACTGATTTTCACTTTTGGCAGACCAAAGTTTGATAGTACGTATTTAGAAAGATTTCCCAGTATGTAGAATATAAAAAAAAAAAAAAAAATTAAAACTAAAACAGTATAAATCTCATGTAATTTCAGTTTTTCTTATTTTAAGCAAACATATTCATGTTTTATTTTATTCTAACCAATATTTAACATTTAGACAAAAAAAAACCTCCTGGCACTGGCTATCCTCTCATGAGATTGCAACACTTGTCAGCTCAGGGCTGCCGATAGAAACACTATGCTGGTAGAGTTACCAGCTTTGGCTTGTTGGTACAGAGCTGTTAGCTTTGCATATGGATTGGTTATATGGTCAGATGGTTGGATAGATTGTATCTTCCCAAACAGGCACAGGAAATTACAGCCAGTGTTCCAAGTTTACCATGGAATTAAATTTTTTTGATAAAATACATACCCGGTCGTCCAGTGTTTAGGGTTCTGTACTTTTAACACTGCGACCTGGGTTTGATTCCAGTCAGGGAACCAATAGGTCACACCACCCTTAAGCCGAGGAGGGTTGGGCTTGATCAGTACTTGGATGGGAGACCACCTAGGAGCTGTATGCTGTGGCCTATTAGAGAATGAGCTGGCAACCCACTCAAGTATCTCTGCCATCTATACCAATTGGATCGGCATGGTGTGTTACAGTCCATGAGGTCACGGTGAGTCAGACATGACTGAATGACGCAAACACACTTCACCTGTGCTCAGCCTTATAATTTGCCTTTATTATTCTGGACATCAATGATTTTCGGCCTATGCTTCACATCATTATTCGTTGATAAAATAAAAGAATACATTTTTTACCAATATTATTTGTTCTATTCACAAGACTATGTACATTTCCCTTGGCTTCTTAGTTATGATTAATTCTACAATGTAATTATTTTTGCAATAATCCCTCTGTACATGGCATTAATTTTAGTGCTTTGTGTATAGAGGATTATAACAGTCTCGGGTTATTTTACTTTTATGTTTATTATGTTGAATTTCCATTTCCATGTCTCATTAACATGTAGGACATTATTTACACTTTGCAAATTACACACTGACATTGCAACATGCCATTTAAATTAAACGGCCATTTACCTCACTATAAGTGCTCTTCATGGTGTGAAAGAGCACAAGATTGTATGTTAAAATAAAAACATTTTTTAACTACACTAAAAACTAAAAATGTAAGGTTTTAGGTATTTTTACAAACACACTCCTGACTGTTTCATGATTAACAATATCTGCCGACACCTAGCAGTGAAGGCTTTGTGAGCATAAAGATTTATAGTTTTTCACTGAACTTCAGGAATGCAGCCGGACATGTTTTAAACCCCAACTGTACTTTTTAGCTGATTCCAGCAGTCCTTTATCTGCACAGATGAATTCGGGGTCTATGATTTTTTTTTTGTAAAAAAGGCACCTATTTTAAACATTTTAAAAGTATTTCAACATGTTTTAGGAGAACTTTACAGTGGTGTGCTCCAAGTTGTGCTGAATTAATTGTCCCTCTAAGCTGATGGTTATGTATTGCAAGATAGCATAAATTTGTCCACAAAGTGTACCTACATTTTGTAAACCTTATTATTAAACATTTATATATCATGCCATGTGAACAACATTTACTATTGTTCTTTTTTTCTGGGTTCAGGGTGAAAATTGTTAATTTTAAATTGGTATGGAAAATCAGACTTATTAACAAAGCATTTGATAGGGCGCCTGTACATTGTGTCAACATTGATTCATAAAGTTTTAAAGATGTACATTAATGTATCACCAAAACTAAAATTCTAAACTCAATGTTCTCCCACATATTTGGTTTGGATGCTTTAGCATTGATTTTTATTATTATGCTTGTATTATTGAATTATAAATACAACATTTAAAACAAAACACAGATACTATATAATTTCATATTTTGCAATTTCTCATATCACTGTGACTATTTTACAGGCATAGGGTCCTATTCTATTAAAAGCATGCAAATGTCTCAAACTCAAAAATTTGGCTGCTGGGTTTTTTTTTCTTTCTACATGTTTAGATATATTTCATTGACTCAAACCGGCAATTTACCGCCTTAAGCCTAAACATGTAACCCCTACAATAATACTTCCTGAAATATATACTTAAGTTGCCATGATGCACAGTTCATTTATATAAATTATTTTCTCAATCCTCCTTTGTCTGCAGATGTTTGATGCCTCCGTTCATGTTTGCTATTTAAAAAGAAACTTGTTGTACCAGTAGCTTTTTAAACACAAAGCATGATTCTGCTTCAATTTTCACAGTAAAAATGAATATTATCAGTGTAAACATCTGGGCAAAAGGGATTGGGTGGAATATGGTTGAATTTATTTATAAAGACGGGGGTATTGCTGTATGTTTTTGCTTCAAACTTAAAGCACTACACAATATACTATTTAATGAACTGATTATATGCTTTTTTTGCAGGTGGCTGAACAGAGTTAACCTGGCGGCATCTGGCTATGCAGAAAGGGAGAGGATCAAACCAGATCAAGGTAGCTAAATACTATAATCTGTAAACAACCCGGTCTGTATGGTCATGCATTAATACATACAGAGTTATAGCAATTATTTGGTATCCTTATATACTAGCCCTTGTTTGCTTTTTGTTCTATGGATGTTTTTTTGTAAAATAATGCAAAGAGAGCTTTTAATAAAGTTGCAATGTAGGCCGAAAAAGTATGGAATAAATGAAAGTAAGGGAAACCTGTATGGGCAAGTAAATAAAGTCTCTGATTTGTGTATTTTTTTGCTTTGTGATATATCATTGTGATATGCTACTCTGAGTAATGTTTACTAGTCTGTAAACAAGAACAATGGAAAAATGAGAAGAGAGTGGATATCCAAGTAGACTTAGGGCATCATAACACCAAAATACATCTCTGAAGACGTCTATTACAAGTTCTTGTAACTATTGAGCAAATGGCATCTACTTAAGTGACATGGGCTTGCTGGCTGGTCTATTCAATATATGACTTTATTGGTCAAGGCTAACTTGTAAAGTAGTGTTTGCAAAGACCAGGACCTGTCTCAGTTGCTTTAGAAGTAAATGTTGTTAGTACTAATCAATGTAATTTGTTCTCCTCCATTATAAAGGGTCATTGTACTGGTAATGAAGATATATAAAGTCTAAAGAATGCAAAGAAGCTAATCATTTTTGGTTGCAGCAAGGAGAGTTTATTGTCGATTTGAAAGTGATAGAATATTTAATCCATGCGGAACGTGCTGAGGTTAGAAATCTCCACAAGGTCATTATTTAGATCAGTTTGAGGATTAACTGGGTGATCTAAAACATGTATAGATCAATAAAATATGCAAAAAAAATCAGTTTTTCAGTGTTCTGATGATGTAGAGCCGTATTCACAAATTCCATGTCCTTTTTTATTCTGATTATTTCCACTTCTTTAATAAGAAATTAACTTTAGATGTTGCAGTAATACAAAAACGTATCTGGTATTCAAATTCTTTCCTTTAATCTTCAGTCTTAATTTGATATATTTTTTTGTTGTAGGCTAAGATAATTCCCGGTTCATTTGCTATACTGTGGATGTATTCTTCCTTTTCAGCTTGTGCTAGAAAAAGATGAACAAACCAAATGGACAAAAATGTATGAAAATGGCCAAAAAAAGTCTGTAGTAATAAAAAATAAAACGTGAATTAAAATCTAAATAAAACACACATTGAAGATTAAACATGCCTGCACTTTTCAGACATCTGAGAAGACAGACTTGATTGGTTCTCATCTCCTATGAAAATAATTGCTTCTATATTTCTCAACATACATAAAAAAAATTTTAGTTAGTGTTTGAAATGTCTTTTTTAATTATATTTTTTCATAATTATGTTATTTTTGAATGCTAAACTAGCGAAAAATGAGACCCTGTACATTGTTCTGCACTCATATTTACAGATTATTGGAGTGAGAGTGATCAAGAAGAAGCCGAGACACCATCCACACCTAAGCAAGACAGTCCACCTCCGCCATATGACACGTATCCTAGGCCAGTCTCGGTAAGCACTGTTTAAGTACCCATACATGGAAAATAAAGTTAAAATACTATTAGTTTGTAAATTACGTTTAACTAAACATGTACTCCTCTGTTCACATCATCCAGAGTCCCCAGTCTTATCCTAGTTTGTTCATTATACCAACAGTGTCCAACTTCTCTAAGCACCCATAGTTTCTTCTAGCAGCATCATTGCACAAAAAAAGGCGCTTACGCCTTGTATCATTAAGTTCAGTTGCTGAAAAACCTCATAATATGGATTCAAATGAATGAATTTTACTGTACACTCAAATTGTTTTAATAATTGTTGAAGATCCATTTACCTCACTAAAAGTGTTCTTCATGGTGTGAAAGAACATGAGATTCCATGTTAAAATTATCTTCTTTTTTTATTACACTAATAACAGCTAAAAATCTGCAGTCTTAGGTCTGTTTGCAAACATACTGCTGACTGTCCCATGATTAACAAAACATGCCAACACCGGCTGGTGTACACTTCACGAGAATAAACATTTATGGTTTGTCTCTAAACTTTGGGAATGGAGCAGGAGATTACTAAATCCAGCAGTCCTTTCCATGCACAGATGAAGATGTGAAGGGTTAACTCTCTTTCTGCTTAAGCTCTTTTCCCGCAGCTGCTGTTGTGAGTCTGTCTGGGGGCTTGTCAGAGTGTCATGTAGAGAGAGAATTCATTTATAAACTTATCTGTGAAAAAAGAACGTATTTCAGAAATTCGAAAAGTATTTCAACATGGTATTATGAGAAGATTACAGTGGTGTGCTGAATTAACTGACCCTTTAAGGATTGCATTCCATATCTTAGTCCTTGTTGAACATACTAATGGACATATGCTGTAGGCTATCTGTTTAAATTAGATTATCCTTTTGGAGGAATATATAGTAGCCAAATTCCTACCCAACACAAAATTCACTATTAATAATTTCCCTCTAGAGAATATATAGTATTGATATTCCAATGATCATTTTATACCATAACCATTATTTTTTGTTCCAGATGAGTTGTGCCAGCCCTTTTGTGGAACCAAAACACAGCAGGCTGTCTTCCACAGAAACTTCACAGTCACAATCCTCACATGAAGAATATCGGCAGGAAGCTATTGGTAGCACCACAGATTCTCCAATCCGAAAAACTGCAAGCCAGCGGCGCTCCTGGCAGGATTTAATTGAGACTCCACTAACTAGCTCAGGACTTCATTACCTTCAGACCCTTCCTCTGGAGGACTCTGTATTCACTGATCCAGCAGTGGTATCTCCAGATCACAGACGACAGTCTACCCTTCCAGCCCAGAAGTGCCATCTACAAGATCATTATGGCCCATTTCCATTGGCTGAGGGTAATAGATTACAAGTATTAAGTGGCAGTGGGTCCAAGCCACGTAGTTTTACTCTACCGCGAGATGCTGGATTGAGCCACTATGCTCCATTATCACCAGTGAGTGTGAGTATTTCAGAACATCAGGAACCATCACAGAAAGAAGAAGCACAAGAGGAAGGTACTTCGGAAGAGGTGGACAAACCAGAAGAAGCAAGTAGGTGTTGCATGTTGTCTGTAGATATCCAAGCTATTAATGCTTGTAGTTAATATATTAAATGCAGTGTTAAAATTGTAATACATTAAGTGATATGTTTATAAAGTAACAACATTTAATTTACAATCTTGTAATTGACTGCTAGCGAGTTGCCCGGTTGATCAATTGATATTAAGTAATGATGATAATCTGGAGCTAACAAAATAAACAACTATAGTAAAATGAATATTTAGCTTTAAGCTTTCCTTTAGCCCTGCCACCACCATCACTAAGATGGTAAAATAAAGCATAAATAAAGCTAAAGTTTTGGAAGATAACATAGATTGTTTTCTTAAACCTTTAACAAACTTATACAAGCAATTTATTTAAAATATAAGATTTCCATATCCCAACAAGCAATTTAGTAAACTCTAATGTACTTTAAACTGACATGGAAGTCCCACATTTTAATTCATACATATGAAAGCACAAGAATTAAGTATTTTTAAAAAATGACTGAAAATTCTTAAATAGCAAATGTTTACATGTATTTAAAACTTGCACCCTTGTCAATCAGCGGGCTCTAGTCTGATAGTTCCGAGCTGTTTTTAAATAATCTTATTTAGATGGACAAGAAAGAGGTAAAACATTTTCAAAGGGTCATATCTGTTCTGTGAAGTTTAAATGCAGATGATACCCCTTTATCAAACCACTATATACCATAGAAACCTCAAAATCTGCTAAATGTATCTGCATCAATATCATGTGATTGGTATACTGTGTCATTACAAAATAATTATCCATCATCTTGGTCTAATTGTACATGTGCTTCATTATGTCCTTAAAGTGTTTGGATGTCTTTTAACGGACCAACATGAAAAAACTAGATTATATTTACAATGGTTAAATTCATCAAGAACTATGAATATTTGCAGTCTCTTTTTATATATAAATGTTCGTTTTCCCAAAGTCGTGATACTGTATTTTGGTGTTGAATTCAATGTGAAATGTTTGTAAAAGCATCACAAATATCGTATGTGACATATTTGTTTATAGGTTAAGCATTGAAAGATGTCTGGCAAAATAGTGTGTGTTTTTTTCTGTAGTTCATTGTCTCATTAATCACTAGTATGGTTCTTTTAATGAAAAGTTAGTTTTGAAAATTGTATGCACATTCAGTGGTAATGCAGTAAATTATACGGCTTTTGAAAATGTGTGATTTTAGGACATTTACATAATTTTTTTAGTTATGTATAATGTATCTTGTATCTTTCTGCCTCTATTATTATAATTTTTAACAAGTAATCTAATCAGGGAAAGTACAAGTAGTTCCTTTTTAACATATGAAAACATTTCAGTATTGCATTCAGAACTTTTTCGGTTCCATTATGGCTTCTCAGAATGCATTTTCTTAGGATTACCTTTTTTATTGAAGGAATGATATGGTGATTCTGTATAAATGTTTTAACCATCATTTTTTTATATACAGTAGTAGCAGTGCAAAAAAAATAGATGGCTAACCTATTTGGATCTTTATTCATCCATGTTTGGATTATTCATATAAAGAGGAACATAAAGCACCAGTGAAACTTTTCCTTCATCATTTACAAAATTGAGGATTATTTTCTTTCCCGAATCAGGCTACATTTACTATAGTTCTATAAAGCTAAAATGTGCCTAGTGTGTCTGTTGTTGAATTCCACAAAATGGCAACAATTGGCATAAACATTTTCCTTTATTCTCATTGAAGGAATAGTTCTGATGAAGCACCTCTTCATACATTTTGGATACATCTGTATGTAGTTCTTATGATGATTTTGAAAGTATCATCACACAACTAATCTAAAATTATATATTTTTGCTACTTTATATTAAAGATATACATACGTTTCCTGGGTTTTAAACATTTCCTAGCAAACAGATACTGATTAACATAAAAATATGTATTTTATTGAAAAGTTCAGTGCATATGCATTGGACTGAAATCCTGATTTTGCACACCACCAGGGAGATTACATCACAAGGTACATAGCAGGAGCGCACCCAGATGCAGATTTTAACTTTTTTGTTACTCTGCAACCAGATGTGAAGTTGCAGCTTCCATTTACATAGTTAGGCGGGGCGACAGCACAGCTTGGCATAAGAGAGAGGGAAGAAGAAAAAGATAAAACAAAAACAGTTGTTGATGCAGGGAATGGACAACATGCAGGGGTGGTAATGACAAAAGTAGGGTCAGTTGATGCTTAGCTCTGGCAAACGGAGAGAGGAAGGGGAAAAAAAACAGAAGCAGTAGTTGATCCAGAGAATGGACAATCAGCAGGCGTGGTAATCAAGTGTGGATGGGCTGCAGAGAGAGACTATTATATGAAAATACATAGCACCTTCCAACATAGATATGTGCTAGACTACATATCCCAGGCTGCTTCGCAGTGCAGAAAGGAACCCCATTGTTTGATACAAATGTTTCTGCGGTCTCTGCATGCTCCTGATTGGCAAAGACGAATATGAATTTTACAATAATTTAGCCATGGTTTGGAGGGGCTATTTACTCTAATTTTTAACTGGCAGAAATTACAAGACATTTTGCTAACTTCAAGGTAAGTTTAATAATGTTTATTTTGGTAGTTTTTCATGCAACAAATGTTTTCATATACTACTGATTCTCCTCTATCAGATGCATTCATAATCCATTCATAATCCAGGAAACTTAGGTGTGTCTTTAACTACACTGTACTTAAAGGCAACAGACATTTGAAAACTTTTAATATGACCAAGTGGTTGCATTCCTGCTCCCGCGTGAGTGAGGGAGAAGGGGTGTTATCATATCTCTTTGATCCACCTTACCCACTCTGCTCTCCCCTGCCAAAAACACACAAAATCATGATCCAGCTGAAGTGATGTAACAATCATAAAATGGATTCCTATACTAATAATAATTTTCAGAAAAAAATATATGGCCATGGCTTTCATTTACTTGTCATTTACTTTACCTGTGAAAACAATTTTTTACCTTGGTTATTTTTTTATATAATCTGTAATCTGTGTCCTTGGTGTTGAGAAATGTTTATTAATTTACCTGTTGATAAATCTTGGACGGAGTTGTGCCCTTGTTAAGAGAGCAGTTGGAAAGCATCTTTAAAATATGTTTTTTTTTTTGTTTTGTTTTTAAGGTGAGTAGTGAAAGTGTTGAGATTATAGATTTTTGTGATATTGTGCCGCAATGCATGCCAGAGGTGTGACGATATGAGTGAGGGAGACGACGAGTTGGGATATATAGTAGCAAGAATAAGATGAGAGATGTAAGGATGAGATGAGGAGTGAATAGCCTTGTAGCAGAGGAAGTAAGTTTTATAGGCTATTCTTGACTTGTCGGAAGCCAGTTGATGGATTTTAGCAAGGGTATTGCTTATAGATTAGTATGTTTTCAAATATACTGTATGGGAGGAGTTTGAATCTGCTAGATAAGACACATTACAGGTCAATGAATTAAATCAAACTGTGTGTGTTCTCTCTTCAAAGCCTTAGGGAAAGGCAAGAAATCTAATAAAAAGTTGGTTTGCATTTACAAAAATTATCTTTTATTGATCCGATCTAAGCTAGAGATAAATGGTATTTTAATGTAGATGTTATTTCTTCTTTAGGTCCCCACCTATTCTCTAGATGTGCCAACAATTTTCAGATTTCTGCCCTTTTGTACAGCGTGACATGGGAATAAATGAGATTGTATCTGCTTTGTATGAGCAATGCTTTAGTCTAAAATTATATATTTATTACTGTCATGCCCAGAAGTTTTGTGAGTGTGTGTGGCCTTTACAGGCAGAAATTATGGTGGAAATGTATTGATGTAAAGGAGGTACCTGGGCATGTTGGGTATTGACATGTCACATTTTTCCCATGGAGTGTATTACTGGGGTACCTGGGGTGAAGGGAGTCCAGTTATAGGGGTTATCTGTTTTGAGGGGCAGAACTTAGCCAGAAGTAGTGGGGAAAGTATGTTCCTGCTTTATCTGTAAGCAAGTGTTTACAGTGCTGGCCTCCCTGTGGTGCAGGCTTCCTGACATCTTCTAACACTAATGTGTGAAGTGTTTATTTTCCTGGACAAACAGACATCAAAAGGATCCCTGCCAGGTAGCCTAGAGCTGAAAGGAACTCCCTAGAGGCAGTGGTGGGACAAATGCTGGTTCCTGATAAATTCAAAAGAAAGGAAGGAAGCTATCTGATTAATTATCATGAATAATTCATAATCTTGACATGGTGGGAATAGTAATAAACCTCTTGTGATTGGTCCATGAATGCTATAAATACTGTGCAAGATCAATAAATGAAGTCGGTGAACATAAAATTGAGGTGTGTGGCTAGAATTATTATCTCTCATCAGAATGAACCAAAGGAATTTTTATGAAGGAGTCTGCAACTCTTCTCCTAACCACTGGGGGTAGTATTGCTTTCCTGTGACTGATTGTTAATGTACTGATTACCTAAGCTGGACGCTGAGGTAACCCTGAATTCCAACCAAGAGGAATTCCTGTAAACTAAAGGCAATTGGTGGGGTTGATGCATGGCCCCAACTCTGGGTTGTGACCATTTCTACTGTTACTGTAATGCCAAGCAGCCTGAAGTGCACCAATGGAAAAAGTCAAAAAGTAGCAGAAACCGTTAATATTTTGGTAACATTTTAGCATTTAATGAAAGAACATTAATTTTTTTTGCTGAAAGTAATGGCCTTCTTCTGGCCACTCTGCCATAAAGCCCAACTATATGGATCATTTAGCTTATTGTCATCCTATGTACAGATACTCCAGTCTCTGCTGAGAAACTCTGCAGCTCCTCCAGGGTTACCTTACGTATCTGTGCTGCCTCTATGATTAATGCCCTCTTTGCACGGTCCGTGAGTTTTGTTGGGCGGCTGTCTCTTGGCAGGTTTGCTGTTGTGCCATGTTCTTTCCATTTGATTATGATAGATTTGATAAGGACTCCTGGGGATCATCAAAGATTTGGATATTTTTTTTAACCTAACCCTAACTTGTACTTCTCAACAACATTGTACCTTACTTGTTTGGAGAGTTCCTTGGTCTTCATGGCAGTGTTTGGTTAGTGGTGCCTCTTGCTTAGGTGTTGCAGGCTCTGGGGCATTTCAAAAAAGTTGTGTATATGTAATGACAGACCATGTGATACTTAGATCCACACAGGTGGACATCATTTCACTAATTATGTGACTTCTGAAGGTAATTGGTTGCACCAGAGCTTTTTATGGGCTTCATAACAAAGGGGATGAATACATACGCACATGCCAATTTTCTGTTTTCTATTTCTAAAAAATAGTTTTATGTATATATTTTTCTCATTTCACTTCACCAACTTAGACTTTTGTGTTCTGATCCATCCCATAAAATTCAGATAACCAAAACATTGAACTTAAGTCTGTAATGTAACACAATAGGTAAAAAGTCAAGGGGGGGTGAATACTTTTGTAAGGCACTGTACCTCTTTGAATAATGACCTTGCTAATGGGCAAAACGTTTTTGGAAAGTGAAAGCATATTACGTCCTTTAATTTTTGCACTTTCGTATAATATGCTGTAGTGCAGATCTGTCTCAGTAGTGTAGATCTGTCTCAGTAGTGTGTGGTCTAATAAGATTTCTGATTGTCCTAATGAAAACACTGGCTGTTTAAGCTGCCATGTTTTTGCTGACCTGATCAAAGATTCCTGTGCAACAAAAATGGTTTCCTACCGCAGGAAGTGGATGTGTAGAAACAAAATTGGAAATAGCATAAGTACATATAAAGACTAATAAATGTAAGACTGTATTTAGATATATTTTTTAAGATTTAGAGTCCAATTAGTCTGTGTAATCCTGAATTAAAGTCTGTCACATTGTGAATACAATTAGTCTTAAGAAAATGCAAAATAGTTCTTTATTCAGGGCTCAAAGCAGCATACACATGTATTAGAACAATATACAGTAAATAAAAAATAAATAAAAAAAAGGTAGGGACACCATCTTTAAAAGTGATGACTAAGATCTGATAATCGTGCAAATTAAGTGAGTGATTTTGCAGTTATGATGACAATATCCAGGATAGGAACCAAAACATACTAATATCCCATATTGGAACAAAAATAATAATATAGAACAATGAGTAGTAATTTCAAATTTTAATAAACCCAAGTTTCTGTATTTGGTTATGAGTTTGGATATGTAAACAATATAAATATTATATCCTCCACTTCGTTGGTCTCTTGCAAAGTTGAGACCATGTACTCTCACACAAAACATAGCAGAGCTTAATTGTTTTACTGTGGAATTGCATACATTTAACAAAATATTTCAAACCGATTTAAAAAAATAATATAAATGCAATCAGGTTTTTTTCACAATTAATCCTTTAGAATCACTCATTTTTAAATTGTACATTTGAACAGCAGACCTCCAAGTGCCGGTATTCCTTAAATTGTTACATATGATTCTGAATAGATGTGGACTATCCTGAGAGAAAGCACAACATCAACCAAGGTCTGATATTGAATCCATTTGGAAAGTGGCATTGAAGAGGGTAGCAAGTAAATCTAATCAACCCTTCTCTATTATTTTTCTTTCAAGCTATGTGTTATTGTTTTAGTTTGTACCAAGTTAACATAAAATACACACATTACATATCTGTAATTGTATATTAATAAGACAATGACTGACCCTAACATGGAAAAAGTAATAAAAATACTTTCCATGGTGCCTTATGGCAGAAATTCACATGAAGGACAAATTGCATTCAGTGATAAATCCATATTTCTAGAGCAGTATGAACTAAACATTCAAACTGCAAATATTTTTGTGTTCACTTTGGTTAAAAAATATAAATCTGTATGTTTTAGTTCTACACACATTTCAGATCTGATTTATTCATACTTGTTACAACTTTTGTGTTAACCATCTTGATATAAATAAGATGACCATTATTCTAGCTCCAGTTTCCAGACCTATTTCATGTCACCCTGACCATCAGAGCAGCTGTTTAACTTTATGCCAATACCTTACCCCGTGCGCTTGGTCGTAACTGAAGAATGTACTGTATTTTTTTCTGGCTGCTGCTCAGTTCATTAGACACAACTTGCAGAGTCACGTCAAGGGACACATTTACCCTTTATAAAATAAAATAAGGACATTACGCAATTAAAATGCACAAGTATTTTTAACTGTAAACCATTTCTTGCTTGTTTGAAATATTTTCTGCAAGCAGTGCTTCGAAGTGCAACTAATCAGAAGCTGCATCATCTCTGTTTATTAACTTTGTTATAATTAATAGGATAGGTTTCATTAATTGGTTAAATGACCACTAACATATAAATTGTGGTATAGTAAATGTATGCTAAATTTGTAATATTACAAATGTTTTTCTCTCCATGAACAATATTATTATTTTAATTCACGTAGAAATTGCTTTTGGAGCAATATCAGGACATTCTGATTTTATTTAAGCTGTATCGGGTACAGCCAAAAGATAGTTTGATTTTTTTCCCCCCGTAGATCTACATAACTCTGCTGGCGCAGTACCATGCCACATCCTAATTAAAATTAGTCGGGTGGAGGTCCTGACTTGGTCTGAAACCAGTTTTTACTGAAACCTGGGCACCACTCATTTATTTATTGATCTCATCTATAACTGTTGCTGTAGGAGCATAAAGGAAATAGCATATGTTGTGTGCTGAAATATTTGTATCGTACACACAATCACGTTTCAAGATTGATCAATAATTGAAACATTTGACACGTTATTTTCATGAAGCTTTTGGAGTAGTGCACTACTGACATATTATCTTGAAGTGTTGCATAATTACCACAACAAGGTAGCGATCCAGAAGGGGGTATACTGATTAGCACCATTTGAATGAGCCCTCAAAACACTACAACATATTTAAGGCTGCTATTGTTTCTTGTTTATAGCAAAACACATCTTTCAAAATGTTGGTAATTTGTCTGTGAAAGAGGACAGATAATTTATTTGTCTTTTCTTTTCCTACCCTGCTGCTAAGATATTGACTTGGTAGTGACTTAGTCTTATGTATATTAGAGGGCTTACGTATACAGAGGGCTAGAAAACAACAAGTTTTGCTGACCAAATCGCATTACATAATTATGGGTCCTCTCCCTGTTAAATTGATTATTTAGTCCTCTTAGTAGAGTGTTGTTTGCCCAAATAATTTTAAAAATCATTTTGTTATTAATAATTCAACCACATTGGGCAGACAAATTGTTTCTCTGTTTGCTGTGACACATTTTAGAGGGCTGAATACTCTCTTTAGCTGGAGTTTTTATATTTATTGGTGGCTTAAAGGGCCATTTACCTCATTATAAGTGCTCTTCATGTTGTGAAAGGACACAATATGTTAAAATGATCTATTGTTTTTTTAAATTACACTAATAACCGCTAAACATCTAAGGTCTTAGGTCTGTTTACAAACACACTGCTGACTGTTCCATGATTAACAACATCTGTCGACACAGAGCGATGAAGACTCTGTGAAGACAAAGATTTATAGTTTTCACTGAACTTCAGGTATTCTGCAGGAGATGTTTGGCATGATTGAATTGTTTAAGGACTCATTGCCACTAATTTATGAATATAGCCAAGGGAGCATGACATTGTTGCATTGGGATTATGTGTTATTGTGTGGTTATATGTTGCCTGTACATGGTTATTATGTATCTTAGCTATAATACATTATAAAAGGGAAAATGTTATATAGAACATATGTGGAATTGGTAAAAAATGCTCTGCATAGAAGTGAGCTGCAGATCATTGCACTCTCACACATACAGACATTGGGTCAAGACAGATGTATGTACTTCAAGTAGTCTTAAGCACACACTTGAGTTTAACATAAAGGTTTGTTCACTAGCCAGCTATATACATCTGGTGAATTTGATCTCAAGAGCTTTGATAGCCCAAGGTTGCAAGCCAGATGAGCTGACATCACACATACACAAATGTACACAAGGGTGTGGTATTGGAGAATATAAATATGTTGTTTTGATCATTCAATAAAGGTTGAGAGATAGTTTTCACATATACAAGGTGTGAGACTATTTCTGTGTGTTGTATCCTGACTTGTGGAGTGGTCTTGCCATGGGCCACTAATCACCTGTATGCAGTATTCTCTGCCTGTACCTCTTGGGTCTTGCCCTCTTCAGAAGCAATCTTTTGTGCCACAGAGCACAGGAACTACACGATTCTGCTGGGGTAGGTTTGAACAAGATTCATATCAAGCCCCCTTAAAGAAGCAGATCATGACAATGTTAAACCCAACTGTTGTATTTAGTTGATTCCAGCAGTCATTTCTCCGCACAGATGGAGATTTTGAAGGGTTAGCTCTCTTTCTGCTTCCACTCTCTGCACATAGCTGCTGTTGTAAGTCTGTCTGGGGGCACTGGCAGTGACTCCTGTAAACAGACACTTAATTTATGTTTTTTTTCTGTGCACCTAATTGAACAATTCTAAAAGTATTTCAACATGTTTTTAGGAGAACATTACAGTGATGTGCTCCCAGTTGTCCTCATACTTCTACTAAATACAATTATGTTTGGGGTACCCCACCTCTACATATGGGGGGTCTCTTTGACCAGTCCTTCCCTGTTGCTCCCTAATATAGTAAATCAAACACGGCTCTCCATAGCTCATAACAACCTGTGTGGTTCAGGGTGGGACATCACCCCCTACCCACCCTTTCTTAATAGTTGACAGAGATTCTGTTCTTGCAAGACCAATTTAGTCTGTAGAGGTCATCAGTAAATGTTGATTTTAGCTGTTATGACAACAAAGTTTCCCAATGATTTAAGGACTGATGTTACTAATATATACAGTATTCATAAATACCAAGAGCAATCTAGTATTGGAAATTAATTAAAGGCAATTCTTGGGGCATGTTAGAATATATCCTGGTGTTTTGCTTTCAAACTTGCATCCTTTAACAAGAATTGTAAAAAAATTGTAGATTATGAAGTAAATCATATAAATATATTTTGAGATGGTAATAAAAGTCATGGGAATATTAAAAATAATCATAAGCAAATGCAGTAACCATGGTTGCATTAAAATCAGAATTACAGGATATTCCATAACAGTCTGTGCTTGAGCAACTGGGTACATTGGATGTACCATGTGTACCCTCAAGCAATTTGACATTATATAAAAATATAAGAAGATTGGCATATAAAATTGCATATATGACTTATACTAGCTACATTAGCTGCCATGTGCTCAGGAACGAAGGATCAGGCTCTGCAGCCACCTACACACTTACATCGTCGTCCTACACAATCTAATGATGTGACAGCATTTTTTGCTATTCTTACTCTTGCTTCATCTGTCACTTGTTTTGTTCTTTGTAAATTAGTGTGATAATATGAGACATTTGGCATCACCAGATGTATCCTCAAGTTTCGAGCTGGAGTTTAAAAGATCTTTACAAAAACCTGAATTTCTTTACCTCTGAAGGTCTTTCTGCTGCCAACTTCTCAAGGAATTCAGAGCAAGAGCTGAACATTTTGTTTCTACTATTAAATGTAAGGGGCAGGGAAAAATATATATTTTTTAATGATAGCTTAAACTCTTCCATTTCTGTGAAAGTGGATTGCAAGTGATTACATTTTTAGCAGTCTAAAACGAGCTCTTATATCATACAATATTTTGTTCTTAATTGGACTGTTGATTAAACAAAACTCCTAGATATAGTATAAGGCATCATCTTAAACTGCTAGTTCATAAATCAAAATGCAACTGTAAATCTGATGGTTATGCTATTTTTAAAGTTTTACTATATTATTTTAAAACATAGTAAGAATACTAAATACAATAAAGTAAATAATTTCATAGGTATTAAATCATTTCTTGCTATTATATATAATGTACTACTTAGCTATTAATTTATATATCACTCAGTATCTCAAATATTTAATAATATATAATAAAAATAATAATATATTAATATATATTGATGCAAGGACACAGATAATGTCTAATAGAAGCATAGACTCAGCAGCCAGTTTAGGAGACTGTGGGGCCCACTTCTCATTCACAAACAGCAGCAAGTTCCACGTATAGTTTAGAACTCCTCCTGTTTTTTACAAATTGTGTTTCAAACCCCCCCAAGTCTGCGAGTAAAGCTGTTCCATAAATAGGCAGCTGCAGGTAAGACTAATATAGGCTTTACAAGAGTTTGAAGACTAAAGATTGTGTAAAATAAGCAATGGCTAGTGAATGTTTTGTTTTTTTGTTTTACAAAAGATCCATTTTTTATCATGATAACTTTAAAAGCTGATAATAGTGATCTACACTACTGAAAAGTTCTGCAAGCTGGACAATTACAGCATGCTTCTGATGATCAACCTCACACGTTGTCCTAATAGATATTCCATCATTACTTAGTCAAACAGTGTGAAGATTGAAGGCTTAAGGGACAAAAATGTTCACCAGCAAACATGGGAACAGAGATTTAATTCCAGCTAAAGACTAATTTCCCAGTTGGCAAGCTGAACATTGTCAGAGTTAAAGGGACACTTGAGGCATTTTTATTTTTTGTTTCATCTAAAAGAGGGCTTTTGATAAAGTTGAACATTGTGTATCTATCTTGAAAATGAAGTTCCTGAAGCAGAATATACTGCTTTGAATTTATAACTTCAGGAGATTTTACCTGTCAGCCAGTGGGCTGCAATATATGTAATAGTCATAAGTGTCTGACAATGAGCTCTTGAGTTGTGCATACTCTCTGCTCACAAAGAGATATTTCCTGTGCCATTTCCTGTTAGATTCCAATAAGTTTAAACACATTTTACTACACATTTTTTCATAAAAAAAACTTTTATAATGTTTAAAACATACACTTTCAAATGCATGATATAAACAATTGCATCCATCTATCTTTGACTTAACTAATAATTTTTATGCATCATAAAATATAACTTTAAAATTTGTTGTCCGTTTCAGTAAAACAGTTAAGATTTGTTTTGTTTTTTGTTTTTTTCTTCATAGTAGCATTCGTTTTGTACACCAATTAACACTTTACATTTCCATGCAACACTATTTCAGAAAAAGGGTAGGCACATCAAACGCATATTCAGACAACTATTCGATAAACTGTGCATGTACAAGTGTGGGCTGCATCAATCGTCATCTACTGCCTTTCATGTACCATCACGGATTTAAAGTATGCATGCATCTTACAATAGAAGTTTTGGAAATATGCAACCGGTATTACATCTTTCGCCATCTAGTGGTCTTTGTACAATTTTGAAACCAAGATCCTTCCAGATTATCTTTATACTGTTTTGATTGTATCTATGACACATTGTTTGGACTGTAGACCTTTACCATACCTAATATATTTTATAGGCTATTAATCCATATTATTTATGTCCTTTATTTGGAATGTTACTACTACTAAACAAATAAAGCGAATTATGATCTCATTAATATAAAGAAAACTACAGGAGAAATATGGAGGAAAGGACTACAAATCCTCTAAGCTCTATTTTCTGGTTCTATCATCATTTTTTACACCAAACAATTTATATATTAATTCAACATAGATTTTTGTATGGTACATTACAGATGATTTGTCCAATAGCTGAAGAGTATAATTATATTTAGATACTATTATTACACCAATAATATATTTTAATACTTGAACACTCTACCTTCTCTTACTTAAAAAAGAAACATTCCAACACATTTACATGTTTCCCCTTAAACCATTCCAACACATTTACATGTTTCCCCTTAAACCACTCAAGTGTTGCTTTAGCAGTGTGTTTGGGGTCATTGTCCTGCTGGAATGGGAACCTCCGTCCTAGCCTCAAATCACGCACAGAGTGGTACGGGTTTTGCTCAAGAATATCCCTGTATTTAGCACCATCCATCTTTCCCTCAACTCTGACCAGTTTCCCAGTCCCAGCTGCTGAAAAACATCCCCACAGCATGGTGTTCTTTGGGTGATGTTATGTGTTGGGTTTGTTCCAGACATAGCCTTTTCTTTGGTGGCCGAAAAGTTCAATTTTAGACTCATCAGACCAGAGCACCTTCTTCCATACATTTTGAGAGTCTCCCACATGCCTTTTTGCAAAATATAAAACGTGGCAATTTGTTTTTTGCTGAAAGTAATGGCTTCCTTCTGGCCACTCTGCCATATAGCCCAACTCTATGGAGCGTGCGGCTTATTGTCTTCCTATATCCAGATACTCCAGTCTCTGCTGTGGAACTCTGCAGCTCCTCCAGGGTTACCTTAGGTCTCTGCACTGCCTCTTTGATTAATGCCCCCCTTGCCCGGTCCGTGAGTTTTGGTGGGCGGCCGTCTCTTGGCAAGTTTGCTGTTGTGCCATGTTCTTTCCATTTGGTTTTGATAGTGCTCCTGGGGATCTTCAAAAATGTGGATATTTTTTTATAACCTAACCCTGACTTGTACTTCTCAACAACATTGTCCCTTACTTGTTTGGAGAGTTCCTTGGTCTTCATGGCAGTGTTTGGTTAGTGGTGCCTCTTGCTTAGGTGTGGCAGCCTGTGGGGCCATTCAAAAAAGGTGTGTATATGTAATGACAGATCATGTGACACTTAGATTGCACACAGGTGGACATCATTTCACTAATTATGTGACTCCTGAAGGTAATTGGTTGCACCAGAGCTTTTTATGGGCTTCATAACAAAGGGGGTGAATACATACGCACATGCCAATTTTCTGTTTTTTATTTCCAAAAAATAGTTAAAGCTGTAATGTAAGAAAATAGGTAAAAAGTCAAGGGGGTTAATACTTTTGCAAGGCACTGTAGATAAACTGTGGTGTTCTTAACCCTTAATTAATAATGTATCAAAAGTCTGCATTTTTTTTCATGTTTTCTCTATGCACAAAAAGTGTGACTTGTTGTTGGCCCAGTTGATTGCCAAGCTGATCATTTCCATTTTATTTCATTATCCTTTTGAAGTCATTGGCCACCAGTACCTGGTCAGACCAGCATGCAGTCATTGCAATGTATCGCAACAGATTAAATTCCTTCCAATTTTTTTCTGTCTTTCCGGCTTAATTTGTCCCTAATGAACAGACGATAACTATTACACTAGCATGTTTTCCTGAGTGGAACTATTGAAGTTCATTGATGTATGATTGTCTGGCTGTGCATCAGTGTACTGAGCTAATTACACATGACAGGTCAGTTGTCCTATAGAGGGAAGAATAGGTTTCTGATTACAGTATTTTTGGACACCTAGAGGGATAGAGGAAGTTATATGTTGCTCACAAGATGTGCTTAAATATGGTTTCCAGGTTATTCCACCTTAGTTTCATGTTATTCACTTTAGAGATCATCATAAAAGCTCTACTTGCTGTGTATTAAAGCAGTTGTTTACGTTTTGATTTTATGTAGCAATATTATGGTAGGTATTAAAGTTTCTGATTTTTCTCGAGCAAACTACATGGAAACCTTTAACAAAGTGTGTGTCTGACTGCTTTCATATTCTACAACTGTATTTAGCCTTGAATTTTTTGTAAATAGCAATTTATACACAATATTGTTGGAAATGACATGCTCATGGGAGCAAACTAAAACTGACAATATTAAAGATATTTGCCCAACTAAAATAAATGAGGTTTCCTCTGGTCCAATTGTCTAAAGTGGTATCTAAACATGCCAATAAAACATATAACTTTTTCTACTGTCAACATTTCCTTAGATAGTATTTAGTGTACATTACTTGATATTTTTGTCCATGGTAAATATAGTTGCCTTTTACTTATCAGTGTTTGAGGAGGAAGGATAAGTTTTATAGACATTTCATAGCTATAATTTGATTGGCTGTTAATCAGCCCTGTTCTGATGTTTGTATATATATATATATATATATATATATATATATATATATATTTATTTATTAATTTTTATTTTTTTATTTCTCAGCGACTCATGGCACCAGAGATGAAGCAGGGCAAGTTAGCAATTTTCTTTTGAACTAGATCAATTTAAGGATTTTGAACCAGAGATAATATAGCTACTATATTCACATTTCTCATTTCAGTTATTTGCACAAGAAAGTTGTATTGGTTCTGGTGACATCCGCTTTGTGGACTGTGTTACGTGTGTGTTTCCTCTGGTGGCTCTACATGGTTAATTTTTGTATTTGTATAGATCTGTACCTAGTGCTTACATAGTGGTAATTACACTATAGAGGTATTACATTAATTCTTTGGAATAAACTTTAGTCTTATAGTCACATAAAAGTAACTGTGTAAGTCAATATGTGTGTAGACTAATGTGATGGAACTATAAATGCAAAAGTAGCTCTAAAGAGCTGCTAGCTAGGCTCTGTGAATTGCCATTAGGATTTCCCTTTACACTAGTTGTCTAGAGGTGCTGGTCCTGCACTAGATACTGCACCTTTGGATGCAACATCTAAAGAAGTGATGCTATGAGAAATGGGAGAAATGCCAAAGCCAAAATGTCAAGAAGTTACATAGGGTCATTTAAAAATAATATTAATTAAGTAGATATAATTCATCATGTTATATTATTGAATTAATATGTATTTCATTTTGCTAGATAAAAATTAGATAAGATAACTCTCAAGCAAGGCTATTTTACTCTTCTGCTCCAACACTGTTGTAGTTAAGATGAATAGTACCTTTAAATGTATGTATTGGGCCATTGATTCTTTTAATGGCTTGACATTCTGTAATGCATTTTCATGTTGGCATCATAAGTTTTATTGATAGCAATTAATAGTTCTAATGGCACAGTTAAAGCTTCTTCACATCTTTGCCAGTTTGACAGACGTTTAGAGAGTATATTTATTTTCTCAGAAATGCTGCTAAGCCAGTACCAATTTAATTGTGGTTATCTGCAATGACAGTCTAAAGAGAAAAGGAAGACAATTAAATAATTAAAGATGAGAGCGTGTCAGTGTGAATCCATCAATCTTCACTAGGGGAGGGCCTTCCAGACTTGTCATATGAATACTCATTTGTCTTCCAGCTAAGGAGAAAATGCTTTTTTAGATGAGTTGTGAAAATTCAGATTCTTGGGAAAGGATAATATTCTTTCTCATTGTGCAAAGAAATTTGAGAAAATAAAAAAACCCTGTAGCCCTGTGAAACACTGGATACATAAACAAACTTGTGTATATATTGATTAGTTACAACTGGAAAAACCTGATTTAAGAATGCCCCTAGATTTTGGGTGGAGCTCCTGATGGACTTAGTGTGCAGGTTTTGTCTGAAGCGGGAGGAAGACACACACCCAGAGAATTGTATGCAGTCAGAGTTGGAAAAAGAGTGGTACACAGAGACACAGCAGCTTGCAGAATGGAGAACCTGGAGTTTAAAAAAAAAACAGGCCAGTGATTGTGACCAAACTATTGCACTGTTTGTTTTGTTTTGCTCCACCTAGGTTTAGCTCGATGAGACATTGTTAGTGAGGGAGCTGTTAACAGTTAAGGTAGTACTTTAGTGGAAGCTAGGCCTATTATTTTTCTTTGATTTGGTTCGATTTTTTATTCATTTATAGCTGGCTAAAATTGTAGTAAAACTTTGGAAAAGTATTATAGGCTCTTGTATTGGGTTCATACATCAAAGTGACAGAAGCACAGACATACAGCTTGTCACAATATATATATGAGTCAAGCAAAGAATGCCCCTAGAGGTGGGTTTAGTTAAAGAGGTTGGAAGGTTTCCCTGGAGAAAGAAAGAGTTAACTCCGGAGGCTAATTGAAGCCCAGCTGTTGATTGCCTTTAAGACAACAGCAGAGAGATGGGTGGAGTCCTCATTTAGGCTTGGGCCTAAGCAGTGTGAGTAGTATGTGAAATCTGCTCCTGTTGGTGAGCTGCTGTTAGCAGCAAAGAGCAAGCTACAGACAGAAGCTTGCTGACTGTTACTGTTTGGATCTATAATCTGATGTGTGAGTTGAATTGAGAGACTGAAGACTGCTTTTCCAGAGATTACTCGCAGAGAAAGCTGTTTGCAGTTAGAAGACTGCTTTTCCAGAGATTGCTCGCAGAGAAAGCTGTTTGCAGTTAGAAGACTGCTTTCCAGAGATACATTGGATATAAAAAGTCTACACACCCCTGTTAAAATGTCAGGTTTCTGTGCTGTAAAAAAATTAGACAAAGATAAATCATTTCAGAACTTTTTCCACCTTTAATGTGACCTATAAACTGTACAACTCAATTGAAAAATAAACTGAAATCTTTTAGGTAAAGGGAAGAAAAAAATATAAAAATAAAATAATATGGTTGCATAAGTATGCACACCCTTAAACTAATACTTTGTTGAAGCACTTTTGATTTTATTACAGCATCAGTCTTTTTGGGTATGAGTCTATCAGCATGGCACTTTTTGACTTGGCAAGATTTGCCCACTCTTCTTTGCAAAAACACTCCAAATCAGATTGCGAGGGCATCTCCTGTGCACAGCCCTCTTCAGATCAGCCCACAGATTTTCAATCGGATTCAGGTCTGGGCTCTTGCTGGGCCATTCCAGAACTTTAATCTTCTTCTGGTGAAGCCATTCCTTTGTTGATTTGGATGTATGCTATGGGTCGTTGTTATGCTGAAAGATGAAGTTCCTCTTCATGTTCAGCTTTCTAGCAGAAGCCTGAAGGTTTTGTGCCAATATTGACTGGTATTTGGAACTGTTCATAATTCCCTCTATCTAAACTAAAGCCCCAGTTCCAGCTTATGCAAAACAGCCCCAAAGCATAATGCTGCCACCACCATGCTTCACTGTGTGTATGGTGTTCTTTTGGTTATGTGCAGTGTTGTTTTTGCGCCAAACATATCTTATTATGGCCAAAAAGTTCAACCTTGGTTTTATCAGACCATACCACCTTTTCCCACAACTTTTGGGAGACTTCAGATGTGTTTTTGCAAAATGTAGCCTGGCTTGGATGTTTTTCTTCATAAGAAAAGGCTTTCGTCTTGCCACTCTACCACATAGCCCAGACATATGAAGAATATGGGAGATTGTTGTCACATGTACCACACAGCCAGTACTTGCCAGATATTCCTGCAGCTCCTTTAATGTTGCTGTAGGCCTCTTTGTAGCCTTCCAGACCAGTTGTCTTCTCGTCTTTTCATCAATTTTGGAGGGAGCTCCAGTTCTTGGTAATGTCACTGTTGTGCTATATTTTCTCCACTTGAAGATGACTGTCTTCACTGTGTTCCATGGTATATCTAATGCCTTGGAAATTCTTTTGTACCCTTCTCCTGACTGATAGCTTTTAACAATGAGATCCCTCTGATGCTTTGGAAGCTCTCTGTGGACCATGGCTTTTGGTGTGGGATGCGACTAAAAAAAAATTCAGGGAAGACCAACTAGAGCAGCTAAACTTTATTTGGGGTTAATCAGAGGCACTTTAAATGATGGCAGGTGTATGCTGACTCCTATTTAACACGATTTGGAATGTGATTGCTAAATTCTGAACACAGCTACATCCCCAGTTATATGAGGGTGTGCAGACTTATGCAACCACATTATTTTTATTTTTTATTTTTCTTCCCTCCACCTAAAAGATTTCAGTTTGTTTTTCAATTGAGTTCAGTACAGTTTATAGGTCACATTAAAGGTGGAAAAATATCTGGAATTATTTATCTTTGTCTCATTTTTTTACAGCACAGAAACCTGACATTTTAACAGGGGTGTGTAGACTTTTTACATCCACTGTGTATATATATATATATATATATATATATATATATATATATATATATATATGTGTATGTATGTATATATATATATATATATATATATATATATATATATATATATATATATATATATATATATATATATATATATATATGAAGAGTAAGGTAGCCGTGAATGTCGAGTAATCCAGATGAATAATCAGAGTATTGCAGTATATAGTGATACCTTTTTTATTGGACAAACATATTCATAGGTTTCATGACGAGCTTTCGAGAGCGTTCCTCTCTTTGTCGAGTCAGAGTCAATACTGACTATAGATTCACAAATACAGCAAAAAATTCCAGGATTAACAAATAATGTTCTGATCAGCCAGCCATGCAAGTGTGTGGGGGTGCAGACCAGAGTAAGTAAATTGGGGTCGTAAATAGTTTTACATCTAAGGAACCATAGGGCTGTAACCAAACTCAGGATGAAGGCAGAGAACAAAAAGTAAAAAAATCAATAAACACACATATATATTTACAAGCATGAATGTTGGAGGTTATAAGAAATTTTGATAATGAGATAAGAATTCAATGTCGACATTAAGTCCTGACTTATTACTGTTGAAGAACATAATCATTTTAATTTAAAATGTCTTTCTTTCCTTAGTGTTTTTAAAAAAAACCTTTGAGTATTTTGATTTTGAGATTTTTCATGGAGTGGTTATTCTGGGTGAAATGGTGTCCAACTGGAGTACAGTAAGTCTCCTCATTGTGCTTATTGATGGAATGTCTGTGTAGATTCATCCTCATATGTAATTTCTGGCTGGTTTCTCCAATGTAGCAGCCTCTCTCACATGCAGTACATTGTATCATGTAGACTACATTGGATTGGGTAGAAGAATATGATCCTCTGATGTTATAGGTCTTCATGTTGTGCGTGGCTGTGTCCTCTTTGCAGATGTGTTGACACAATTTACACCGATTTTTATTGCAAGGTTTTGTGCCATTTTCTATGTTAAGCTCTTCATTGGCCAATCTACTGTTCACCAATGTTTGTCTGAGATTTGGTGGCTGCCTAAATGCAAGAATGGGGGGTTTGGGAATATATGTTTTAATTCAGTGTCCTCTGTTAGCAGTGGTTGTAGATCCTTAAATATTTTGCGGATTCCTTCTAGATCCGGATGGTATGTGGTTACCAGAGGTGTACGTGAGGTTATTTATTTAGTTTTGTATTGCAGCAGGTGTTCCCGGGATGTTTTAATGGCAGAGGTTACTTTCTGTGTTATGACATTAGGTTTGTAGCCCTTTCTCCTGAAGGAGTCAGACAGGGTTTTTAAATGTTTATCACGGTCCTCATTGTTAGAACATATGTGGTGGTATCGGATGGCTTGACTATAGATAATCGCTTTTTTAGTATGTGAGGGATGAAAGCTAGAGCTGTGGAGATAACTGCATCTGTCTGTAGGTTTCCTGTATACCGATGAGTTAAGTTTACCATTGGTGATGGATATGGTGGTGTCCAGAAAGTTCACCTGTTCTAATCTATTTTAAATTTAATAGATGGGTGGAAGGTATTAAAGGCAGTGTGGAAGTCTCTCAGCTTTTTTTCTCCCTCTGTCCATATGATGAACAGGTCATCTATATAATGGTAGTATCTGTAAGGTTCGTGGATATAGGTGGACAGGATATATATAATGTAAATAAATTGCATTTAATTGATACTACTTGTGTTTCTTGGCAAGTGAAACTGCAACATTTAATCATATATTTCTCAGGTCAAGGAGTAAGCAGATCTAAGCGGGGAAGCAATGGCTGGAACTGCTTCATGATGTGGGAGTCTGGTACACAGACGAGGTGTACATTGACAAGAAGCAATATTATTTAGTAGAAAACATATACAAGTAAAATCTTCCCCTTAAGAGAAAGCCATCTAGACGTGGGAGTTAGGACATTACTTGATTGAGATTTGTGCTGGTAGGGAATGTAAGTTTGCCTTGTGGAAGCATTCTTATACGTACACTAATCTGCACACGGTTTGCTACTGCCATGTTAACATTGCAGCAAACGACAAATAGTCAATAAAAATAAGTCAATCAATTTACATTGATAGTACACTGAATAATTAAGTAGTGCAGTTGTTGTACACATAGATGCCACACATACTTTCTTGCAACAACTGTTGGAATCTATGGAACTTCACCATTAGTTGCAGCCTTATTTTTTTACAAATGGAACCCAGATTGCAATTCGGGAAGTAGTCCCTGCATATAATCCTGTTTTATTTTTATTCTAACAACAATCAGACATATCTTTATATATTGCAAGCAATGTATTATTTTGATATAAAAGATTAGATTTGTGCTATACATTCTATTATATTTTGTGTGTGCAAGCAATGCAAATATGTGAAATAATATTTTCAGCATAGATAAGCGTTGCAACATAATTTCACATCCTGAAAAGGAATTTAAACCTGTAAATCACATTGCTTTTATGTAAATGTATTAATGCTATCTCCTCCATATCCACATTAGTGTGCTGTTTCCATGAAAACTGGTGCAAAATATACTTGGCTTGGTAATGTGTAGTAGAGCCCATCAGTTCTTCCCATACTGGGGCATCATTACACATGATCCTGAATATACTCTATATACAAATTTACCTCATTACAATAATTGTAATATTATGTGTAAGTAAAGTTTAATACATTTACCTCACATTTTATATTTTTCAGATCAGCTTGTGTGTCTAAAAAGAACATAATTTTTTGAGAAACTCCTGGCAATCCCATTAGTTTTACTAATTTCTGGAATAGGAATCTAAGCAGATCTGTTTACTTCAGTTTGATGTTCAAAAATACCTGTCAAAGTCATACTGCATGACGTGAATGTGATTTTTATGAATTAAAACTAAAGTAAATCAGTAATTTTGTAATGAATGTAACTATTAACTGAAGAGACAATAATTGCCAGTTGCTTCTTAGAACATGAATTTAATTTCTCCTCTTAAAGTGCAATCTCTATTTTATCTAAAAAATGTTATGATGTTTTCTATGTTTTGCACTAGGGAAATATTTTTAGAACAATCAGTAAGCGTGCAAATATATTTTTTGACCCACTCTGTGACCATTTGTATCTGTATCTATCCAGATGTATACTCTGCAATATGTATTTGGTAAGTTTTGCTTTCCTGGAAGCTGTTATTTTCTCAAGGGAAATAAGAAGGTAATATTGCTGCAGATAATAATATTACACATTTCATGAGGATATATTTCAGATTGTAGTACCTTTCTATATAGCAACATAGAGTGTTTTATTGTTGTAGGGATGCTATATACTGAGGGACTTAATAACCTTTAGGTCCAGTGCCAATGTAATCAAAATCCACAAAAATATAGTATAACTAAACATACCAATTTAAAGTATACACTTTTAACGAATATTTTGATCTGTAGTTTTAAAGTTTTTAAAAGCAAATCTTAATTTAATTATATTACTTAAAGCACTAAACTGTTGTTTGTAGCCATGGGGTTCCATTTTTTATGGCCAGGGGGTTACACTGCTGGGAATTATTTGTAGTAGCATTCAAAGGACCAACGGGGAGGTCATGAGGTTCTTGGTTAGATATTTTTAGAATGTTTAGAGTCCTGTAAAAATTGTGCTGCCAAAAGATGCTTGTTGGGTTCCACAAGAGCCTTTTTGTCACCCTGGTGTTCTAACAAATCCTAATAGGGTTTCATGACTTAAATAGTCTGAGAAACACTGACCAAAAGAAAAGTTAATAACCAATATAAATAATGTTTTAAATTTAAATGTTTCACTTTGAGCTGCTGCATTGGTGTAATTTTCATTACTTGTTAATAATATATAACATTTCACATGCTGTGCATGGCTTTTGGGTAATCTGTCAGTTCATATTTAGCATCTCTTAGTCTCTCTCATTTGCTTGTTTGAATTTTAGCCCCATCTGTCTGAAACTGATGAGCTTTCAGATATTCTTCTCACTTCAAAACTATGCTTATCGTTACATTCTTGATAAGCAATAATTTGCATAAATTATTTTGGGAAATGTAGTTGACTACCTCGGCAGCAAAACAAACCAAAATTTAGTTTTCACTTAATGTAAACAAATAGCATGTAGAAATTACTGATTAATCAGCTTTCCTAAATAATGATAAAAACAATGATATAAACCATATACAATGCTGTGAATGTTTTAACTAGATGTTTAGTTACACAAATTCCATATTAGTTGCCTGTGCAAAATCAGAAACTTCACATTTTGTATCGGCCATCCTCAACCACTTCCTTACAATTTGGATCCTCAATCCCTTCTGTTATCAGTATATAGGCTTATACCATGTTTTACATACCCCTGTGTATAGTTATGTGTAAAATGATAGCACAGTATAAATAAATTATATTAACATGCATTCCATCTTGTCCCTTTTAGTCTTCACAACTACCCTCTTGAAGGAAGGTGTTTGATTGAC
Organism: Discoglossus pictus; assembly: GCA_027410445.1. NCBI lineage: Eukaryota > Metazoa > Chordata > Amphibia > Anura > Alytidae > Discoglossus > Discoglossus pictus. Next base: position 102,277,371 of record CM050164.1, on the reverse strand, counting down.
GGGCAAAACCCATATTTCCCAATTTACCATTGAGAATGCTTTAAGCTGTGAGTGTCAGATGCACAGAATATATGTCTCGATGCAGTACAGTGGTAACTCTGTTCTCATGATTAATCCATTTCGTATGGCAGGGTGAGTTCCAAACAAGTTGAGTTCGGACCCCAGATTTTTCACATTTTAGTTTGAACTGATGAACTTGTTTTTGGAAACAAAACCTTACAAATAAGCAGCATAAAGAAAAAACAATGATTACATCACATAGCATAGAATTTAAATTCACTTTAACTGTACTGAGAGGACCTGAGGGCCCAGTGGGATGTTGGCAATGTGGAGAAGGTAGAGAGAGGTTATTGCTTGGAACTTTGGTTCTTGTAAGCACAAATTGCACATTGGATTCTACAGGCTGCACATTGGCTCTTACAGGCTGCACATTGGCTCTTATAGGCACAGGATGCACATTAGATTTTACAGGTACAGCCTGCAGATTGGCTCTTACACAGCCTGCAGATTGGCTCTTACACAGCCTGCAGATTGGCTCTTACACAGCCTGCAGATTGGCTCTTACACAGCCTGCAGATTGGCTCTTACACAGCCTTCAGATTGGCTCTTATACAGTCTGCAGATTGGCTCTTATACAGTCTGCAGATTGGCTCTTATACAGTCTGCAGATTGGCCCTTATACAGCCTGCAGATTGGCTCGCATACAGCCTGCAGATTGGCTCGCATACAGCCTGCAGATTGGCTCTCATACAGCCTGCAGATTGGCTCTCATACAGCCTGCAGATTGGCTCTTACACAGCCTGTAGATTGGCTCTTACACAGGCGGCACATTGGCTGTTACAGGTACAGGCGGCACATTGGCTCTTATAGTCACAGGACTCTTACAGACTGCACATTGGCTCTAACAGGCACAGGATGCACATTAGCTCTCACAGACTGCACATTGGTTCTAACAGGCACAGGATGCATATTAGCTCTTATAGGCAGAGAATGCACATTAGCTTTTACAGGTACAGGCTGCAGAATGGCTCTTACACAGGCAGCATATCGGCTCTTACACAGGCTGTACATTGCACAGATAGTATGCACATTAGCTTTTACAGGTACAGGCTGCGGATTGGCTCTTACAGGCACAGGCTGCACATTGGCTGTCACAGGCTGCACATTGGCTCTAACAGACATAGGATGCACATTAGCTTTACAGGTACAGGCTGCAGGTTGGCTCTTAAACAGGTGGCACATCGGCTCTTACACACACAGGCTGCACATGGGCTCTTACAGGCAGAGACAGGATGCACATTGGCTCTTACAGACTGCACATTGACTCTAACAGGCACAGGATGCATATTAGCTCTTATAGGCATAGAATGCACATTAGAGCCAATCTGCAGCCTGTACCTGTAAAAGCTAATGGGCATTCTCTGCCTAGAAGAGCTAATATCGTCTCTTACACAAGTGGCACATCGGCTCTTACACACACAGGCTGCACATGGGCTCTTACAGGCAGAGACAGGATGCAGGGTGTCCAAGCAAACATCGAGTTTCAAGCAATTCATCAGATCAGTCCCACACGTCGAGTACCGAGTAAGCGCTGAGTTCCAAGCTATTTTCCCCCTGTAAAAATGGCTTCCCTGTACTGAAAAAAAAAAAAAAAAAGAGGAGCCACCAGGTAACTAAGGTACCACTGAATTGTGAACATGTTAGGTATGTATCCATAAAACGTAGTTCTCACATTGAACATGATGGGGGTAACCCAATGTAGTAATGTATCATTTTTCAAGAATATAAATATCCCGCTTCGCCCATTTTAAATGTTGTGAGGTAATGTTATAAAGGTATGTATTTTGTTCTGGAAGCAGTATCCAGGGAAGGTGAAAATATTATTGAAAATATTCTAAGCATTACCTCAGTGACGTTACAATAGTGATCATTTATTGAGGGAAGTCTTCCACCCTTCTAACATCATGTTAATATGCTAAGCATACATTTAATTGAATCTTATCTTGGAGACTGCAAATCAAGATACATAAAAATTGTACTTTCATAACTAATTTGATGTGAATGTGCTGAATATCCTTTTTTCCATGACAGTTACTATGGTAACACTAGTGCCTTTGGAACAGCTGATGAGCCGCAGGCCTAACATTTCAATTCAGCAGCTGCATTTGACTTTAGTCTGTGTAAAATTCCTGAGCTGAACTATATGGTGTTTTCCTTTAACAATGATTGTTCATCAAGGAAACATGTTCCACGCTCGTTGGTTCTGCTCTGCTGCTAGTATATGAGTGTCCTACATACACAAATCACCAAAGACAGCCATTCCTGCTTATTATAATAAGTTCATATATTCTGCAATGCTGTACAAGTGTGTGTATTGGGTGAATAAGACACATTACCAAACATATTTATATGTACAGATCAAAAGGGTTTAAGGCCTAGTTCAGAGCGGAGAGCTGTTAGCAAGAAGTGCTAACTCCATGAAACCAGACAATCTAAAAGATATGATGGGTGAAGGTTGAGGGATATTTATTTGAAAATGATCAGCCATATGACTGGATTTATTGTGAAAGGTGGTGCTATTGACTTGTGATGTGGATGTCTGAAGTTAAAGGGATACATAAAATTAAAATGTATTTGTGACACATTTTCAATTGGTTGAGGCCAAATATTATTGGTGGTTAAAAATTTGAGCTGGTAAAAAAATAAAGCAGTCATGTCATACATCATGTGCAGTGTGGATTGTATTTGGATATTGGAGCTTGTCATGACTGACTTTTATGGCCAGGGTGGGACTACACTGAAGCCCAGACGCAAGGGCCCTGTATGTCCCAAAACCATATTGTCGCAGCCCCCTGAAGTCATGGACTCTGTTCTTGGGACCCTAACACATGTGATTGTTAACATCAAAAGGCTATCAAACTGGACTCTCAATGTATTTTAAAAGCGACTAATGGGAATACCTTGTTGTTTACTTAATTTGTGCATTTATTTCCTATTGTTGTTTTTCTCTGCCCCTGTGGATAGAGGGTGGTGGAGTGAACTTTTAACTCCAATGGAACATATGAACAAGTAGCATTGTAAAACCAGACCCTTGGATAGTTTATTGTGCCACTGGAGTTGTAAAACAGAGACGTCAGGAGACTAATACCAGATGGGGAGATCAAAAAGAGCTGTAGGATGAACCGGAGGGGGTTTGGCTAATGAAAGTGGGGAGAGGGACAGGTACATTTTATTGTTTGGTTTTTAAATGTGCCTGAAAGAAGAATAAAGTTAGTCTCTGCCTGAACACTAATCAATGATGTGCTTCTTGAATTATGGGCTATTCTACTCAAGGCATAGGCAAAATTGGTTAATATTTCTTTCATAAGTTATGAAGAGTGAGGTAGCCGTGAAGTTAGTAACACTGGTACTGAGCATGCAACCCTTGACCTTCTGATTTTCCATGACTGATATTCCTGAATTGGCATGCTGGGTGCTGAGATATAAACAAAACCTCACCACTCAGGGATTGTTCCTGTAAGCTAAAGCAGGAGAGTTAGGGGTGTGTGTATTCCCCTCATATCTGGGTCATGATGACAGATGTAGGATTTTGAATTGTTGCAAAGTGCTCAGTCTGCTAGAACCAGGATTTTAAATCTAATTCTTCACAACATGGTGATGCAATATAGGGGCTGTCAAAGTGCAGCAACAGTTGGATAGTAGAAAGCCATGTAGCTTAGTGGCGGACAAGGCCATATTTGAAGGATTCTTTTGCTTGAGCACATGCAGTTTAACTACACACTGACGTGCTTGGCTGTGTTCAAACATGAATATTGTTAAATCATCATCTGTTAAAGGGAAACTGAGTTATCCTAAATGGAATTAGCTAGGAGGACCAGTTCAAATATCAGATTGCAGGAACCATTTTTATCTATGCAACACTCCGCTTTTATATAAAAATAAACATATATAATGTTATAAACTTACTCTTTTAAATGCTTTATATCAAACTTCAGAATATCAGTTCAGAGAGCTCTAACGAAAGTGATACAACTAAAAAAAGAAATCAGAAAGTGCTTTTTTTTCTTAAAGTATTTTTTCTGAAATTTCAAACATTTCCCTTGCAGCAGTTATTTACCATGCAAACAAACCCTGTTTTGTTATGTTAGAAAAATACTTTAAAAAAAAAAATTAAGGACAGCAAATTTGTAATGTTATTGTCCCTTTAGATCTTCATGAGTGCCATACAGATGTGCTAGATTATTCATTTTGGCAGCATTCTGGTCTAAGTGAGAACTTTTGGTGATGAGAAACAAGCTAGAAGTGAGATGTAGTGGTCACAAGAAAAGATATTATTTTGTAAGCAACTAAATTTGGAAATGACTCTATGTGAGGAGTGAAATCATGTGTGAAGTCAAATATAACCTAAGCCTTTGGGCTGGGGATATTGGCATGATTATGCAGTTAACAGTGAGTTTAATCTAAAACCCAGAAGAGTTTATTAGTCTGCCAAGAGAGGATGCATATGTAAACAGTAAAAGGGCCAGAACAAACTGTTTGGTATTCCAAAAAGAGTTCTACAGAGAAGATTTTACAGAACAGAAACTAATGGAGATGTACAGAAATTTAGAGAGGCCCACTAAAATGTAATAAGGGAAAATATACCTTGAACATCGCTCTGAGTAGGTATGTTGTTATTTTTTTAGTGCTGTTTCTGATGGGTATTGATTATAGACTGTAAAGTGTTTTCTTAGAAATCCTGCTATATTAAACATTATTACTTATTCTGTATCCATGGTACTGTTTAAAAATTTAGTGAACTAGATTTTTATGTTTTTAATGCATTTTCTTTACATTTCTTAGGCAAGAACCCATTATGATAATTTAGTGTATAACATCAAAAGAAACTGAATTATTACTGATCTTCATTTTTCTTAGCTTCATAAAAGTTACAACTATCTTACCTGCAACTCTTACAGTATTTCTGTAGGAAACGAAGTGGAGTAAAATGTGATACTTTTAATGGCTACCTAAGAGTGGTTCTCCTAATCCCTTAGTCCAGCAAGTTATTACATTTAGACAATAAAACTTTGTAATAATATAAAAATCTGGCATTGCATTCGAAGACAGAATGCACATTACACAGAATAGAATGAACATGTGTGAAGACATAAGATTCAAACTGTGACATCAAATTAACAATACAGCTCCTTTGATCATTCTCGGTTTAAATTGTATTAGGACTTAATTAGGTTTTAATTTACTAATACCCAGTGAAGCCATTATAAATTTATATGGAATAGTGTGAGAGGAATTCCTGGTCACAATTTAATCCATGAATCAAATTTCCTGAAACTGTCTTTATGTGCCTGAAAATCTGCAACAATCTGGTGACTCTCAGATCTTTGATGCTGTGTCATTTTTTTAAGAAAGGGGATTTCACCTGCGTTTCTGTTCTTTTCTTGTTAATATTTAATCTGTGTGAGTTCATCCTATTATATTATGTAGAGATTGTCCTGTTTCACCTAAATAAAGTCCTGTGTTTGGACATTTCACATAATAATGAGATATACCACATTAGAGGATCTGCATCAACCCTACAGGAAACTACAAGTACTCCATATTAATAACAAAGTTGCTGAGAAAAAGACAAAATTCAGGAAACTCAACTAAACATTATTTTATCATTCTTTCAACACACACACCAGGCACAGATTAACTAAATGTACTGTCCAAAGAACTTTCCCCACCAACTCTATGGATAAAATAGAATTCTGCAGCGACATGGATGCATTCTCCAGCAGACTTATACTTTTTGTCATGAAATAATTATTTGAACCTAATACTAATAACACCACAGAAGTGAATTATAATTACAGAAAATTGACCTGAACCACACAGAAAAGGATTACTTCCACACTGGACAGATATATAGAGTGCTTCCATCACAGTCCCTCGGATATACTGGATAAACACAAACTGATGCCCAACCTAATAACCCAAGAAAGTAAAGCTGTAAGAACACCCAATGACCTACAACCAGCAGACAAAGGAGGAGCTGTAGTTTCCATTAGGAGGAGCTGTAATCTCATGTATGCTTCTTTCATGTAGACTACATGAAAGAAGGGTACATACAGCTTTCTTAAATAACTTATAGCTTTAGGTTGACCTTGCCAATAGCTACACTACACAACTTAAAAATAAACATCATACAAGAATTCACTCCAGGTATTAGAGACTAGGTAAAAGGCTTAATTCCCTCAGATCAACTGGGCCCCTTTTACATTCTCCCTAAAATACATGACAGAATGAATAGGTGCACTAAAAGCTGGGTTGAAAAATCTTCTGAAACCCCTGGTTTCTCACTATTAACTACTTTAAGTTTTGATAGGACTTGTATCTACAGCAGCTGGGGACAGCTATGGGTACATGAATGGCACCACAATATGCTAATCTATTTGCTTCAAAAACTGAGGTTAAACCCCTGATCTACTTTTGCTATATCAATGACATTCCTATCATCTAGACCACGAGCAAAAAGTAACTATTAGAGTTACATACAAACTATAATGTATTCCACCCCAACATCAACATCAAACTCAGTAACTCATGCACAGAAATGAACTTCCTTAAAGGGCCAGTTAATTCAGCACAACTTGTACTCACTTATAGTGAGGTAAATGGCCCTTCAATAGTAAACTGTACCTCAAACAACCAGACATATGCACTTACCTTCCTTTAAAATAACCAAACACTTTATAATATACAGCCAGGCCATCAGTTACAACCTGAACTGTTCTGACAGCATAAGCCGAGATTAGCACCTCCAGGTAGACTTCATCAGTAAAGAGTATAGTGCCAGGGTTACAGGCACCAAAATACAGAGAGCTACCAACAACCTCATTTGAAGCCTACTGGAATTGAAACAGCCACATAACGGGAACCAGGCCCCTCTTTTAGTGGCATATAACCTGCAACTTGAGGCTCCTCACAGGATATAAAAAAACCTGCAAATAATACTACACACAGACTAGAAACATCAAACAGTTTTTCCAGAGCCTCCTCTGCTATCCTACCAACTGCCTCCAAATCTGAAACCGTTGATATTTAAAACTGCCTTCACCACAACAAGGGGTACCTCTACATGCCTACAAAAGAGCTACCTGTGCACACATATATACCACGGATAAGGTACCATTACCAAACTGTGACCAATACCATCAACTCTATGGTACTTTTCTGGTACATTTCATCATATGTGTAAAATGTCCAAAGATAGGACTTTATGTAGGTGAAACAGGATAATCACTACATAATAGGATGAACTCACACAGATTAAATATTAACAAGAATAAGAAAAAAAGGTCAGTGTTTTTTTTTCCGCAGTACCACCTCATTACCTATTGTTATGTAACAAACAAAAAAAACGTGATTAAAAGGATATATCTATATTTATAATATATTACATTATGCTAATTTTTATGCATAACATACAGTGCCTTGCAAAAGTATTCACCCCCCTTGGCATTTTTCGTGTTTTGTTGCCTCACAACCTGGAATTAACATGGATTGTTTGAGATTTGCATCATTTAATTTACAGAACATGTCCACAACTTTGAGGATGTTTTTTTTTTTTATTGTGAAGCACACCACAAATAGGACAAATAAACAGAAAAATTCAGTGTGCATAACTATTCACCCCCCTAAAGTCAATAATTTGTAGAGCCACCTTTTGCAGCAATCACAGCTCCAAGTCGCTTTGGATAAGTCTCTATGAGCTTGCCACATCTTACCACTGGGATGTTTGCCCATTCCTCCTTGCAAAACTGCTCCAGCTCCTTCAAGTTGGATGGTTTGCGCTTGTGAACAGCAATCTTTAAGTCTGACCACAGATGTTCTATTGGATTGAGGTCTGGGCTTTGACTACGCCATTCCAACACATTTACATGTTTCCCCTTAAACCACTCAAGTGTTGCTTTAGCAGTGTGTTTGGGATCATTGTCCTGCTGGAAGGTGACCCTCCATCCTAGCCTCAAATCAAGCACAGAGTAGTACAGATTTTGCTCAAGAATATCCCTGTATTTAGCACCATCCATCTTTCCCTCAACTCTGACCAGTTTCCCAGTCCCAGCTGCTGAAAAACATCCCCACAGCATGATACTGCCACCACCATGTTTCACTGTGGAGATGGTGTTATTTGGGTGATGTGTTGGGTTTGCGCCGAAAAGTTCAATTTTAGTTTCATCAGACCAGAGCACCATAAAGCCCAACTCTATGGAGCGTACAGCTTATTGTCGTCCTATGTACAGATACTCCAGTCTCTGCTGTGGAACTCTGCAGCTCCTTCAGGCTTACCTTTGGTCTCTGTGCTGCCTCTCTGATTTATGCCCTCCTTGCCCGGTCCGTGGGTTTTGATGGGCGGCCTTATCTTGGCAGGTTTGCTGTTGTGCCATGTTCTTTCCATTTGGTTATGATAGATTTGATGGTGCTCCTCAGGATCATCAAAGATTTGGATATTTTTTTATAACCTAACCCTGACTTGTACTTCTCAACAACATTGTCATTTCAAAAAAGGTGAAAAGGTGTGTATATGTAATGACAGATCATGTGACACTTAGATTGCACACAGGTGGACATCATTTCACTAATTATGTGACACAGTAGTAACAGTACAAAAACATTCTGATACGTGTGAAAAAAACCAGGGGCCATGGAGTCTCTGTGCCAAAGAGCCTACAATCTAGTTAGAAATCATTATTTCTATATTTTGTTTCATGGAAAGGAGATTGGAAGTTATTTATTTAACCCAGTAAAAATTACAAAACACTTTTGCTTGTGGAGGGGAAAGCACTAGGCGTTTTCATAAGCCAAGCTGAATTGAAAGGCATTCCATATCCTATTGGTTTTTCTTATTTAGTATTAGCTAGTCCATGTATCCATGTTCATAAGACAATGCCAACTTAATAACCTTGTGAATTGGATTGAACCAAATGTGCTCAATAAACATACCAAAAATACAATCATCTACTTGTCAAGCACTGGAACCACAAGTAGATCCTTGTATTTTTGTTATGTATCCATGTTCATGCCAGATCCTTATTTAAAAATTTAATTTACAAACAACAAAAACGAAATTACGGTATAGATGGGTTAAATCTTCTTATAGTATACAGTGCCTTGCAAAAGTATTCACTCCCTTGACTTTTTTTTACCTATTGCGTTACATTACAGCCTTAAGTTCAATGTTTTGTTAATCTGAATTTTCTGTGATGGATCAGAACACAATAGTCTATGTTGGTGAAGTGAAATGAGAAAAATATATACATAAAACTATTTTTTAGAAATATAAAACTGACACACTGACTTTTTCTGTTATTTTGTTCTATTTGTGGTTTGTTTCACAATAAAAAAAAAAAAACATCTAGTGGACATGTTCTGTAAAATAAATGATGCAAATCCTCAAACAATCCATGTTAATTCCAGGTTGTGTGCCAACAAAACATGAAAAATGCCAAGGGGGTGAATACTTTTGCAAGTAAAATACGGCAGAAACTCTGAGCATAAGGTATAACCCATCTATACACACTACAATTTGTAGACATGTATTGCATTTTATTTATAATAATCATGTTGTCTGAATACAGTCATTAATGCACAATATTTATGTTACAATCATTTGGTCTTAGACCTCAGGGATCCATAAACCATTGCAAGGTCCTTTAAGCACATAGATTTAGATAGTATTAATGTTACCAGGAATAAATCTGCTACTTTTTGCTACAACTGCATGCCATTTCTAAAGAAATATAATGTTTTAGAAATGAATTATAGACCAGGAGCAATATTGGTTTCTTTCACTGGCTTGACTGCCATTTTGATTTTCTGTGATGGCTCATTTTCTAATCTATTGCTTGAGGCTATGTGGAGTGAAACAGCAAATCAAGCAGAACTATGCATCAGTTGTGCTGTGTGTTAAATGTTCTGAAAGCTGTGAATTTAGTTGGAAGGAATTATTTTTAACCAGCAAGAGATTCAAGGACAATGCACTCAACCACAGTACAAAATACAATAAGAAACAGCACACATTTCAGAGCTTACTGAATGCTGCATAAAGCTGATGTTAGGAGTGGCATGTTGTTGGTCTAGTTCAGTATACCATCTGCATAACAGTAGCAAAGATATTAAAGGACCACCATAGTTTAGGGAAAATGTAACAGTCTGACAAAATTAGCAGCTATGTGAATTGTGAGCATTATAGTGCTCTCGTCTTGGACTGCTACTCTTCTTGTAGCCTACTGGGGCTTGCTCTTCTATTTTTTTTTTTTTTTCAAATGACTGTTCAAAGTGTTAGTCTTAAGGATAGATCTGGATAAAGGTGTTATCTACAGCCGAAGAACCTCCCATTCCTCCCAATCATATGTCGGCGACCATTAAAAAAAAAAAATCAGTACACTAGTTAAAAAAATAAACATTGTACTTACCAAACCACTTAAGCAGTCCTTTACAGTATTTATTTATTTTTTTTACTAATAACTCAATGTAATATGGAGCTCTATTGATTTGAATGGAAAAATATTGTTTACATAAAAATAAAATATGAGAAATAGAAAGATAAAAGATATAAGCACAATTCATTTTAAACCAGTATTGATGAAGCATATTTATAGCAAGTTGTTTGGAAGAACTAGTCTTGGAAAATGGGAAAGCATTTTTTTAAACTAAAACAGTGGCAAGTCTTAATTTGTTCAGTTATTATATATAGGTATTGTATGATAATTACTGTATTAATTTGCCAAGGTGACCATATTTTAAATTATGATTTTATTGTATTATTATTATTTATTATTTATTATGTTATATATTTTATTTATTTTATTTAATGCCTCTGTAAATTCCAAATCATGGCAGACCTTTTAGTAGAACTGAACAGAGATTTTATCTGAATCCAAGGACCATTAGACTCGGAAATTGAATGTTTGCCCTCAGTAAAGCATAATTAAATATAAAATGAATAAATTAAAGGATGTATTTAAGGAGAATACTAGACAATGTTGCCTTAGTAGTTCTTTAGCCCATTAATAGATTAATTATTCAAATTATATATGCCAGTGGTTTTCAACAGCTGATCCTAGGACCAGTGCCAATTACTGGGACCTTATCTCCTGGTCTTAAGGGATGGGGGAATGAGGTAATCATAACAATTTAAATACTACTACTATCATTAGTCTTAGTTTTATGTAGATTTAGACAGATTATTGATGAACTTGTCTGCAGTTAACATGAACCAGTGGGCATATTTAGGTTTTATGTTGCCTTAGGCCCATTCAGACCTCTTCACCCCCTCCCATGTCCCAGTTACTTGAGTGCTGTATCGCAAATTATAGGCTTATGAGTAATTGTTAGGCATATTTACAGACAGAGATGCCACCACAAACAGGCATTTCTGTGCATATGCAACCATTAATCTATGGCACTGCACAGGCATTTTCAGGTAGTCTGCTGCCCCCTGAAAATATACTGCCCAATGCCTAGGCCTTGACCACAAAGGTTGAGAACCACTATAACCATGTCGTAAAACCAATGTTAGAGTAAACCAAGCAACCTATTCTTAGTGTCACACTGCTATATCTAAAACATTGAAATGTTTTAATAATTGTGTATTGATATAGTAGATACAGACATTTAAAAATTATTAACTATCAAAGCTGTTATGAGAGTATGAAGACCAGTACTCATCATCGTAAAATAGGGCATTTCAGGTCCAAGTCTCACAACATGCCAACAGATGACTTTGAAATAGTCACTATTATCATAGGCAAATTATGCCAAAACGTTTATATTTTGAGTTTATTTACAGTTCTACCCTACAACCAGACCATCGTATATCCCATTATCATCAAGAGTCAGAGCATACTTTTGTTTTGCTGCTCGTTACTGGATCACCATTGTCTCTGGTTAATGTTTCTGACATTGATATTCAACAAAAAAACCCTAGCCTATAATTCTGGTGATTTTGTATACAGAAGAGGGTTGGAAGTGGCAACCGGATGCCATCATGGTGGACATTATCGGTCAACACTACAGTCTGACATGTGTGGGCACTGATTTTCTATCAAGTTGCCCATTGCTATATGCTTCTCTCGTCTTTAATGTGGTGAGCATCAGTACATCTGTTATTTTAGGTGCTAGGTATTCGTTTTGCTTAATACCACTGGGACCCAAATTTCTGTTGATGGTCCATTTGTGTAGCCAAAGTATTAATTTTCTCAATAAACATGATTTTTTTTTTTATTATCACTATAGTACAGTACAAAGCCTCACAATCGGTTGCATAGATCACTGTACAAGTGGTCGCAGAAATAGACCAAATAAAGATCTGAGTTAGGGTCAGTGGGATGATTCAAGATTATAAAAATGAAAATTCAATTAATGTTTTACTTTATTAATTGGTAAATAATATTCAGTTGCAAAAATCCTGTTTATAAACGTAGTTTTTAATTCTTCCATGCATGGAAACTTTTCTGTATCTCTTCTTTTACAAAAAATGTGTTCTGCTTTTTGTGTCCCTCTGCAAAATACAACTAGAAATGTTGCCTCTTTGAACACTCTTTTGTGTTTTAGATTACAGTACTTTATTTCTTCATTAATTTAATGGGAATGGAAAGTTAGATTTACTATAGAGATTTCTTTGATGTTGAAGTAAACTACCACAGACTTGACCTACAGTATTAAGTAATAAAATGCATCATCTGGGAACAGTATCTGAAGCACTCAAATAATTTGCCCTTGTATAATGTTTGAAACAAAAAAAAAACATGCAAACACATTCTGTCCTAAGGATTTGACTGACGAATAATACAGCTATGTCCGGTTATAGACATTTGACATTTAACACTCTGAAAGCACATTTTAGCTTTGAGGCAAATCACATAATGTTCTACCAACCAAAGGTTCCAATCCAGCTGGCCTGAAAAAACTAGAATGCCTGAAAAGTCATATCCCCTCCATTTATCAGCTATCTCATGTCATGTTTTAGTATTTGTGCTATATTTCTGTGGCATATTTTATAGTATTGAGCATCAAGCTGGTTTTATTAACTTGTGTCTAAATCTCTCAAGCATTTTAAAATTTAGTTTAGAAGAAACCTATGGAGATTACGGTATATGTAGACTTTTCATGAACTTGTAAAAAGTGTTTACAATATAATTCAACAGTATAGCTACATAAGAGCTTCAAATATCTATGAGGGATGAAAGAATGATTGAAGATATATAAAAAAAGAAAAATAGAAAGAAAAAGCACAACTTTATAACATGCTGCTACTTTTACAATTCCTTCTTATTAGTGGGTTGTAGGGTCAAGGGGAGTATGTGTGTGTGTGTGCATATGTAAATTAAAACATCACCATTATTTATGGTATCAAATTAAAAATGTAAAATACAGTGCCTTGCAAAAGTATTCATCCCCCTTGGCATTTTTTGTATTTTGTTGCCTCACAACCTGGAATTAACATGGATTGCTTGAGGATTTGCATCATTTAATTTACAGAACATGCCAACAACGATGAAGATGTTTGCTTCACAAAAAAACAAGTAGGACAAAATAACAGAAAATGTGCATAACTATTCACCCCCCTAAAGTCAATACTTTGTAGAGCCAGCTTTTGCGACAATCACAGCTCTAAGTCACTTTGCATAAGTCTCTATGAGCTTGCCACATTTTACCACTGGGATTGTTGCCCATTCCTCTTTGCAAAACTGCTCCAGCTCCTTCAAGTTGGATGGTTTGCGCTTGTGAACAGCAATCTTTAAGTCTGACCACAGATTTTCTATTGGATTGAGGTCTGGGCTTTGACTAGGCCATTCCAACACATTTACATGTTTTACCTTAAACCACTCAAGTGTTGCTTTAGCAGTGTGTTTAAGTCATTGTCCTGCTGGAAGGTGAACCTCCGTCCTAGCCTCAAATCACGCACAGAGTATTACAGGTTTTGCTTAAGAATATACCTGTATTTATATAGCATTTGCTTTGATGGCCAAAAAGTTACATTTTAGTCTCATCAGACCAGAGCACCTTCCTCCATACATTTTGGGAGTCTCCCACATGCCTTTTCAAAACGTGTCATTTTGCTGAAAGTAATGGCTTTCTTCTGGCCACTCTGCCATAAAGCCCAACTCAATGGAGCTTACGGCTTATTCTCATCCTATGTACAGATACTCCAGTCTCTGCTGTGGAACTCTGCAGCTCCTCCAGGGTTACCTTAGCTCTCTGTGCTGCCTCTCTGATTAATGCCCTCCTTGCCCGGTCCGTGGGTTTTGGTGGGCGGCTGTCTCTTGGCAGGTTTGCTGTTGAGCCATGTTCTCTCCATTTGGTTATGATAGATTTGATGGTGCTCCTGGGGGTCATCAAAGATTTGGATATTTTTTTATAACCTAACCCTGACTTGTACTTCTCAACAATATTGTCCCTTACTTGTTTGGAGAGTTCCTTGGTCTTCATGGCAGTGTTTGGTTAGTGGTGCCTCTTGCTTAGGTGTTGCAGCCTTTGGGGCCTTTAAAAAAAGGTGTGTATATGTAATGACAGATCATGTGACACTTAGATTGCACACAGGTGGACATCATTTCACTAATTATGTGACTTCTGAAGGTAATTGGTTGCAACAGAGCTTTTTATGGGCTTCATAACAGAGGGTGAATACATATGCACATGCCAATTTTCTATTTTTTATTTCTAAAAAATAGTTTTATGTATATATTTTTCTCATTTCACTTCACCAACTTAGACTATTGTGTTCTGATCCATCACATAGAATTCAGATTAACAAAACATTGAACTTAAGGCTGTAATGTCACAAAATAGGTAAAAAGTCAAGGGGAATGAATACTTTTGCAAGGCACTGTATAAACATATTACAATCTGAAAAATATTTTTTTTAAACCAAAATATACTTCCTAGTTTGCTTCTGGTGGTTATTTTGAAACAGATCTAATAATGGTCTACTGTATTGATATTACTAATAATAATTTCTAAAGTACTGTGAGAGAGAGATATATCTGATTGCTGCAGTTCTCCTTCAGTGATCACAACTGTAATAATAACATGGAAAAACAGGCTTATGTCTTGAATTTATATAATTCAGAAAAGTCTGTACCATTTAGTATCTCTAAAATGTTCAATAATGCCACTTGATACAAATAATCAATGATTAGAAGCAGATACAACCATATTATGAGAAACAAGGGAACATGGAAAATATGTTATACCGTCTCTCTGATAGAGTTCTTCTGCTCTGTCTCTCTTAAACCTGTGGCACCATTCTGAGTCTGAAAACGAAAAACATGGGGCGGCCAAACAAACGCGATCTAGCAGGGTTTAGCACAAATCAGGGAATTACAGGGAAAAAGAGTAGAGAATCAGCGCCAAAGGGGGTATTAAGCGGGGTATACCTGTACTTAATGTTGCTGACTGATGGATGACGGCGCCATTGACATCATTCCAAAATTCACATCATCTTTACATATACTGTTGCAAGCTCCAGCTATATACAAGATGGGGGGAGTGAGTTACAATGTGAGGAAGAAAATGGCAGCCTCAGTACTATGCAATATGAGTGGCAAAATAAAGCTAGCAAGACCAACATATTTGATATACTGTTTCACCAAAATGTTTTTTTTTTTTAAAGTATAGAAAATACATTTTGATTAAATGTAAAATTATTTTCCAGAGCTCAGTGGACCTTTAAAATAATTGCATGCTGACTAAATTCCAGAAAAGCATACTTTTCATGTAGATAATTCCATATAGTCTGTCATGGCCGTAGCATGCCAAGGCACCAGCTGTGCAATACCTTACAGACTGATACCCTCAGCCTTATAAGATCTTCTTATTGTGCCAGGGGACATTGTGATTTGTGTGTTATTCCTTCTTATGCCTGTTAGAAGCATAGGATAGTGGAAATTCACTAGGTACCACTTGGCCATACTATGGTTCCCATGTTTATAGTTTGGGTATGGGTAAGAATATGATAGGAGTAATGGGATGTATGCTAGCAGTTACAAGGGAAACATTGTATATGCCCAATATTTCATAGTACTGGACTAGTCCCTTTTAGGACTTATATAGATCCTTAAGCTATACAAGACCACAGACACCTCTCAGTATAACCTAAGGGATGAAAGCTCTTCCTGCTGTACAGAGGTAAAACGAACTGGGCACACCTGTGGGGAGAGTTTTGGGCAATAGGCTCTTAACATACCCCATTAAACATACAGGTTGTCACAAAATCTTTTTTAGAAATTACTTTGTGAAGCATTATTGAAAAAAGTTTTAAATAACTGCATCCCTCAAAATGTAAGTCCAATATAAAGTTGCCTGCATTGCCTATTTATATGTATTTATGTTATTCATATACAAGTCCTACATAAATAATTAATTTTATTCAGCCGTACCTTTTTATAGTGGATGGTGCTTATGTTCATGTGTTTGAGCATTTTCTAAATATAAACAGCATCCATGCATATGTATGGGAAAAGTTCAGCATCAGCAAGAACATTTCCATATTGGGTTATCTATATTAACTAAAATAGCCCGTTCTGTCTACCTAAAGGCAAATTGTACTCAGAATACTGACACGTATTCCCAAATGTAGTTAGCAGTGCCGAGCTGTATTACTGAATAAGCCACAGAGCATATTTGAAAACTAAACAAGTGCATTCCTCACAGGTATTAACAATTTCTCATTAACTTGCTGTCTAGATGCATTTTAATAATTGTGTATTATAATGTGATAGTAATATTACAAGGGTAAAATGTAAAGCGTTGTTAAAGGGATACAGAACAAACATGTTATCATATCTACTGAGCACTATGCGTTCTACTTTTCCATGGCAGAGGGGCCAGCAACATTGCTCTGTAATACTAGGGGGTCATTTTTTCAAATAAGTGGTCCATGGCCATAACGTTGTCATATGATCACTGTATTATTGGAGCTCACCGGACATTGATAAAGGAAATTTAGCTTTTGTTTCTGATTTTTAATAGAAAATATGCAAGTATATTTTTAGTTATTGGTGTTCTAGAAAGGTGAATTGTAAATATAGAGCCATTTTTTTGGTGAAAATTAGAAAATAGCTCACACGTTGTTGTTAGCATGTGCTTTAATTACATTTTGCCTTTTTGGCGGTTATCCACAAGCTTTATATATTCAAAAGTGCAGGTTTTGCAGAAATAAAAATGCACATGCTCTAGTCTTCTGACTATCCATTGTAAAATTTATGTTCAGTGGTCTGTGATGCCTCACAGAAAAAATACTGCGCTGAGCAAAAAAAGTTTGCTAACCGCTGATCTACCGCATATGATCCTGTTGTTGTTTAGTTGTGCCCAACTCTGTTACCCTATGGACCATAGCACACCAGGCACATCTTGTGTCTGGTTGTGCTTATCCATAAGGTTATCTTGGCAAAGAAACTGGTTTGGCTTGCCAGTTCCTTCTTCAGTGGACGGCAATTTGTCTGACCTCTCTGTTATGACCTGCCCATCTTGGGTGACCTACATGGTATAGCTTCATTAAAGTACACAAGCCCCTTCACCACGACAAGATAGCGATCGAGAAGGGGATGATTCCAAATACTTCAAATAGGCATTTTGATCTTAACCTTGGTTTATGTGGGTGTGTACTTTTATATTAATGTGTGTACATTATCTGGCTATGTGTCTGGCACTTTTTTGCTGTGCTTCATGTGTTTGCTCTATAGCTTATACCTTGTCATTGAACATACGTTTTGTGTTTTCTGTAACACCATAAAGCATTGCCTTCTTGTAAACTTGTGCTCCAGCCTCCATTAATATTATGCCTTTTAACTGTTAATGGTTATTTGAGAAATAATAACTAACAAATAAAACTAAATGATAACTAATTATATTCTCTAGAGGATAGCTAATAAAGAAAATGTAAGCTAAAAATATGTTCCTCCATGCATAAAACCACCCATGACAATGGTTATGTTGTCCATGACTTTTACATTAATTAACAACAAAAACACCACTGTGAATGTGAAAATGTAATAGAAAATATCTAAAACAATAATACATGCTGTTAAATATTTCAAGTGGACAAGGAGGGACATATATTTTTGAAAGGACAGAGGGAGTTGTCATTTAAAAACACATTGTGGGAAAGGTTGTGCTCTGCTGATATTAATTTGATATTTTGCTCTAAATATTACACTGTGATCTTTCTGGAAATGTATATACAAACAAACTGAAAAAATAAGAATTTGTTCAAAAAAATCATATAAAATATTGCAGTATCACATGTAATAATTAGTTATGTAAAGCGCTGCTGTTTCTACATATTGGAAACAGAACGTATATAAAATCCGCTGTCTATTGTCCCAGTTGAGACATACAGCCTACAGTAACACATTATTGTCAGCATGTGTTACATTACACAATTACATTACAGTATTATTAACATCATAAGTTACTTTATGACCTACAAATAATTCAATTCAATGCAAATATTGTAACCTACAGTGACTAGTAATTTAAATGCAATACTGTAACAATGTCAGCATTTATTTTTTTTCCTATGTTAATTAAACATTTTCAGCAGAATCATTTTCTTTTTATTTACCTTCTGTTATAATAGTTACTTCATGGCCCATTCCAAAAAAAAATTATTTACAGAGGGATACACACTAAAAATAGCATCTTTGGATTTAAACTTTCATTTATTCAATATATATATATAAAGTGCTATAAACTGCAGTTCTTACAAAACTTTGAGACATCCGCCTTAGAAATGTATTAGTGTTTTCACTTTATTTATTAACATTTTTTTTTTATTAATGGATAAGAACTATAAAATGCAGTGTGTATATATATTTAAATTATTATCATGTAGGCATGTGCCATAAACCGTATTAGACTAACAAAAGCAGAAATACATAATGAACATAGGATGTTTGGTGCCAAGTTAGGTATTTAAAAAAGTTTTATTATTATATTTATTTTTACAATTATTTGTCAAATGCCACTGGCAAAATAGTGTCTTAGGCAGCGAACAACAAAGTGCAAACTTAACATGCTTTTTAACAGTATTTAATAAAAATTGATGTTACAGACTAATTGCAGTCAACATGTCTGGCCCTCTATAACCTGGTACTGTTTTGTTCACCCTTCATTTTAATGATAATCTAAAATGCAGGAGTTTCTGACACTGCCCATATGCTTTTTAGACTAATTTAATATAATTTATAATTTATATTTGAAAAAAGATATGCTGCCTATTCCTTTGAAAATACATATAAATATATGAAAATATATATTCTTTCAGTGGCCCTTTACTTGTGACAGAACAATTTGATTCTTTTTTTTATTTGCAACTACCTTACAGACCAAGAAATACAAAACAATATAAGATGCTGGCGTGTAAGTATTCATCGGTTAATTTTGCTCCATTCCTTGTGTTTTCGTGATAGCAGACACTGTAAACGAGAAGCCAGCAGACTCATTACAAGATCTCTACAGGGCCCTGGAGCAGGCAAGTTTGTCCCCACTTGGAGAACGGCGTCTTTCAACTAAAATGGAGTACAAGAAGTCTTTTATAAAAAGATGTAGTGATCCAGTAGTCAATGAAAAGCTCCACAGACTGCGAATTTTGAAAAGCACTTTAAAGGTAGGACATTAGAAAGGACACAAAGTGGATTGTGTGGCTTCATAAAAATTCTTCTTAAGCTGGTCAAGTCTAAAAGAAAAAGTTGTACTGGAAAAGCAATTTAAGTTCCAAGATTTTTTTTCTGCTTTTTATTCTGCAAATAAGTCAGTGCTTTATATTTTTTCCACATTTAAAGAACACTGTAAACTATTTTTACATAGTGGTAAAATGTGCAATTTTTTTTATATAAACATGAATCTCATTCTCTTTATTCTATCTTCCAAGAATGTAATATGTATAGGAAGTTCATACCCATTTTATATCAAAGTGTGAAGTAAAATACCAATATAAACCTTTGAATATTATCATAAAATGAGTCGATAATTAATGACTGCAATGATTGCAAACCCAAAAGTAGTTTATTTCAGTTTGTGCTACAGGATATTTTCCAGAAGCTTCAGAGCTTATGCAAAAACACTGTAAGCACTGGCGTAAGAAGGAAGGGGCACGGGGTGGTACAAGCTGCGGTGAGAACGCCAGTTAGTAGCTGCTGATGCCGCCCCCGCACGTGTGCATGCGTGTGTGCCTCTGTGCGCGTGCGTGTGTGCCTCTGCATGTGTGTGTGCATGTGTGTGCCTCTGTGCGCGTGCCTCTGTACGTGTGTGTACGTTTCTGTGTGAGTGTCTGTGAGTGTGTGTGCGCTTTTGCTGCCCCTGAGTTTCAAGGGGGGCATCAAACTCCGGGGTAGCCCTGGGCTGCAAAAGCTCTACCTATGCCACAGTCTGTAAGGCACATTTGTTTTAAAGGAGTATTTATTATTTTAACCAGGCAATGCAGTCCTGCAAAAATGCAGTAATTTGCTGGAATCACATAGTTGTGCATTTTATATTATATACTACAAGCACTGAAATACAAAGTACAGTTTTTAAAATATAGAATACTATATACATTTACAAATGCAGTATTTAAGTTGTATGTAGTGATGGGGCATTGAAAGAACACGTACAGTTTATCGCTTAGATGCACATTAGTATTGTGAATATATCCTAACCTGCAATGAAATATATGACCAGATTAGTATCATGAACTTCCAATCGGTCAATTAACTTCTTCAGCACCAATAATGTAGAATGAACAACGTACGTGGTAAAGTATTAGATAATACTATTAGTACATAATTATAGAACTACAATATTTATTTATTTGTATATATACAAATAAATATATATGTCTTCTCTGAGAAACAAAGGATTTTTTTCGTATTTAAAACTCCTCTTCACTCCTGTTGGACAGTCTATATATATATATATATATATATATATATATATATATATATATATATATATATATATATAATTTAATAGTACATTTGTGTTCACATTTGAATCTCTAAAATAAATTAAGAAACGTATTTCCTACTCAGAATTCTGAGAAATACAATTAGTGCACTGCATTCTGGGGACCTGCGCAGGGACATGCAAATATAGTGTTTCTTTATATTAAAATTTCTAAGAAATTGTAATACAAAGAAACCCAATATATATTTGCAAGTATGATTAGTAGTGTTAATCACAAATGGGATTAGGTTTCCCAGGATAAATGTTCACTCTTTTAACCAATACTATTTTAAACATGGCTCCTTTTAAGCATATGCCTGCTGTGTTATACAACTTTAAATCATAACATATGATGTACTATATATATCATCAGGCATCTGAAGAAAGTGCAGTAATAGCCGATTTGTATGCATTTACAATTGCTATCTTCAGATGTAGTTTAGTTACATAATGTCTGTGCCTTCCATCTTTCATATTGCTACTGTTAATTTTTGAAGAAAACATTTTCACAATAACCAGACATCTTTCAAATGAGATTTGCCAAGGTTGTAGGGAAAGTGTTACAGTGCATTAATGCCTCTGAGTTTAACTCAAGTTTCTAGGCATCTTTATCCTCTATAATATTCCAGATTGCTGTAGTTATAGCTTTCTCTTGTGATAATCATTTTGTGCTATGATCATCCGACAGCTATATGGGTATGGGACCTCTGGATAAGTCTGGACAATTCTAAGACTGGGAAACGGAATGATATTACATTCTCTAAATGGGACTGGGAGGATCACAAAATATGTCTCCCATACATCCTTTTGTCTCTAGCATTATGGCTTTCCATTTTGGTAAACTACATATACACATTTTCTTACATTTTGGTAAACTAGTATGCTTTATCCTTTTGTGTTTTGTAATCGAAAATCCATACCTTTGGTTTACTATATTCATGCGATATGTTGTAGTCTAAATTATGCAGTTGTACTGCATGTTATAGTAGGCCTGAAAAGGAGGCTTCAAGGGTTATTTAAATGGACTATAACATTATTAAAAGTGTATATAGATACTGATTGTATTAGTTAAGAGGGTGTTTTGATATTGTTGTACATTATTGAGTGATTAAGCAAAATGCTGAAGGAGAGTGTACTTAGAAGTTGGAAAAATACCATATTCATACATGAGGCGATGCACTGGGTTTAACAAATACGAGATTTAGTGGTAAAAATTCCCCTGAAATCGATGGATATATTAAATATCCAGTCACAGTTGTTATAGTCATACACGGTAAGACAATTCAAGCTTTCTATACAACTAGGCTGTTCTGAACACAAAACAAAAATCGATGGTTTAACTAGGTAAAAATGGGAAAATGTTATGAGAAAATAACCTTGACTAATTTCACAGAACTATATTGCTTATGTTTTTGAAATTTTTTTATGAAACTGATAAAAAAATGCTTTAGATTACAAGAAGTTATAATTCTTTACCATGTGGAGCATGATAACTTTTGTAGATCCACATTAAGGATTCTGTAATTATCAATTGTTTATTTGCAAGGAGGGAAATAGGAAGCATTATGAAAAAAAGTTGGTCCTTTAAAAGGCACAAACCAAAAATCATTATAGGCAATATAGGAGGTTAAATGTCTCTGGTCCTTTATGAAGATATTTGCTTCTTTACAGAACTTCTGAAATTTGCATTATTTAAAGCTTACACAATTTCCTTAAGTCTTGTATCTTGATATTCCACCAGACACACACACTGCAAAATGTGTTGGTTTCATTTTCTTTTACTGAAAGCTATTAGTGTATGCAATAAAATTAGCATTTTCTGGTATTTTTGATAATCAGTGCATGTTACTCCAAAATGGTTTTAAAGCCTGCTGATAATAGGTAACTGGCAAATTACATATATATTGTTTAACTAAGCAGATAGATATGTGAAAAATGTAATTTAATTATGTGTGGCATGGAAGGTAGAAGGAACTTATTGCTTCAAAAACATGCATGGGCATAGATTCACCTCTCCTGGGGTCATTAATCAAACTGTGTTCTCGAATACTCCCCTTTGAAAAGGAGTCTTAAGCTCCTGTATCAGTACTTCCATATGCTTACTGATCATTAGAACCATTTGACTTTTACTAAGGGACGATAAAACATCATGTTTAAGGAACCCTTTATAATTGCGTGTTTACATTTTACAGTGTTTTCCATAAAGAAATTCTGAACTTCAAAAAAATAAAAAAAACTTTTTTAAGGCCCATTGGAAAATGTTAATATCTTCTCTAGCAAACTATTATTTTGGTGTGTCAAGAAGATCCAATCATACTTCAAAGAGGGAGAAAATTATTTTACCTTAGTGCTAGGCGTGTCACTTTTATATCATATTGTTTATGTAGACTTTGAAGCACTTTTGTAATGGAAAATTTTAAGAAATCATCAAACATTTTATCTTAAAATATTTTAATATCACTTGTGTAAAAATAAATAATTGTTTCTGTTTTTTTCAGGCCAAAGAAGGAGAAGTAGCTATTATTGACAAGATTCTGGAAAATCCAGATTTGACTTCTAAAGACTTTCAAGAATGGAAACAACTCTACCTTGACCTTTTTTTGGACATCTGTCAAAAGACCAACATAAAAGACTCTGCTGAAAGTGTCTCATCGGAGGTGGATGCACTTATTCAGTCTTTAGCCCACACACACTCATATATTGAAACGCATGTATAATTGTCCTGTTCTCTGATATCTACTACACTGAAGAATTTAAATTTTATATTAATATATGGAAAGTATGGTAAAATATATTTTAATGTTGCTGATCTATGTGGAGTAATTCTTATATGGTCACAATGCCATTACCTTCTATTGGCATTTGTATATTTTATATGCTACTAGTGTTAAGCTTTGTGTTACTCTTGTGGTAAAAATCAATGAATAAAATTTATAAAAATGCTAATCAAGCTAAAAAAAGAAGGAAACCCATTTTATTAAGGCTCCATCTACGGACTAATTTTTCTATTACATATTTACATTATACCTGGGTAAAATGTATCATTTTGGCATGGGTAAAAAAAAATGTTTTTTTTTTGTAATTGAATATATAGTTAAAATGCTGTTAAAATGTCTCTATGAAAAAAATATAAAATGCAGCAGGTATATTTTTGAGGATGTAAAATAGATTAAAGAAATAAATTAAATTACAAGGCATTGCTTAAGAAAAATTAGGTTATGCCTAACCATTGATTGTTTTCATTTGCATATGCTCTGGGACATATTCAGATCTTGTATGGGCATTTCAGCTATATTAACTATAGTCTATGTTCTACCATATCATATAAACAATAACAATAGTATGCCATGCTTCCCAGTGTCTACCTACCTCTATGTATCCAGAAGTGTGGTCTGCAGTAGCAAACAGCACAGCAAATTAAACTAGATTCCTGTTAAAATTGAAGCCAAGACATCAATGGTTTTATTTATTATTAGGTTTACTCCATTTAAAGTTCCTAAAATAATATTTTCTATATCGAATTGTTTCTATGAAACAACCAGTGTTCACCTATATAAATTATTTAAATCTATAGATCTACTTCCTTAGGGCTAAATGATAACTGTTTACAAGAATAAGTCTGTATGACAAAGGTCATCAGAACGCTAATATTTAAATTGATCTTATTCCCTTGGTTTCTTACCACTTGGGTTGTGACCTACAGAGGGACAGGTTTTTACAGTACGTAGAAAGGTAAATACACAATAGAACAATAATCCAGTTTTTAGACTAATCTATTTAGTGCTAAAAATTTGACTTGAATTACCTTGTGTTTTGTTCAGAGATGCCAAGCTGTTAGTGACATAGGATCTGTTTTCCTGTATTTATTCTAACAATATCCCAAATCTTCCCAGCACAGTCAGATTTAGACATGTTGCACAGAATATGTATGCGTCCAACTTCTCTCTCACAACTGGATTCAAATGTCCACACTATCGAAATGCTGTTCTTTCTGTACAAGGAGGTTTTAATTCTCCATGCAGTTTTTATAGGGTACGCAGGCATTTCTCTGAGATCGATTTATCACTTTTAGGATATATGCCATTAAATCAGGTTTGGCACCAGTGCCATATTGTTTATTTAATGCCTGGTGTGAGTAATCATGATGGCTTCTATAGGCATACCTTCTAAAGATTTACTATTGAAAAGGAAAGGGAGAGAAAATAAGGTACATTATTTAATTTTTTGTTTAAAAATTGTTGACCAGTTTCAAATAATGTATCAATTAATCTATTAATAATGTCACTGTTTAAAAAAACTAACATATTAGTAGTAGTAGTAGTAGTATTTGTATTGCTTTTTATGAGACAGACATTGTCTCACAATCCATGCATTATTCATATAGATTCAAATTCAAAAGACTTTCTAAATTAAAAAGTAAAGAAAAAAGTCACCTGTAAATTACTATATATTATAAATTTAAATATCAAACAAAATGTGCTATTCCGTGAACCAAGTCTCTACCTTGCAATGTAGAATAATTTGATTTTTTTTTTAAATGCTTTTCAAATTATACTTTTCCAGTTTTCAATATTATTAAAATAGTTAATCTCCAGGAGCGTAATTGCACAACTTGAATTAATGACTAAAATCTATACAGTCTTCCCTTTTTAGAACATAATCTGCTAATGATACTTACTTAGCTCAGAGTAGTACTGAGTAAGGGACTAAGAGAAGTGCTTTAGATATAAAGCAAATGAAGCACATTGGTCTATTCATGTGCTTATTTAATTTACAGCAACTATAAAATGCATTTATAAGTACAACTAAAAGTCTGCTTTTACCACAAAATCTCACCGTGCAGATTCCAACTTTAGTCGGACATTAAAGATGGAGAGCTGCAAATAATAACATTATAGTGGTATTGTTTTTACTCCCCTCAATTTAAATGGGTACCTTACAAATAAAAGTAGAGTTTTTTAAGCACAATAAACAAAGGGGTAATGGTATTAAGCATTGTATGTATGTATAAAAGGGGGCCCTTATACAGTTTGTCTCTGTTTCTGCCTTTTCACTTTCACATTTAAAATAGTAGCTCAACAGGGAGATATGCGAGTATGTATTAAAAAAAAGTAGTTATCATTTTTTTCTCTTTTGTGAACTCCACTTGTTTACTATAAATACAAATATAAGGTTACTCTATGCAAATATAACTGACATGTCCACTGGCTTACTTTTATTAGCAATGAAAGTGCATCATTTTAATATTTTTTGAATCCATACGACCCACAAGATATGGTAAATGCAGTTTGGCCATGTGTAAAATATGTAGTAAGTGGAATCATGCCCTTGTAATATTTCAAGTAAAGTCAAGTAAACTGAAGTGCTGTGCTATGCAACTTATTTCCAAATGCATATGCTTTCTTTATGTATTTTTCATTATATTGTACCTGTTTAGTTCTCAGAAGTGTCCTTTTATAAGAATCAAAATATGACAATGATATGAATTCTCAGACTCCTTGTTTCTACTCCTCTTTGGTTATTTCACTAATGTTCTCCCTTAAGATAAATATAATAGAAGTCCCCTCACAAGCATCTTGTATCCACCTCCTATTATACCATTATATCATATGCTGTTAAATATAATAATTATCTTACAACATTAGATCCACACGGTATGTTTCAAGCTGTATATACATAAATATTATTCTGACTTCTCATTATGTATATGATAGAGATTTTAAAGAAGTCTTGCAAAATGTCCCTTAAATTAAATATATACTTACTGAATCCAAAAAAGAAATTTGCTGGAGATCATCTTAATAAATACCAATAAACTCCAAGGAAACATAATAAGGTTCATGTGGAGGTCTGATTGAAGAAAGGCCATTAGAAACATAGCTTGTTGCTCGACTTTACCTTGCTTAATTTATAGCATTCTCCACCATTTCATACTTTAGCAATTTTTTTGTCAGCGGCTAAAAATCCTAGTTGGACATAAAACACTGGAAAAGTACTACAATGAACTTTATCCAGGCCAACATTCCCTTATTTTGAAGTTTCCGGATAGAAAATACAAAATGTGGGTCAAATGCACTAGTACCGGTAAATTTAATGATAGAGAGAACATAAATTATGTGTAATTTGTCATATCCGCAGCTTTATATTGTTGGTGTTAGCACCTTAATCAATGGATTCTTATTGACTGCTCTGCTTTTAGATTTTATCTTGAGAAATAACCTGTTTTACCACCCAATTATTTCCAGAGTGCTACCAAAAGCCTTTACTGAACTATGGAGAAGAGACCAGCTGCATGCTTTTTTATCAGCTCTTCACTTAAATGTATTACCTTTTCTTGGTTGCTGTAAATCCTAAATTTTACAAAGCCTGCTGACCGCTATGAACTATTAATGGGAAGCTGCAATAAATAACCAGTAGATGAATTCATCTGCTATTTTTGCGGTACTAATGTAATTGACCCCTTATAAGTGGTATCTACTCACACTTTAGTTTAGATGTAAGTGGAAAGTATCCCTTTACAAATTGGAAATTAAGGCTATCAAATTTTATACTGAGCATTAATATGAATATGTTTTAAACTGTGCAGGTTTAAAGAATCTAAAGCTAAGAAAATATGTAATTTGCAGAGCAAACAGTTCACAGATCAACCTTCCCTCTTTTTGACAAATACGTTTAATTTTGTGTAGCCAGTCAAGATCTTTACAGAGCACATCCGGCCAACCGCCATGTTGGAGCATTTGCAAGTTCCATGTGTATTCATTTTATATGCTTTGAGTTACCCTAGTTTAATTCAATATACACTCTATACCGCTTATCCATTCCACTTGGGTTATCATTCCGTTTTTTGAAAACAGCTTGCATGTTCATGGGTCGATAAAATGTTTGCTTTGTTTAATGTTCCAGATGATGCTTATATGGAAGAGGAAAGTAAGGCCCTTTTTCCATATATTTCCATGATGAAGAACCTTGCAGAGGATATATGACTCTTACCTTTGCAATAAAGATGTTTATTATCTTTATATACTTGCCTGCGCAGCTCTCTGAATGTACTTAAAACTCTTGAGTTTGCAAATATGCTGATAATTCTTTTTGTTATAATATACTACATAATACAGTGATACTTCTTTGTTTGTTTGGCGATAATGCCATTTGGTTATAAATGTTTTATAAGCCTTGCATACTTGCACAGGAGATGAGTGGCCTTCTTTGAGTGTTTTTTGCATAATCATAATCAAAATAAATCCAAAATCTATATTTAATATTCATTACAATGCTAGTTCCAGACAACTATTTGTATAATTTAGGGAAAGCCAATCTGTTTATGTACAATAGATGTTTCCTTTCTGCATGAATACAGATTTGTACATTGTTATGCGGTTTTGTATATTTCCCATGAAAGAAAATTGTTACATTGATTTGAAATGGTTTGTGCTTATGTAATATGCATTAAGACTTATTGTTTGACTGGACCAAAAGGAAAAAAACATATAAAATAAGCTCATTGCCACCAGAAGCTTTATTTGCATATTTATTGTATGACCAAGGTACAGTAGCTGTAATGCCTGTAACTATGAATTTATTGTACTAAAGAAATACATTTTTGTATATTGAAGATTAAATGCTGATTTATTCAGGTTCATAAACATGTGACTTATATCAGTACGTCAAGAACGTCTTTCAAAGGAGCTCTCTCTGCAAATGTATACACAGGTTTACGTTCCTTTTCAAGCCTATAAGATACACTATATTATGTTACAACTGATTTTTAGCAGATATATATCTAAGGAAAAGCATAATGTATATTTGGAATATACAATGCAAGTCATTTTATGGAACTTTCAAAAAAATTAACTTTTGACCACAAATATATAGATATAACTGGAAGAGAAAACACTAATTATTTGTAATGTTGCCATTTTATTAAAGTTCCATTATTTTATATTAGTTTGTAATCAAACTATTAACTGACAATAAGTCATTTTAGTGTTGAATTGTTCTGTTTTTGGGCAATAGGTTTTTAGGTAATTAAGTTAAACAGTACAAGCACATCTTTACTGCGTACCACAACTCTATGCAAAAGTACAGCTAATAATTATAAAATGGCCAACATGATTATATGATAAATGACCAATTAGGTCCCATATATACAGCTTGAAGAACTAGACACGTTAATGACCAAAAAGTACAACAACATATACATTGGATCCTCGGTTCTCAACCTCTTCGGAATTCAACGATTTCAGAACTCTACACGTCTCACTGACAAATATATTACCTCGGAACTCGACATGTCGTACTAACAAAAATTGGCTCAGAACTCAAATCTTTCAACACGCTACATCCTGTCTTTCAGGAAGTTAAATACTGTGGAGAAGTGTAGTTAGTGCCTACAAGAGCCCAAGAACAGTATGTGTCTGCAAGAGCAGTCTGTGCCTGTAAGAATCAAAGGGCAGCATGTGTCTACAAAAGTGCATCCTGTTCTTACAAGAACCAAAGTGTAGCCTGTGCCTATAAAAGCATATTCCGTTATTGCCTGTGCCTATAATAGCAGAGTTATTCCAAGCGATAACCTGTCTCCTCCTTTTCCTCCTTCTCTACATCGCCACCATCCATTGGGCCCTCAAGTCCTCTCAGAACAATTAAAGTGAAGTGAAATTATATGTTGTTTGATCTAATTGTTTTTTTTATTTATGTCTGTCAGTTTTAATGTTTTGTATCAAGAAACAACACCAATTGTTCAAACTAAAATTGTGAAATTTTTGGGCTTGAAATGATATATTCAAATTTACATTAAACCCTATGGGAAATGCAACCTTGGAACTTGAGCTTTTTGGAACTCAACCTGCCGCCCGGAACGGATTAAGGTTGTGAACAAAGGTACCAATGTATTACACTAAATCAAAGCTAGCTTGTTGGTAGCGGTTTTCAACAGTTTAACAATATATGTTTTCTTTTCTTTTCATTACATTTAACATTTAATTTATTACTTAATGCATATAATAACAAATTATAGGCCACATATTTCTTTTCTAAACATATTTTACCTAACTCAAAATATAGCACTGCAAATATTGGAAATCTGTATAAAGAAATTCAGAAAATATAATTTCTCTGTAATTATTTTATAAAATACACAAACCACTCTTACATGATACTTTAAACTTTAGATAAAGTCCAGAGGTTAGACAACACACACTCTGTTCCCCTTCCCTCCGTGTCCATTGAATATAGAAGATTATAGAAAGTAGACAAAAGGGTGCCTGGATTATAAAGCATTAAGCATAACATTCAACATTATTGAAGCCAATATGACATTTTGAAATATTTTCAGTAGTCTTTTAAATAAAATAAAATATTTAATATATCCTTTTTCTTAAACATGGTTCATTCAGATAGTATTTTTTTATGTGACTCTGACTATTGGGGATTGTCTCCAAACGGGATTCTGATCTCTACATTTACTGATGTGAAGCTTCTCAGTAGCCAGTAGATTATAATTTTGATTGAAGTAATATCTTTCATCAGCTGCTTATTTAGTATAATTTTAGCGCATACCTTCTCACTGGAGAAAGACAAGCCAATATACTGTTTGCTATTTAGAGAATACAAATATGTTGTATCCTTCCACGTTTTATTAAGTGCGATGGTAATGTAACCTGCCATGTTTATATTCTGTTTTAAATAGCTTAAAGCATGGGTGTCGAAGTTTGGTCCTGGCAGGCCGCACACAGGTCTGGATTTGAGGATTTAATTTCTGTGCGCAGGTAATTCAATCAGCATGACTAAAGAAGTCATAGATTCACCTGGGTGCAGGAGGGATATCATCAAATCCAGGCCTGTGTACAGACCACTAGGACCTAACTTGGACACCCCTGGCTTAAAGAGTCGCTGCAATTGTCCAGCTTTCATGACTTTTAAATAGTAATTATCAGTATTTAACCATGTTTCATGAATAGAAAAGTTTCTTTTGAGAGAAAACTGATACTGAAAACAGCGGTTTCCCCCCTAACTATGTACTGGACGTTTTCCTGGGGGGGGGGGGGGGGGGGGAGTTTGGCGGGGTGGATTAAAGCAGAGTGTATTGCAGCTGCCTTATTAATGTACTTATGTCATAAACTGGAACATGTGCTGCTGTCCTCCACAGTTTGAAAAAGATGGTCGGTTTCCATTTTCTTACAAAAGATCAACTTTTTAATCACATTAAAGTATGATTGTATTTTGGGAACATTTATGTGACGTGTAACAAACAACATTTTCACTTTATTAATTGAAGTTATTCAAAATCGCATGATATAAAGTGATCTGTTACATTGAAAAGATGCTCATACTTATATTCACTGCTTAAAAGTCAAGAAATTTGGACCATTATAAAGACTCTTTAACAGAAAAATCTTTTTAAATCGACAATGCACCTTCTTGCTCCTATTCATAGAGCAAGTACCTCATTAGTAAATTTGTTTAAGAAACCTTGTATGCTATATCAACACAATGATTATTTAACCACCTTATGTCATACAATATACAATATTGTCACTCTATTTATCTATTGTATTTTACAGTTCAGTTCATAGATATATTAATACACTATATATATATATATATATATATATATATATATATATATATATAAAAAGTACATCTGTGTTCACACTTGAATGTCTAAAGCAAGTTAAAAAAAACCTGCTTCCAGATCAGAGTTCTGAGAAAACAGTTATTACACTGCATTCTGGGAACTTGAGCTGGGACACACAAATATGTCCACAAATCAATTTTTGTTCATATATATCACATATATAGTTGTGAGCGTACGAGTTGTTGCTAACGCTGCGGGCTCGCGCAGCGAGACAAGGCCCTCGCAAAGCGAGGGCACTGGGCGAGGGTCTCAGTTGCTGGCATGGAGCACCGTAGGCGCTCCATGCCAGCACCTGAGGACCTCACAAAGCGAGGGCCGCAGTTGCTGGCATGGAGCGCCGAAGGCGCTGCATGCCAGCAACTGCGACCTTCGCAAACTTCACGTCGCAACCCAAACAATACAACACACACATTACGACACTCGCAAACAACATACGACACACGTTCACACACATTACGGCCTCGCAACACTCGGACGCAACTCGCGAACATTACAAAATTTCAAACACAATACATACACACAGCACAATAAAAGAGTTTAGAGACTAAAAAAAACTGTAAGTGAGAGAAAAAATGGCCGCCGAACAAAACGAAAACGAGGCTACAGCACTCTAAACTCGCAAAACACCACAAGAAACTCGCAAAACGCCACAAACGACCTACGGATATTCATACCACACAGTGCACACATTCAGCACGCTTACACAGCAGCTCCACACCACTAATGCTCCAGCAACATCAAAACAGATTGCCAGCTCTTCAACACAATGCTTCAAAATAGGTAAAGTATATTCATTTAGTAATGTATTACATATTTCATTATTATACACCAAACAGCATTAGCTAACTTACAATTTCATTGCCGTCATTTTTTGACGGGCAATTCACTAGTATATATATATATATATATATATATATATATGAACAAAAATTGATAATCATTGTTTATAGTTGAATGTTATTCCTAACTTAAATGAATCTCCATAGTTGCTAACTAAATATTAAAGTAAAAAGAGAGAAAGAACAGGCAACTAAAAATAGGATTTCAAGTATTATTAAGAGCAAAGATACAAAGGATGGTGATTCTACCAATACTTTACAACAGAAGAAAACTTTAAGATGGGGGAACATCAGAAAAGATCAGCTCATAAGATGACCTAAGTATGTGAAAATAATCACAACCATGGTCAATGTCATCAAAATCATAACTGACCTATGCTCAAAAGGATGACATTTACAGTGGATGAAGAGAATCCAAAAAAATGTTAAAAATGTAATTTTAATTTATCTAATTAAAATAAATAAAAAATCTACCTAAGAAGCACTAATTACGGGTAATGCTAGTATCACTCTTACAATCATATGCCCAATATAACTAAAGAAAATATTTTACCTTTTCTTAAACACCCAACCGATAGGGCTTTGACAAAGCGATCACTACGCAAAACGTGCTTCGGCCGGTTGTGCTGCGCATGCGCTGGAAGTTAGGTTGCGCATGGGATGAGTTGTAGTGTATTTTTGGCGTCTTTGGGCGTCGCTGACGGATGGCGCATTTGGTGGGTAACGGGGTATGGGATAGAGGGGTAACGCAACTAGCGGAATAGTTAATGCGCTCCAGTTTATCTGCTTGGTGTTCAAGAAAAGGTAAAAGTATATCTGTTGGGTGTTTAAGAAAAGGTAAAATATTTTCTTTAGTTATATTGGGCATATGATTGTAAGAGTGATACTAATTAGTGCTTCTTAGGTTGTGATGTGTTTTTGATTACTATTTAATTTTCAGAGTACACACAGTATATTGCTGGCAGTGTGGTGATTAATATAGATTAATGCTGATCAAGTGCCTATATAAGGATTAAGACAACACTGACCAGGAATAATAATATTGACAGGTTGAACCTAAACTACAAGGACAATTTCACATATTTTGATATGGAGCATACTGGTCAATGTCTGCTTATATACTGAGGGCCTCATTCTATTATCGGCCGTAAATCGGCCGTAAGGCTGCGATTCCTTGCGGGGGTTCCATTATCTTGCAATTCAA
Source organism: Discoglossus pictus (assembly GCA_027410445.1). NCBI lineage: Eukaryota > Metazoa > Chordata > Amphibia > Anura > Alytidae > Discoglossus > Discoglossus pictus. The sequence goes on along the minus strand of CM050164.1, from coordinate 102,243,722 downwards.
TTATACGGCCCCGCAAGGATCTCCCCTTACGGACGGCCGTATATCTTGCAACCAGCCGTAAGCTCAGAAATCTTTAAACGCAAAAATAAATTCAAGACGGCACTGTACAGCTCTGTAAATGCTAGGGATCATATTGGGGGACATGAGGATTAATAACAACCCCCTCTCAAGCTTGCACATCAGCCCAAATCTGAGTTTACATTAACTGTTTATTTTCCGGCCGCAGCGTGGCCAGGTCTGAGGTGCTCCAAGCCCTCAAGACTTTTTCCATGGAGTTTTGACATAAATTAAAAAATAATTTATTTACGGATTTGAGTGTAGGGGAATGTTGTGCTATTTTTGCTAACACCTACAATCACTTTATAGTCTCCTCAGAGTGCAGGATGGCTTTATTTCGGCTTTATAAGGTGCTTAATTGGTGCTAGCGGGACCTTTTTCCTGCAAGTAAGCTGCGGCTCGGTTTTAGCCTTGCAGAGAGGGTTCCCGGAGCAATTGAATAGCAACCGGGCTTTTCTTGCGGCCGAAACTCTTGCGGCCGTTTTAGATCAAAGGCTTTCCTCCGGCGCAAGCGGCCGCAAGGGATAGCAAGGCGCCGGCCGCAAGCCTGCCGGAATCCCCGGCCGGAGGGGAATAGAATAGCAGAATAGCTTGCGGCCCCGCATCTCCTACGGCCGATAATAGAATGAGGCCCTGAGACAGAATCATATATATGATATAAAATCACCATTCATTTAGCATTTATATTTTATTTTGTTACAGTAGATATTTTACAATATGATTTTTCTTGAACATCTAGCAATAGGAGGGGATTGACTTTACCCCATTCTCTCATTACCTCGTGCTTTACCTTGGTAGATGTTTTATTTATTTTAATTAGATATTTTAAAAGTTAATTTTTAAAAAAAATTAGGTTTCTCTTCATCCACTGTACATGTCATCCTTTTGGGCATAGGTCAGTTATGATTTTGATGACATTGACCATGGTTGTGATTATTTTCACATACTTAGGTCATCTTATGATCTGATCTTTTCTGATGTTCCCCCATCTTAAAGTTGTCTTCTTTTGTAAAGTATCCTATTTTTAGTTGCCTGTCCTTTCTCTCTATTTACTTTAATATACATATATATACATATACACACATATATATATATATATATATATATATATATATATATATATATATATATATACATACATACACACACACACACACTTTTAGGTGAGTGTTATGTTATATGTACCAATCACCCACATAAATTAATCATTTCACCATCACTGTTATTGATGCTACTATCTGGACTCTCCTTTTATTTTTATGATGGTTTGCATGCTATATTTAGTATAGTATTGATGATATAGTGCAGAATTTCTCAAACCCAGATGTTGGGGACAATTTATAGGCCAGTTTTTAAGAATAGATCTGCTAAGGACAAGTGAGTCACTTACTAACTCACCCAGGCAGGCATATGACCATGAGAACTGGATTTGTTACACTGACCTAGTGTATTTACCTCTCCAAGAGCAATGCCTATAGTTACAAAATAACACTCCAAGCTGGGTGCAAAAAATCTATAGAATAGGAATGTCATTATTTTGCTCCTTTCACTGTGGGACACGTGAGATACTCCATTTGCCATTTAGCTTTATGGTGTATTTTTATTTAAATAAGAAATACAGTTGACTCTCAGTTAACCAGAACTCAGACCACCAAAACTCTCAAGCAACCAGAAAAAAATTATGTATAAAATAAAATTTTATAGGGCTCAGCAAATGCCAGGAGCCAGGTTGTCATGCCACATAATGCTTACAGGTACCTATGTTGCTTCCACTGTATGTCTCTGCAATTCAGTTTTACCTGGTAGCAGCCAGGCCCAAGTGACTGAGTTAGTGCGGTGTTGGCGTTACATTTCCCGGGTTCAGCACCGCACCCTGTAGCCGAATGTACTTGTGTGTAAGTGAGGAGTGAAAGCTGCTGCTGCTAGAACAGCCCTCACTGACCAATACTTAGCAGAGCATCCTATGTGCAGCTAATCTTGGCCTCTTAATAGTAACTCTCAAGCAAGCAGAAACTACATGTATCCGGCATCTACCAATCCCCGTGGGTGCTACTGTATATTTACATTTTTTTAATTTTTTTAAAGAGTAGTTTGAATCTCCCTTTATTGTCACATTAGAATATGGTACTGCGGTGCCATACCACCCTTTTTTTTGCGAAGCTCCACAAATAACCTGGTAGGCTATGTATCTGTTCAGTATTTGACACTCTAAATGAGGAGAAGGCAGTAAACAAATGAGTGCACAGATTGTAAAACTTATTTTTTTGAGGATATATTTTATTGCCTATATACAATGTTTTTTTTAATTAAAATTGCAGAGAAAAATACATAATTTGTTTGAGAAAACATCCTAAAGCTATTACAGAAAATAAAGTAGAGACAATCCATGGTTAGGAAATAATATATCCAGCAATATTAGTGTATATGCACTATTCATGATCAATTATTATAGACAAAGGGGATTTAAATGATAACACGGGAGTAGATTGGCATCACAGAAACAAATAAGCACAGAGTGCAGCGCATTAGTATTTGGGAGCCATACATTAGCAAAGTAGCGACACACTAACAATTGTGAATATCTAAAAAATAATATACTTTAGAAAAACATGGCTAGTGCAATATATACGGTAGCTAGTTTTCAATGTTCTCCAATAATAATTTATAAATTTAGCTTGATTTTGGGGTATAGAGTACATTTTACTGAATTATAAGATGAAACCTCCATGCATAATACTATATTTACTGTAATTATCTTGAATAGTTCATCAGAGCGTAGAGAATAATATATATATGTGTATATATATATATATATATATATATATGTATATGTATATATATCACATATTATAATTGTCTAACTGCGATTCGTCGTCACGTTTCAGACGAATCGCAGTTAGACAATTATAAAGTGCTGCGCATTGCGCAGAGCGCGGCGCGAGCCGCGCATGCGCAGAGCGCGGCACAAGCCGGGCTCTGCGCCCGAGCCGCGCGGCGCCCGAGCAGCGCTTGCGCAGAGCGCGGCGCGAGCCGGGCATGCGCAGAGCGCGGCGCGAGCCGGGCATGCGCAGAGCGCGGCACGAGCCGCGCATGCGCAGAGCGCGGCGCAAGCCGCGCTTGCGCGCAGCGCAGCCCAAGAGCAGGTAAAAGAGTGGGGAAGAGGGGGGGGTAGAGGCACAGAGGGAGAGTGGGGAAGAGGGGAGGGAGAGTGGGGAAGAGGGGGGGAGAGTCACAGAGGGAGAGTGGGGAAGAGGGGGGGGAGAGTCACAGAGGGAGAGTGGGGAAGAGTGGGAGGGAGAGGCACGGCACAGAGGGAGAGTGGGGAAGAGGCACAGAGGGAGAGTGGGGAAGAGACACAGAGGGAGGGGGGGAGAGACACAGAGGGATAGGTGGGAAAGAGACACAGGGGAGGTAGAGGAGGGGGAAAAGACACACGGGAGGGAGAACATGGGGAAGATACACATGGGAGGGAAATGGGGGGGGGGAGAGGGTAACAGACACAGGGGGAAGGGGGAAAGAGACACAGGCCAGGGGGGAACAGGCACAGAGGGAGAGGGGGGAAGAGGCACAGAGGGAGAGGGGGAAGAGACACAGGGGGGAGAGATACAGAGGGTGAGGGAGGAAGAGACACAGAGGGAAGGGGGGGAAGAGGTACAGAGAGAGGGGGAAAGAGGCACAGAGGGGGGGAACAGAGGAAGGGGTGAAGAGACACAGTGGCGAGACACACAGAGAGAGGCGGGGGAAGAGGCACAGAGGGAGAGGGTGGAAGACACAGAGTGGGGAGAGACACAGAGGGTGAGGGGGAAGAGACAGGGAGGAAGAGGCACAGAAAGAGGAGGGGGAAGAGACACAGGGGAGTGAGAGGAGGGGGAAGAGACACAGGGGAGAGAGTGCAGGGGGGAAGATACACAAGGGAGGGAAATGGAGACATGAGGAAGGCCGTAACAGACACAGGGCTGAGGGGGAAAGAGACACAGGCCAGGGGGGAACAGACACAGGGGAGGGTTGGGGGAGACACAGGGGGGGGAGAGATGCATAGGAGGGAGAAGGGGGAAAGAGACACAGGGGAGGGGTTTAGAGACACGGGAGGGAGAGGGAGGTAAAAACACAGGGGGGCAGGAGATACAAAGGAGGTAGACGAGGTGGAAGGAGACACAAGGGAGGAAGAGGAGGGGGGAAATAAGACACGAGGGAGGAAGTAGACAGAGGGAGAGACTCGCAATGAGCTCCAAAGGGGCTCATTGCACGGCCTGTGATGAGCGCCAACGGCGCTCATCACAAGGCCAGTAAAGTAGAGGGGGAGAGGCTTACATTGTGTGGCAAACAGCATTGCCAGGCTTCAGTTTTTATTGCCGTCATTTTTGACGGGCAAGTCGCTAGTATATATATATATATATATATATATGCAAAACACAGAAAGGTCACTGTTAAAGACATAGCACATCACGGCAAACATATAAATGTTGTATAGATAATTTAAATGCATTTTATTTAATCACCTCATATGCCTTGTAAATCCACACATTTGATTTGTCCATTTGAGTATGTCGTTTTCATGATACTTTCATGTAATACTCATTACTTTGTTTACTCATTACTTTGTTTACTCATTACTTTGTTTCTGCTGTTCAAATCATTGTATCCATATTTAGTAGTTAATTACCACTTTCTAGATGTGGCACAGTGGTTACCCTACTTCATGTTACTGTTCAATACAACCGTGATACATTTTTCCAGATTGTTTACTTCAGTACAGTCACAAACATTACAGTTCAGATCAGCTTGATAAATATGTTTTCCGTGCTTCTAGCTTTCATCCTGCTTTGAAATTGTCATGCGAGCCTCCAAATACATAACTTTATGATTTTTAATAGCAATATTCAATATTAAACTCAAAGGGAGAAGGAAGGCTAGGCTGAGAACCAGGTCTAATATTTTTGAGGAACAATCTGATTATATAAAAGATCAAACAATCATTCTTAGCCTCTCCCTACAACAAAGGCTCATTAGCCAAGGGAAACCAATTTAACACAGCCTTCAGCCAGTGGAGAGCACTGTATTGATATAATATTTTGCACTGCCTGCTAGATAGAGACACCTCTTCTATTGACCTTATACTGGACAGAGAACAGTAGCTGCTGAGTCTAATTAAAGGTAAGTTCAATATTAAATATTGTTTTTAATCATTAAATATTACTTGTATTAATGATCAATGACTAATTTAAAAAACTTGCTTCTGCTGTTAGGGAATTAGTGTGTTCCTTTCTTTTACGTTTTTAGCTATCCCTTCAAAGCACCTTCACTTAGAAATTAAATTATTCCATTGCTAATCAATAATTCTATTCTCTCATCTTTTGTTCTCATCAATATCATTTAAAGTATAATCTTTTAGCATACAATTGTTGTTATGTTTGTTCCATTGGAAAGTTCTTCTCCCTATAAAAACTTTTAGGCATCTACCTTACAGTATTTTAATGCATGATTTATTTCTTCCAAATTTGTCGGTATACTTTTATACATGTTGGTCCTGAAGGTGATTTCTTGCAGTATCATACTAGGTAAATGTTATTCAATGATTTTATAAACTGCACTGGGTGTGGGGATACAGATCATTGTATAAACATTCCATAAAATAGCTTACATATAAATACTTACAAACATAGATAAATCTGGTGGGGGGGACAAATCCCCCCCCCCCCCTCCCCTCCAGTTCCTACACCCATGCACTGTGCCACCATAAAACTCTTGTGGAACAAAAAGCCTAAAGGAAATTCTGCAGCAGTGCCATGGAATAGAAGCATGTACAACCCCACTTGTCTGTAAGTGTAATATTTAATTAATTAACTATTCTCTTTAATGATGACATTGTCTTCTTTGAGCTGCTTTGAGCATATGGTCCTTTAAAAAACAAAAACAATACAAGTATTTAATAGAATAATTTTACATTGATTTCCAGTATCACCTAATAATCTATCTCTTGGATGATACAGCCTTCAATTTATTCAGTATCGGTATGTGCAATTAAAGGGCCATTTACCCTACCATAAGTGCTCTTCATGGTGTGAAAGAGCACAAGACTGTATGTTAAAATCTATTTTCTATTTTTATAATTACACTAATAACAGCTAAAAAATCTAAACAAACACAGTCTGTCTTGCCTACTAGCTGTTGCATGATTAAAAAAAGACAATTGAGCCATGCAGGGAGAATAGTGATTGATAGCAGTTTTTCCCTGAACTCAAGACTGCACTAAAATGGTAATCCATAACTGACCTCTTTAAGTGATCCCAATCTCCATGCTCTGCACAGATGCATTTAGTAATGGTATTTAAAAAATCAAAAAGTATTTCAACATGCCTTTAGGAGATCTATACTGTAATGTGGTCCAAATTATGCTGAATTAAGTGGCCCTTTAAGTTATATTTGCCTTGGTATATATATAAAATAGTTATTATACCACTATCCGTGTTGGAGCTATATAAATAAATGATAATAATAAAGTTTAAACGATAATGAACTTGGATCCCACAGCCCTGCACACCTGTCATTTGACTGTGTGTGTATATCCACTGACACAATGCTCGGTGACCAGCAGTAGGGAAGTCTATCTGTTAAGCCTACAATAAATAGAGGATTGACATATTCTAATCCATTCATTTAAATAGAGCTAACACTTCACCACAGCATATTGAATAATCTCCTGTGCTGTCCATCACACAATCTTTGGGTATTAGCAGTAATCACAATGTCACTCAGAACTTTCACAGTATGATAGTACTCAATGTTCTTCAGCATATTAAAATATAATTGAATACCGAAATCAAGAAATTACTTCCACCTTTTTAGCACATTACCAATTTACACTTTCCATAAAAATCACACCTGCTCCTTGCTTTCAGAATACTATGTGCTTGTAAGGGCTAAGGATCTCATTCATACATACACAACAATATCATATGATTGGTACAATATAATATGGATAAATCAATTGATGGTTTTCAATATAGTATTAATAGTTAACTTAATCAAATACAAAAATAAACTATAATTTTCTAGATTTATGCAGCCTATACCATTTCGACTATTGTGATTTTATGTAGTTGTAGTCGTTGACATTAATCATTCGAGCCTAGTCAGATTTGGTAATCAATAATGTTATGGGACAACTGTCACTCTAATAAGCTTTCACTTAAAAGTAAAGCCAAAATACTATCTAAAAACGAACACGGATTTGACACATTGGGGGAGTTTGATATGCTGACAAATCTGGTTTTAAATGCATTTTGCAAACAATCTGTCTATTTTGCTGGCGCTCACCCCTTCTCATTGGGCAGTATACCACAGAGGCCAGAATTTAAGGACATCTCTGCTTGAAATCCACTTCAGGCGGGCTCAAGCCAAGTCACTGTGATACACTGATTAACATAGAAACATTACACAAAAAGAAAGAGATGCACACATGGGGACAGACATCACTTAACAGGATGTACTATGGAATAATGCCCACCCAGGGTTCAGTGTCCTTTTGTTCACTTGTGGCATCACTGATGAACCCACTTCAGTGCACGTAGAGGCATCTTTGCATTTTGACCTATTGATAGCAGTGACCACTGCCTTGGAAAATATGGTAAAACTAGCGAATTGCCCGTCAAAAAATGACGGCAATGAAATTGTAAGGTAGCTAATGCTGTTTAGTGTGTAATAATGAAATATATAATACATTAATAAATGAATATACTTTACCTATTTTAAAGCATTGTGTGGAAGAGCTGTGAATGTGTTTTGATGTTGCTGCAGCATTAGTGGTGTGGATCTGCTGTGTAAGCGTGCTGAATGTGTGCAGTGTAAGACTGTGCGTGCGCGAGACCAAACCGTTAGCGTAGTCGTGTACTTCCGCATTGGCGTAAAATGGCGAGTAATGTGTGGTATACGTCTGTATCGGAATATCCGTAGGTGTTTTGTGGTGTTTTGCGAGTTTCTTGTGGTGTTTTGCGAGTTTAGAGTGCTGTAGCCTCGTTTTCGTTTTGTTCGGCGGCCATTTTTTCTCTCGCTTCGTTTTTTTTTTTAGTCTCTAAACTGTTTTATTTGAAGTAAAATCGAGGTGTAAGTTGTATTTTTGAGGTGCCGGGTGCTCCCTCTTGCTGTAGGTAAGTTTTTTATGTATGTGGTGTGTGTATGTATTGTGTTTGACATTTTGTAATGTTCGCGAGTTGCGTCCGAGTGTTGCGAGTCCGTAATGTGTGTGAACGTGTGTCGTATGTTGTTTGCGAGTGTCGTAATGTGTGTGTCGTACTGTTTGGGTTGCGACGTGAAGTTTGCGAGGGTCGCAGTTGCTGGCAAGGAGCGCCTTCGGCGCTCCATGCCAGCAACTGCGGCCCTCGCTTTGCGAGGTCCTCAGGTGCTGGCATGGAGCGCCTACGGCGCTCCATGCCAGCAACTGAGACCCTCGGGCAGTGCCCTCGCTTCGCGAGGGCCTCGGCTCGCTGCGCGAGCCGCGGCCCTCGCTACGCGAGTCGCGGCCCTCGCTTCGCGAGGGCCGCGACTCGCGTAGCGAGCCCGCAGCGTTAGCAACAACTCGTACGCTCACAACTATATATGTGATCAATCTGCCATACCAGCAAATTTTGCTGTTATATTCTGCCAGAGTACAGGTCCCAAATGAGTTGTGTTAGTAGATTTCAACTCATTTTAAAGTGGGATTGAAATCTGTTTTTTTTGTCTTCATCATTTTCTAAAGCATCCGGCAAATTCAGAATAGCACATTGCAGACCACAAAAGGGAAAAGCAATTGTGCAGATTTCTTCCCAACAGTCATTCTCTGCATCGTAACCAACAATATTTTGTGTTGCCACCTCTTGAGAGTCTTGCCACTTCTTACCTCCAATAAGAATCACTGTCTGCTCCACCACCACTAAACCATAGCAGAACCTATCAAATACCAGCGGCCTTAAACGGGTCCATTGGTTGTGCAGTGGATCATATTTTTCTATATCGGAAAATGGTTCATAAATTCCAAGAAATGTGAAGATAGCATCTTTTACAGTGGCCATCTGGTGCCCAAACCTTGCAATACTCATAGGAGCTTGTTTTTTCCACTGGCCTTCCAACTTGTTGAAACAATATACGTCCTTGCTACTATTTACTTGACCAGCAATCTTGCCCCCAGAAATATATATTATATTGTTGTGGACTGTGCTTGCTTGACCATACAGTTTGCACGGCAGTTCTGTAGACTTTATCCAGGTGTCTCTGCTAATGTCATAAACCTCTACTGTTGAAGAAATTGACTGTTGGTTATTTCTTCCACCAATTGCAAATATGTAATTTTCCACAACACAACAGGAGAACTGTGCTCTTTTCTCTAACATCCCAGTCACTTGCATCCATTGATCAAATCTTGGGTCATAGCGATAAACTATGTTGGTAACAGTCATGGACGTGTTTTTTGGATCATCATTTAAACTTTCTGGTGTTTCACCACCAAGCACATAGAGAAAATTTCCAATGACACATACACCATGATTTTGAACTTTTAGCTGTAGATGTGTTACAGATCTCCATTTATGATTGTATACATCAAATGCTAATACATCATCAACAAATTGCCCACTAGCAGTCCCACCTACCAGCATTATCCAACCCTTTAGGTTTCTCAAGGTGCTGAATTTATCTTGCCAAAGTGGTTGCCTTGTAGGACAGGAGTGATAGTCTATAGCTTTTATGATCATACTTTTTATGGATGCTGTAAGTGGGACCTCAGATTGAGTGTACAGTTTCCGTAGAGTATCCAGAGGCAACAATGCAAATCGTAAATTCTCAAAGAGGATTTTAGCATTTCCTATTCTATTCCTATCATACTGCAACCATTTCAGTACTAAATGAACCATACATTTCTCATTAACCCTTGGAACATCATCTGATTTTAGAATACTAAGCATGGACTTAAAATTCAGCTCAAGCAGTTCTGTTTGATTTATATCCAGTTGTAATAATTTCCAGAGGTTCTTAATCAAGTACTTTTCTGTCTCTATCAATGCATCTGAAAGGTAATATTTTAAAGCAACGTTGGCAAAAAAACAGCAATTATCTAAGTCACAGCTGTTAATCATGAACCTAGTGCACAGCGGTAGAGCCTCTAGTACTTGTAAATAACGTGCAGCTTCTAAAGTGTCCTCCAGTGTGTTTATGGAAAGAGATAACCATGATGTGTAGATAAAATCCAGAATATTATGCAGACCTGTGGCCGTAACAACTTTTAGATGAATTACAGTGGACTGTGATTCTCTAGTATAGTCTTTAAACATTGCTCTAAAGTAGTCACTTGAACAAGCCAACAGTGACTTGTGTGCAGGGAATTCCTGTCCATCCACGACTAGGGAAACATCACACAAGTGTCCGTGAGCTCTTAGCACCTGGTACTGTGCAAACACCATCCCACGGTGGGACTTGCAGAAAGCCAAGAAGTAACTCATGATGCATAATGAGTGAAAATAATGTGTCAGGAAAAAGAAGCAGCAGTCAGTACTGTGCAATTAATTCCCTCAGCGGTGTGCAAATAAAATAGTTTAATATCAGACAGTTTATTTTCTCACCTCCATTTACTAGGAGTAGTTGATAGCCCAGACTTATTAAGGATGAAGTGCCAGTTTTGAATTCTATAGCTTCTCATTCAGCTCATCCATGATGACTCTTTGAAATATTGTCCATAAAGCATAAACATTATTCCTTTTCTGCTCTCACAGATCCTGCTGCAGACATGGGATGAAGTGCTCTCTTCTATCCAGTGCTCGGTGTAGTAGGGCACTAAAGCAGCTTCTGGCTGTAAAACTTAGTTGGATGACCCTTTGTCACTCCAATTGTAAGCATTTGTTTAAAGATCAAATCAACAGCCGCGGATTTGAGACTGGCTTACTGAATTTAGAAGACTATAGTAAACATCCTGATTAGTCACTGCTATAGTTTGACATGTGTATCTCGGCTCTGGGGTGAATGCTATCATCATAGCTCACAGTTACAGGAATAGAATTCAAACACAAGACAACGTTGCATAGCTTTGCTAGATCAGAGCTGGCCGTGGGATAAAAAGGGAGGGCTGGGAGACAACAAACACAGGGAGAAGTGTGTGCAACACTGCCAGCATCTCAATTGTATACCCTGGTTACCATTGTTTTACAAGTGCCCCTAAATGCATATGAGATGCCTGTCTATACACTATCAGCCTTATTAAATTGTGATTCTGCCAATTGAATATGGCTCTATATAAGCACAGAGAATATGTTTTTTACAGAAGTGTTTAGTTACCGTATTTATCAGCGTATAACACGCACTTTTTCTCCCTGAAAATAGGGGGCAAATCATAGGTGCGTGTTATACGCCGATATTCCCTCCCTCTCCTCATCCTCAACCTCCCTCCTCACTCTAAACCCCCTCCGCATTCTAACCCCCCCTCAATCTAAACCCCCCTCCTCCTCAACCTAAACCCCCCTCCTCCTCAACCTAAACCCCCCTCCCCTTGAGGAGAGGGGGGTTTAGAATGAGGAGGGAGGATGAGGAGGGGGGTTGAGGAGGGGGTTGAGGATAGGGGGGTTGATGAGGGAGGATGAGGATGGGGTTTGAGGAGGGAGGTTGAGGATAGGGGGGTTGAGGAGGGAGGTTGAGGAAGGAGGATGAGGAGGGAGGTTGAGGATAGGGAGGATGAGGAGGGAGGATGAGGAGGGGGTTGAGGATGAGGAGGGGGGTTGAGGATGAGGAGGGGGTTGAGGATGAGGAGGGGGGTTGAGGATGAGGAGGGGGATGAGGATAGGGGGGTTGAGGAAGGAGGATGAGGATTGGGGGTTGAGGAGGGAGGATGAGGAGGGGGATGAGGATGAGGAGGGTGGTTGAGGATGAGGAGGGTGGTTGAGGATGAGTAGGGGGGTTGAGGATGAGGAGAGGGGTTGAGGATGAGGAGGGGGGATGAGGATAGGGGGTTGAGGATTGGGGGGTTGAGTAGGGGGTTTGAGGAGGGAGGTTGAGGGGGGGTTGAGGAGGGAGGATGAGGAGGGGGGTTGAGGATGAGGATGGGGTTGAGGATGAGGAGGGGGGTTGAGGATGAGGAGGGAGGTTGAGGTTGAGGAGGGGTTGAGGAAAGAGGATAAGGATTGGGGGGTTGAGGAGGGAGGATGAGGAGGGGGGTTGAGGATGAGGATGGGGTTGAGGATGAGGAGGGAGGTTGAGGAGGGGGGTTGAGGAAGGAGGAGGAGGATGGGGGGTGTAGGAGGGGGTTGAGGATGGGGGGTTTGAGGAGGGGGTTTTGAAGGGAGGATGAGGAGGGGGTTGAGGATGAGGAGGGGGGATGAGGATAGGGGGTTGAGGATTGGGGGGTTGAGGAGGGGGTTTGAGGAGGGAGGTTGAGGGGGGGTTGAGGAGGGAGGATGAGGAGGGGGGTTGAGGATGAGGATGGGGTTGAGGATGAGGAGGGGGGTTGAGGATGAGCAGGGGGGTTGAGGATGAGGAGGGAGGTTGAGGTTGAGGAGGGGGGTTGAGGAAGGAGGATGAGGATGGGGGGGTTGAGGATGGGGGGTGGAGGAGGGGGTTTTGAAGGGAGGATGAGGAGGGGGTTGAGGATGAGGAGGGGGGATGAGGATAGGGGGTTGAGGAAGGAGGATGAGGATTGGGGGGTTGAGGAGGGGGTTTGAGGAGGGAGGTTGAGGGGGAGTTTGTGGAGGGAGGATGAGGAGGGGGGTTGAGGATGAGCAGGGGGGTTGAGGATGAGGAGGGAGGTTGAGGTTGAGGAGGGGGGTTGAGGAAGGAGGATGAGGATGGGGGGGTGTAGGAGGGGGTTGAGGATGGGGGGTGGAGGAGGGGGTTGAGGATGGGGGGTTTGAGGAGGGGGTTTTGGAGGGAGGATGAGGAGGGAGGTTGAGGATTTTGCTTAAAAGTTCTTTATTTAAAAAAAAAAATTCATGAAATTCCCTTCTTAAAATGAGGTGCGTGTTATACGCCGGTGTGTGTTATATGCCGATAAATACGGTAGTTAACATCTATCCAAAAGCAAGTTCTTCACTAACTGAGAGCTTCTGTAAATTAAATATGCTCTGTGCTTATATAGAGCCCTATTCAATTGGCCAAATCGCAATTTAAGGCTGTATGTATATAGCAATCAAACAGTTGTTTGGTATTCATACTAAACTTTTCAACATGAGCCCTAATTTAATAAACGTTATACTTTAAATCAAAAAAATATATGGGATCTTTCTTTGAATTATATATAAAAATAAAAAATCACTGTGATTAAAATTGATACAACCATGGTGATAATATAAAGGTGTATGTGACTGAAAATGAAGCTGTTTATTTGTGGGAACTTAAGTAAAATGGGAATTTTAAAAGTAGTAAGCACATAAATCTGTCTAATGGATATGAGAGGAAACACCTTCTCAAAATACTCCTCCTAATGACAGGGTCAGGAGTGTAGGAGCCGGTGTATACATACATACAAACATAGAAAAACTGAGGGGGAATTACCCCCCCCCCCCCCTTCCCATCCCCCTTAATTCCTATACCCATGGACAGTGTGCTTTATTATTACAATCTATAAAGAGAGCTCCTACACAGCTGTATACAGATTTGTGCGCTTAAAGCACAACGCTTCCGCAGCACTTGTCCCATTTGCTCCACTTAGCATCATGTCACACCAGAAAGTAAAGAAAGTATTGTGGCACAGTGTACCATGCCTTCAAAAGCCCAAGAGCAGTCTGTACGCTTACAGGAGCCCAAGATCTGTCTTTGCCTACAAGAATCAAAGTACAAGAATCAAAGTACAGCCTGTGATTTGAAGAAACAAAGTGTAGCCTGTGTTTACAAGAACCAAAATGTAGCCTGTGCATATAAGAATCAAAGTGCAGCTTGTGCATATAAGAACCAAAGTGTAGCCTGTACTTATAAGGACATAAAAGAGATCCCCTGTGCAAGTGCCTCATCTTTTAATGGAAGAGTACTCCCATTCCAAGCAATAACCTCTCTCCTCATTCCTCCTGTACATTGCCACAATCCCAGTACAGTTAAAGTGAAGTTAAATTATATTTTATTTGATCTAAGTATTGTTTTTACTTGTCTGTTTAGTTTTAAGATTTTGTGTCAAGAAACAACACCATCAGTTCAAACTGAAATGTAATTTTTGGGGGGTTCAGGAACATATTATTTAAATTTACATTGATCCCTAAGGAAAATGCTTGTTTGGTACTCAAACCTGTCTGGAACAGATTAAGATTGAGTACCAAGCTACCAATTTATTAGAACTAAATCAAAGCTAGTTTGTTGTTAGCAGTTTTGATAAATGTTCAACAGTTCAACAATATATATTTTCTTTTCATTAAATGTAAATAATGGAAATGAAAAATGTATACAGATAAATTTAAAATGCACATAAAGTTTACATACTGTACATAGCTAATTTTATTAAATCTCATTTGCACTATAATTAGCTCCCCCACCCCTATACCAGAGAGATCTGCGACTACTCGGTAAGGCACAAATATTTACAGGTACTATGACCATGGGTGTAGGAACTGGGGGAGGGGGGACAAATCCCCCTAGATTTTATTATGTTTGTATGCATGTATAAATCATTTTATGTCCCCCCCCCCCCCGAGTTATTCTTGCTCCTACACACCTGACTCTGACCACCCACTAAGGGTGTTCAAAGTGTGTGGTCGTAAGACACTATTGCTTAATTTGTACTCTCAATTAAAACTACTTGTAATTAAAAAAGTAAATAAGAATAACAAAAAAATATAACCCATGGGAATACAAATGTAAAAGTTAATTCATACTCACACTCCCTGTTTCACCATTGTCAATCGACACCCTTGATCATTTCTTTGACCACCTCCAAATTGACAGAAGTTTCTTGATTAACGAGCTCAATCCTCTGATGATTGAAGGCCATCAAGACCTCTCCAAAAATACCACAGTCCTTAAAAAAAAGAAATGATTCCAACAGCTAACAATAGCTCTTCCTGTGAGGAGGTCTCAACAATGAATGACACATTTTGGCCTTCAGCCCCACCATTTATGTGGATTTTTTTGGCTACTGATCTGTTAAAAAACCTATTTATAATTTGTCAGTCAAGCAGAAAACTGAACTGAATTAAAGGAATCTGATTGGTTAATATTCATATCTAGTAATCATTCTTACTATATGAGTCTGATAACCTATTTGCTGCTGTTCTATCCTTCAGTCTTGCCTGACTCTCGGTGACCATATGGACACAGCACGCAGCAGGTACATCTGTCTGTGTTTCAGGTTGTGCTTATTTATATGGTTTTCATGGCAAAGATACTGGAGTGGGATGCCAGTTCTTTCTCCAGTGGACCGCAATTTGTCTGATTTCTCTGCAATTACCTGACCCTACATGGTATAGCTGACCGCTTCATTGAGGAATACAAGTCCCTTTACCACGACAAGGTAGCGATCCAGAAGAGGGTGATAACCTATACCCCTCAAATGCAACCGTTGATAAATATATTATACTTTGCAGCATAATGCATGTCTACTGCTATTTCAATACAAATTAATATAAATATATAGTCACAACCCAATGCTAAACTTTAGTTCACCCAAAATTAGGGCACTCAGCTCTCAGCTGTAAATCCTTCCCTGTCCAGTAAGAGATTTCAGAGTGGGAGGCACTCAGAGCCATTTCTCATCCGTAAAATTGGTTTAAGAGCCCGTAAGGAGCCTTAAGGTCATGCCCTGGGGATTCCTTCTATTTAAATTGCAGCTGAAAGGAATCCCTGGGCATCCCCTACTACCCCCACTCACCGCCCTGTTGCCCCATCTATATAACCACAGACCTCATGGAAAATAAAGTAAACCCCTGCAAGGGGGTTCTTAAAGAACCCCCCATTGCACCTAAAGTTAATCCCCCATGCTGCAGGGGGTTCCAATCGGGACTCCCTGTCACCTATTAGCCCCCCTATAACATTAACCCCCACCTACAGTGAGAGTCCTTAAAGACCCCGCGGCAGGGGTTAATTAATGGAGCAGGTCATTTAATGACTTGCGCTGTGTGTGGTGGTTAATGTTAGATGCCAAGGAGTCCCCATGAAACCCACGGAAACCCCCTGCATGTAAACGTTTAACCCCTGCCCTAACCCCGCCCCCATGCCAATTGGGACCCCTGCAGAGCCGCAACCTTACAGGGTGTATCCCATTCTGATTAGATTGAAATCTGATTTAAAGCTACTTCAGCCAATCAAAAAGCTCCAAGGCATCTTTTATGCTGGAGCAAGTGCGGGAACCACCATTTGTGGTGGGGATCTCCTCCTGGTGTGGTAACTTGTCTTCCTTGAATGGTAATTCAGGACTTCCTTAAACAGGTCTATGTAGGAGGGCTGAGAATCTTTACTTCCCTCCCACAATTGCTAAAGGAAGTCATGCATGGACAGGATGTGATGTAAATTACATCATCTCAATTAAGGATATATCCAGGCAGGAAACTGGTGCTGCTTCCTGTTTTCTTCCTGGATGGTGTTGGTGATGGTTGATGGTATACTGATGGCGATGGTCTAACCGTGGGTAAGATCAAGCGTTTGGGGAAGGGGATTATATAGGTAGATAGATTTAAAAAGGGGTGTTGCTCCGTGGGTCTGGGCTGTGTGTTTGTGATACATTTATAGTATTGTGTTGTTGCCTTTTAATAAATACCTTTTAATGTAGACGAACCTTGTGTAATATTTATATATAAATTTAAATGTTTTTTATTTATTTTTTTTGTTTTTTTTTCTCTTCTTTCTCTCTCTCATACATTCTTCAATAAAGTTTTACATTGCACATACATAAACATTTATCACACACTCTCACCTAAATTCTATAAGTTCTGTTTTTGTGTAATATGTGGATTGACAGCCATAGGAAAGTACAGGAGAACTTATGTCGCTGAGGGAACTATTCCGGAGGGACGGTGGGTTGAATTTCTCCTGTATATCAGGTTTTTGCTCCCACTAGGTTCTCCTGTACTAGAGGGATAACTAGAAAACTGAGCAACATAGAAGAAGAAAAAGTGAGGGAATGTGGTAACTTGTCTTCCTTGAATGGTAATTCAGGACTTCCTTAAACAGGTCTATGTAGGAGGGCTGAGAATCTTTACTTCCCTCCCACAATTGCTAAAGGAAGTCATGCATGGACAGGATGTGATGTAAATTACATCATCTCAATTAAGGATATATCCAGGCAGGAAACTGGTGCTGCTTCCTTTTTTCTTCCTGGATGGTGTTGGTGATGGTTGATGGTATACTGATGGCGATGGTCTAACCGTGGGTAAGATCAAGCGTTTGGGGAAGGGGATTATATAGGTAGATAGATTTAAAAAGGGGTGTTGCTCCGTGGGTCTGGGCTGTGTGTTTGTGATACATTTATAGTATTGTGTTGTTGCCTTTTAATAAATACCTTTTAATGTAGACGAAACTTGTGTAATATTTATATATATTAATTTGGTGATACACCACACCTGGGAGGAGCTTCATGAGTTTAAAGTAAAAAAAAATTTTATAGAGTGTCAGGATTTTTGGGGGGGAGGGCCCTTTCCTGGCTCAGAAGATGAGAACAATCTAGAAAGAGGAGAACTGGACAATACAATCAGCATGGATAGCCCGACTAGTCCAGGGCAGAAGAGTGAGGATCAGGGCATCGGAGACCATTGCTGGAGGGTCATTTTGGTCAGGTAAGTGGCATTATTAACTCTTACTTTCTTACAGGTTGTATTTTTTTTTTTTAATAGTGTTTTTCTATGTAGTATTTTTTATTTTCAATGTAATGTTTTTATTTTCAGTAAGTCTTTTTTTATTTTCTGTACTTGGTGGGGTGTTTTTATTTTTTTTATCTAGTGGGGTGTTTTTACGTTCTATAATTAGTGGGTTCATTTTATTTAATTAGGAGGGTTAGTTGTTTACTTAGGGGCAATAGGTAGTTTAATTAGAGGTGGTTAGATAGTTAATAGGGGATAGGTATTTTAAATTAGAGGGAATAAGATAGTTAGGTAGTTTAATTAGAGGGGGATAAGTAGTTTTATTAGAGGGGGTTAATTAATTAGAGGGTATAGTTAGTTTAATTAGAGTGGGGTTAATTAATTAGAGCAGGATATGTAATTTAATTAGAGGGGGGTTTGTTAATTAGAGGGGTTAATACGGTAGTGAGGGGATTAAATAGTTAATGGGGGGTTAATTAGGTAGAGGGGGTAATTTAGGTATAGATAGGGTTAATTGGCTTAGGTAGAAGGGGTTATTAGGTAGTGAGGAGGTTAATTAGATAAAGATTAAGTTAATTAGGTAAAGTCCAAGTTTATTAGGTAGTGAGGGGGTTCATTTTAATTTATTCATTTATTAGTGTAGTGCTTAGACTTGGTGTCATGAGGGTCCTGGTGAACCCTCATAGGACTTATAGTGTTAATGTTAAGGGTTAATTATTGTCCCGTTAGGGTCTATTATTGGGTTAATTAGGGGGTCGTAGGGGTCAGTATAGACCATCATGGGTGATAGGGGCTAATTTTAGGTGCCTGAAGAGGTTAAAAATATTAGTAGCCGCAGTGGTTAATATTCTGGGCTCTGCAGCATGGGGGGGTTAATTTTAGGTACTGCTGTGGGGTTCACTGATTAGATTCTGCGAGTAATTTAAAGACCTGCTGCAGGAGTTAATTTATGGTGCGGGGACTCTGGCTGTCATGAGGGTTAATGTTAGGTGCCAGGGAGTACCGATTATGGGGTTTAATAGGTGGCAGGGGGTCCCCTGCAACATGAGGGTTAATTGTAGGAGCAAGGGGGGGACCTTTATGGACCCCCCTTGCTGTAGTTGGGGATTTAGGGGCCTGGAGTATTGGGGCAGAGACAGTATCCTGTCTCTTTAACTGCTGCTGCCGCACTCAGCAAAGGCTTTTAATACCTTTACAAGTGGTCTTTGGTACCCCTAAGTATTTCTTCAGTTTTGGTGAGTTAGGCGAGTGCTCTAGTTTGCAATTGACGAGAAGCTTTTTATTATCAGAGGTTTGGGTGTCAGAGTGTCACGGAGTAACTCGTAATTTATTGTCAGGGCAAAACTCAATGGAGATTTTTGCCTTGCTTTTCGGCTGTGTTGTGAAGTTTACTTGGAGCATTGACCAGTAGCTTGCAATGTTTTATGGGAGTGGGATTTACATATCTAAGTAGGATTAATGTTGCTGCTACGGCACTCGCATTTGCTTTTTCAGGGTTAGCATAGGGCCCCAAGTTTGCAGTGAAAGGTGTAGAAATAATTATGACTTGTAAGGCCATTATTGGAAGGCCATGACAAACAACGTTTTCAAATCAGAAAAACTTCACATTGCATGCTAGACTCATTGGACAACTCACATTATTTTTTAACTTCTCTACATCCATACACCACTTGACTCTGTAAGGCTAATAATTGCTCCAAATTACTATTTGTCTCCTAATGAATACTGATGGGCTTTGGACCACTGTCTTTTATCCTCTAACATCTTCTTGCCTCATACAAACTTTAAAATGGATACCACAAATCACAGTCTATAACATTATAACATTATCTTTCATGTGTTATGAGTTTTGATAGTAACCTGAAAGAACTCTATACCAATCAATACTATATTTGCCACATGAGGCACTCCTCAGGGATATGGGGAACATACTTTCATTTAGTTTGGGTTTCTGTATACTCCAAATATATTTTTTGTTACTTTTCTATCTGCTGACTGACATTAGAGTTTGTTTTTTGAATTACCATGAAAATATGATAATTTAGCTACATAAGCATGAGTCAACCTTCTGATTAATCTTGCAGGGATTATCCATATATATATATATACCATTTAGGTGGTAGGTCTTGATACTTTCAAACAGTTGGATACAACCAGTGAAGTATTCTTTAAATTGTTAAGTATTTGTGATATTGTAGGCAATCAAGAAATACAGTCACAGTTGTGACAGTTGTGCAGCATTTCAAAAA
This sequence comes from Discoglossus pictus, assembly GCA_027410445.1. Taxonomy (NCBI): domain Eukaryota; kingdom Metazoa; phylum Chordata; class Amphibia; order Anura; family Alytidae; genus Discoglossus; species Discoglossus pictus. Next base: position 102,223,687 of record CM050164.1, on the reverse strand, counting down.
GTCAAGACTTTCCTACCTCCAAGCAAATCAAATTGTACTCTACAATAGTATCTGCTCCTCCGATCACTTGACACATCTAGCTGAAGAAGTTGCCAAAAAAAGGATTAAGGTGTGCCTCTCTTAGGGAGATCTAAAAAGTGAAATATGAAACAAATATGAAAAATATTGCTTAATTGGACATATTCTCTATAGATTCTCATATTGGAAGATTTTTCATATTTTTGCAACTTTCCAAACTAGAGAGTGCCATGATTTCCGTGTTTAAGGACTGATATTGCGAGTAATTATGAATATGGCCAAGGGAGCATGACATTGTTGCATTGGCATTCAGTATTATTGTATGTGTTATATGTTGCCTGTACATGGTTATTATGTATACTAATTATTATATATTATGAGTGGGAAAATGTTATATATAACATATGTGTAAATGCTAAAAAATGCTCTCCACATAAGTTAGCTGCAGATCATTGCACCCTCACAGATACAGACCTGGATAAACAGCAGTCAAGACAGATGCATGTACTTCAAGTAGTCCTAAGCAAACACTTGAGATTAGCATCAAAGTTGTTTCACTAGTCAGCTATAGATATCTGGTGAATTTGATCTCAAGAGTTTTTATATTAACCAAGGCTACAAGGCAGATGTGTTTCATCTCACGCATACACAAATGTACACAAGGGTGTGGTATTGGAGAGAATAAATATGTTGTTTTCATTATTAAATAAAGGTTCAGTTATAGTTTTCACATATCCACAGTGTGAGGCTGTTTGTGTGTTTTTGTATCCTGACTTGGGGAGTGGTCTTGCCTTAGTCCACTAGTAACCTGTATCCAGTATTATCTGCCTGTACCTTTGGGCCTTGCCCTCTTCCGAAGCCATCTTTTGTGCCACATAGAATACGAACTACACGATTCTGCTGGGGTAGGTTTGAACTAGGTTCATATCAAGCCCCCTTGAAGAAGCAGATCGTGACATAGAGTTTTATAGTAAGTAATGAATCAATTAAATATAGATAACTATATTGTTTTCAGCTGTGTTCAGAGTGTGTCGACATTATATTTTTTATCTCTTAAAATTATCATTTGGAAAAGGGCAATAATAGGTAATTTAATATTAAAGGACAACTGTAATTTCAGAAAATTGGCACTTGTTTGTCAAGTATGTACCCAATTAACAATATTAACAACTGTGTAGGCTTAGGCATAAAAAAACATTTTTTGGAGAAAATCTAATTTATTGCATGAGTATTATTATTATTATTTATTATTATAAACTTTTATTTGTAATGTGTCAACATATGCCGTAGCACTGTACAGGGGATAGGCGCAAGGAAATATACAATATTAACAGCTGTAGAAAATGGAGGGCCCTTTTTTGAGCTTATTATCTTTTAAAAAGTGCTTTTTTCCAAAGCACCCTACAAGATAGGAAACTCGCTACTTACAACCTTAAGGAAATGAAAGACGCAGAAACCTGGGGAGGAGCAGACAAGGAATAGGAAGGTTAGGAAGGAAGTGAGAGTTTACATACGTAGGAAGTTGTGAAAAGTTAGGAGGTTATTCATTAGTTGGAGATGGAAGGGATCTGATGTCAAGTGAATGGCACTATTGTGTAATATGGTATCTGCCCCTAGTTGACAGATAATGTAATCTGCAGATGGGAATTGTCACGACCCAAAAACCGAGAGGTCCATGTACCCCTACTTTTCCTGCTTTAGCTTACAGGGCCCATTTATATGTTGTGACTTTGTTCTCATCTCAGCACACCAGGAGCCTCATTCAATTGCGAGTTGGCGAATTGAATAGGGCTCTATATAAGCACATAACATATTTTTTATACAGAACTTTTGAGTTACTGAACTTCTATCCAAAATCAAGGTCTTCACTAAGTAAAAACTTCGGTCAAAAAATATGTTATGTGCTTATATAGAGCCCTATTCAATTGGCAAAATTGCAATTGAATGAGGACCCAGGTATTTAAATCGGGACAACAGTCATGGGACCGCAGAGATTTCAGACCACAGCGGTATTTACTTTATGGAAGACTGAACATGTCTTTATTGTAACAGAGATGTATAAAACACAGAAAGATCTCACCCACACCCCTTCTGTTAGAGGGGATCATCAGCCACAACCCCCCTCCCATTGGCAGATACAGAACAGCTGGGGTTGTCTGGCCAGGTATACTAGACCAGGGAGTAGAGGAACATCTGGGAATTCTACTTCAGCACCACAAGTTTCTGCTTAATATACCATATCCATATCTACCTCCAGTGCCCCCTCTGGTCAAACAAACATTCCAGGCGTCCATATAGACATTCAAATTCCTCCAGAGTTAACTATTTGTTGTCACACTAACATACATGGCAAATAGTGTAAGATTCCCAGATAATAGAGGTACATGTGGGGTGCAGGGGGCTCCCATCATGGCCCCAAAATCAGGAATGTTAGGAGACACAAAGTTTAAACACAGCTTGAGTAAAATTAGCTCATGAAAGGTTAGATGGTTATGTTGGAGACAAGAAGGGGAAAAGTTGGGAAGAAGAACCTGAGGAAACGGCATGGGGATATGAGGAAGAAGAAGGCACAAGGAAACATTGTGTAAACGGTTAATAGGATTGTTAATAGGTGCTGCTAATTGATCAGGTGTAGAAGATTTGGGTGCCTCAATAAATTAAAAATAACAGGTAGGGGATTGGAGCCAGGAGTCAGAGAGAGAGACCAGGGAGATAGAGGGCCTGAAAGAGAATGGATAGCTTCAGGATGTGATAGGGTTACAGCAATTTACACAGTGGTGTTAGTAGACTATGCAAACAATGAGGGGGAGGGTACAACAGAGTTACACAAATGTATCTAGATAAAGTTACTATGTCAGTAGTTATAATATCAGGGATATATTCACATTAATTAATAATCGGTAACAGTGCAAGCTAATCTTCAGTTTCCAAGTACCTTAGCTGTTGCAATGTGTTGCAGAAGAGCCAGTTGTCAGAGAGTGTATAGGAATATATTTTATGTTTGTTATATAATTTTCTCAGAGCTTGATCATAAAAGCGTGTGCTATGGCTTTGCTGGAGGGAGGCTTCAGCAGAGGCATAAAATATGTTGTTTTTTTTCAATTAAAAAACAAACTTTATTTCTTAATGCTTATTTATGCTCTTAGTTTTGAAGAAAATAAAATCATTGTGCAGTGGTTCTATAAAAAATTGTATATTACCAAATGTTTATATTTTTCTCAAACTGTTTTATTGAGAGTGATGACATGTTACAACAAACTTTTTCAAAACATAACTTGTACATCAAATTTCTGTTGAACATAATATGTTTTATAGAATATAAAGCATTTTAATCTTCATTACTGTCTTAATTCAACATCACCGCAAAGAAAAGAAAACAAAGATTAAGAAGTAATAATAATTTTGATTGAAAATGAACGTGTGCTCTCTTTTTTTTTCTTTCGTTTGTTAAGAAAAGGCTTTTACTCTAATTCTCCTTTTTTTCCTCTTTTCTGTTCTTAACTTTATCCTCATTATGTTAACATAGTTTAGGAATACAAATTCTTTTGAGAATAATTATTTTTAGATTGTCAATAACCTTTTATGAGAATAAAAAGTAAGTAACCACAAATCAACACAGTAACCAAAGAAAAGTGGGTAAGGGGGGAAGAGACAGGAAAGAGAAAGAGTAGGGGAAAGAATAAATAATAACATAAAAAAGAGTGGATAGGAAAAAAGCTAATTATGATATTTTATATGTGGACCCAAGACTTGTTCATATTTGTATTTTCCATGAATAAAACCTTTACCCTTTCAGTTGTTCTAATATTATTTTTTGAAATGCTGCAAAAAGCTCCTTTTAAAGTATAATAAACTTTCAACATCTCTTCAGAAGCCACTTTATAGTCACCCCATGATTTTTATGAATGTATTTTCAGGTTGTTTTTTTTTATTTGTTTCAGCCAGCTGGCATTTTAGTACAAAGCCTGAGCTCAGATTTAGAAGGGAAATTACTATATAAGACTTGGGAAATTGTTTTTGTCAGTTTATTACAGTAAGGAACTTCAATAATTACTTGGATTTGGCTATGTATGTGCAGATCATAGCAGAGAGGTCAGACAAATTGCAGTCCACTGGAGTAAAAACTGACAACCCACTCTGGAAACTATATGGATATGCTCAACCAGCGATATGGCACAGTAAGAAGAGCCCCTGAAGTCAGAATGTGCCTACCATATTACTGGGGAGGAATAGAGGGTGAATAAAAGTAGTATCAGATCTAATTAAGTGGTTGGGTCAAAGTTAAGAGGATGATGTAAGTCAGGGAGATGCACATTTTTTTTAGGAAAATATGAATTTGTCTCTGTTTATGAGTATAGGAATCCGTTTTGTGTTTCTTACATACTTCATGAGAGCTGGATCATGTATTTTCAGTGGAGTTAGGATTGAGGAAGGAGGGAACAGAAAGCATTTCTTAATTGGAAAAGATTGTAATTGAAGCCACACTCCATTCCCCTCACTGACCCAGAAGCAGGCTCCTTTCATCAGGAAATGCAACCATATATCTCCACAAATGTGAACTCCTCTCTTACACACACAGCTTCTAACTATGTATCATAGATTTCCCCAGGACCCAGAAGAGGCACCAAAATGTATTTTTTCTAATTAAAAACCTCTGTATGACTTTTTTTCCTGATTACATATGCTCTTACTTAGACTCACCTATTTCAAACAATTTCTGTTTTCATTGTGCAGTGGCCCTTTAACTCTCATAATTACTACTATTAATTACTATTGATCATGATATGTGTTTGTGTAACATGCACTTGCTGCACTCCCATAGAAACATATAAATGATCATTTTGTGCATTATTATGTCCCACCATCAAATGCATTTAAAAAATAAGTAATTGCTTGGTATTGTTGTGGGTTTTGACATTATTAATATCAATTACCTTTAATAGTATTAATAAAAAAAACATATCTTTTATATTTGCCAATTTCAACTATCTGAATTTTTACTACATGATATATATAAGCTTTGACCTCATGAAATAAACAGAACTGTATTATATGAAAAGATACTTATTATAATTGAATAAAGATAATATTCAGTATATTTTAATATAACAAGATGATATGAACAATTGTAGCATATATATATCAAGGTACAAATTATAAAGTATCAATTATTATCACATTGTCCACATAATCATATATAAGACATGCACAATATGCTTAATATAATTAATATTGTAATTATGATATGTGAGATGATTTATTATTTTGGTATGCTTACAAATATCTATTTATTAAGATATCATACCATTTTAATATCATATAACTCTAATTAAGATATTATCTCTAATTCAAAAGAGAAACTGTTTTTCATTACAATTAGATATCAAATTATATTGGATTGCTACATCATCTGATATTTGTGATATTTATAACATGAATCTGTAAGTTGTATGTTGACTTACAAGTTACAGAATTATAGTGATATTGTAATATTAGCTAAATATTGATATAGCAATCTATTTTATAGTAAATTAAAAAAATAATTCCATAATTGTAAGGAAATTTTTTTTTAGAGAAATATAAACTTTGATACAATACCCAGGTCTTGTGCTTGGTTTCATCAATGGAAATCTGGATCTTTTCTTATGTTTCAAAATAATTTCCTGCTATTGGTATGTAATTGTGTCAAATATTTTGTTTGTGAGCTGTGAATGTTTCTTAGTAGATCTTGGAAAATACACTTTGAAATAGCTATTTGTTTTGACAATGTCCCAAAAGTATATGTTAGTGTGTTCTTCTTAGGAGTCTATCAAATTTTATCCCTGGGGTGTGTCTGTGTCTCTCTAATGTAGTTTGTCCAGGAGTCTGTGTTGTCTCTCAGATCTTAGATCATAGATCCTACTTCCTTTGTCTCACTCCTAATTATACTAAAACTTAATTTGTTTATCCTAAATTCAAATAAGGCTATGTATTTGGCTACCAATCCAAACCCATGGTGATGGCAGAGATAGTTAACCAATAAGAAAATTATATATTATTGTTCCATAGACACAATATCACTGAATATCTAAACATTAGATGGCACCCTTGTACCATCAAATTACAATACAAAAATCAATTAAATGAGCTACTAACCTTTGTCCTACAAGTAATAATTAAAGCTGATATCTCCTTAAATTTTCACATTTCAATGTGAAACTGTCATGTGTTACATACCATTGATAAATGTATTATTTGAGAACCAGACAACTACGTCTACACATGTCTGAGAACTTAAAGGAAGTGTACTTAACGTAATCTATATATATATATATATATATATATATATATGTATGCATACATATAAAGTGATATGAAATAGATAATAGAAAGATATAATAGTGTGTGTATGAGTAGCTATTTTTTAAAAGAGCTGTTATGGGGAAATGTCTGGTATTTGCTCACACAGCAAGAGAGCGATATACAAGCAACAAAAAAGGGGAAAATGAGTGCGTGTATATCTTGCACAGGCACTCACAGGGGATCCTCCACTTTACTGCCTAGGGGCTCCAAAAAGGTTTCATATCAGACAACACAGTAATCCAAGCCTATGCTCCAATCATGGGTGCTAAAGAGGCTGTAGTGGTCCAGTTCTATGAGGATATTCAACCACTCCTAAATACACCAAGAAAAGATGTTACTCTTATCATAAGAGATTGGAATGCTAAAGTAGGGAACCAAAAGATGACTTTAATAACATGTACATTTTACCTTGGAATACAATATGAAGCAGGTCAGAGATTAGTAAAATTCTGTCAAGATAATTCTCCAGTTATCGTAAACCCCCTCTGAGACATCTTTACACATGGACATCATCAGATGAACATTATAGAAATGCAGTACTTTGTAGCCAAAGATGGAGGAGCTCTATACATTCAGCAAAAACAAGACATGGAATTGACTGTGGCTCAGACCATGAGCTTCTTATTCCAAATTTCAGAAAAAGAGAGAAAGCAGATGTCAAAAGAAAGAATACCTCCTGTAAATATGAAGTGAAGGTAAAGAAAAGATTTAAGGGAATAGACATGGTAGAATGCCTGAAGAACTTTGCATACAAATGTGTCAATGTTATCCAGAAAACAGTTACAAAGAATATCCCCAAAAGGAAGAAAACTAAGAAGACAACATGGCTGCCTGATGAGGCTTTGAAAGTTACCCAGGAAAGTGAAAAGTAGAGGACATAATAAAATATTTAAATGCAGAATTCCAGATGATAGCAAGAAGAGGTTAGGTAACATTCTATAATGAGCGATGTAAAGAAAAAGAACAAGTTAACAAAATGTGAAAGTCAAGAGATCTCTTCAAGAAAATTGTGGATGTCACGTTAAACTTTCATGCCAAAGTGGATGAGATAAAAAACAAAAATGATAAGCAGATCAGATAAAGAAGAGGTGGGAGGAATACACAATAGTTTTATACAGGAAGGATTTTAACAGCATTTATAACCTCAAAAGTTTGTCTAATGAGCTGGAGCCAGACATTTTGAGAGTGATATGAGATGGGCCCTAGGAAGCCTTGCTTGGTAACAAGGCTGCAGGAGTTGATAGAAGTTTAGCTGAACTATTCAAAATCCTAAAAGAGGATGAGGTGAAAGTGTTGCTTGCAATATGCCAACTAATTTGGAAAACTCAGAATCAGTGGCCAGTGGACTGGAAAAGGTCAGTCTTCATCCCAATCCCACAAAGGCAGTGCCAAAGAATGTTACAATTATCAAACAATATCACTAATTTCACATGTCAGCAAGGTAACAACCAGATGTGCAAGCCAGCTTTCTCAAATTGACAATGTCCACTAGATAAGATAGAGAGCAAGAGAGTTCCAGAAAAACATTTGCCTGTAATTGACACACTATTCTAAAACATATGACTGTGTGGATCACAACAAAATGTAGCAAGTTCTTAAAGAAATGGGGGTTCCAGACCATCTCAATCATCTCCTGAGAAACCTGTATGTGGACCAAAAAGCCACGGTCAGAACTGAACATAGAACAGCAGAATAGTTCAATTTCAGGAAAGGAGTGTGACCATGTTTTATATTCTCACCTTATTTATTGCACTTATAGGCAGAATACATCATGTGTAAGTCCGAGCTGGACAAATCCAAACCCAGAATTAAAACTGCTGCAAAAAAGTATCAACAACCTCAGATATGCAGATGGCACAATTCTGTTGGCTGAAAGAAAGAAGCAACTAGAGGGCCTATTGATGATGGTGAAAGTGCAACAGCTGACCTGCTGCTCAACGTTAAAAAGACAAATATTTTGTCAAACAGCAATCTCAGTCCCTGGCAAATAGATGGGGAAGAAGCAGAGACAGTGGCATATTTTATTTTCCTGGGCTCCAAGCTCTCAGCAGACTTCTGCCATGAAACCAAAACTTTTGGGGATTACAAGTCTGAGCAAGCTATTAATAAGTAAATATATTGCAAAGGTCTGCATAGTTAGAACTATCATATCCCCATTAGTAACAAACAGATGTGAGAGCTGGACCATACAGAAGGCTGAGTACTGTACAATTGTTGCCTTTGATTGTGGTACTGCTTATATAGTCCCTTGGACTGCAAGAAGATATTGTAACGGATCTACTGGCACCTCGACTGGGTACCTCCGTTGATGGACGCGTCCTAGCTTGCGTCGAGGCCTACAAGCACCGCACCGGACACCAAAACCACCACAGACTCCAAGGGTAGTACATCAGGAACAAGGGTTCAGTTGGTACAGCTCAAGGGAGTATGCAAAAGCATAGCAATCCCCAGTATGATATAGCGATCCCCTCAAATAACGAGATGAGACTACGTTTTGAAGGGTCAAGTAGAACTATATCTTTAATGACAGGGGATCTCCTTTTATGCAATGGTGCCCTCTGAAGGGCTACACCCACATAATTATCACAGCCAATTAGATACATGGTTCAACCTCCACGTCTCCTCCCCTCAGATAACAGGTAACACAATTAAAACAGACACAATTTTAACCACATTCTGGATGTACCCCAAGAACAGGGGGTACACCTTTAAATCCAGCACCGTTCAATAGCTTTCCCCCAGGGGAACAACATATTAAAAAATAGCATGAATCAGACCAGGGGTTCAAAAGTTAGTAAAAGTATCTTTTACCCATAACACACAGACATTTCCCATATCCCCCATACAATACACACATAGGGACAATAGGTGAGCCACACCTCCCTGCCAACTTGGATACAATCAGACATTAATTAGATCATCCTTCTTTGTTCTTATCAGAGAATGAAAACACTTTGGAAAATGCAAGGATCCTTCACAACATCCTTATCTTAGGAGAGTCTCTGTAACAGGATTCTCTGTAATAGGGTTATCTATTAGCCTAATAGCTGTTATATTCTGAGCCAATATATTCTGTAGAACATAAAACAACATATCTACAGTACAGCAATGTGATCATATTTTAACCAAGAATTAAATAACCATAAGACAGGGTAAAACAGTGATGGGTTTCGTTACAGATATGATCAACCAATACTACAGGAAATCAAGCCAAACTGTTCACCGAAAGGCTTGTCAAGAAGTTAAAGACTAACGAGAAGACAGGATTCTGTAGAGAAGACTCTCATGCTAGGAAAGATTGAATTAAACAAAGAAGGGGACAACAACAGTGGAGAAGGATAGATGAGGTTATTGAAGCAAGAATTTGAGCTTGATGACACCTGGAGGGGCAGTGGTGGATAGATGTGTCTGGTGTGCTGCGGTCAATAGGATCTTGGAGAGCCAAACACGACTGAACAACAACAAATCCTAATTAATTATAAGTTATTAATATTTTTTTCCAAGTAGATAAAAGAATGGGCTTACATGAGACAATTTACTATCTATTGTCAAAATGTATATTCATACATAGAAAATAAATACAATTCAATTACATTCACGGTTTGCTTTAGATTGCAGCAAAAAGTAGCAATATTGTGCTTACTGTGGCCTACTTGCAATGGAAATGTCTGGCATGATGTATGGATGAAAGCGTTAAACCCACAGAGCTTGTATCTCTGCCAATTGGTCTAAAAAAGGATCAAAACACATTTTAGCAATATTTACAGTTCTTACAATAAATTAGCTATCACACAAAGGCAATTTAATTTAAGGTAGCAACTGCCCGGGGTTGCCTTCGATTATCCCAATTGTTAAACAAAATCCTGACTTGTCGCTATTCAGAAAAACAGGGATTCAGCTAGAGTTCAGAAACAGAACTGGTTCATACAATGTATCAAAATACACAAGACAAATTAGTATCCCAAAGATGGAGTCCATGTATTCCACTGTGGGAAATTCAAACTTTCATGGTGGGCGGCAGGGTAATCTCTAGGTGGCGTCACTGACGAGTGACAGCACATGCCGGAGTTACTGTGCCACTGGTAAGGAAATTTTACCATCAAAAGTGGGTATTAAAAGCTTGAGGAGCCCTGATCTAGCCAATGAAGACTTATACGATGATGATGCTAGGGCAGTTCAATATGTGAAGCAACATCACCCTATTTTGAAGCAAGTATTCCTTCTTCTGAGGCCCATCTATTAACTTGGTGCTTTAAAAACCTTTTTTCAGGATTTGAACTTGTTTAAAAGGACAGGTTGAACATTTATGGGTGTACTTGAGGGCTGGAATCTACTTCATCTACACACTAAAGTTTTTGTTTTCACTGAAACTAACCATATGATTTTAAAACCTTTTATTTGCAACCTTTTATTTTTCTTCCCTGAGAATTCTGGTGCTCTCAGTGATGAACATGACCAGCAATTTCAGCAAGACATCTTGTGCATTGTATAAATGTCCTAGTAGGCATGCTGACTACTGCCAGACACTTAAAAAGGATGTTCCAGTACTCAAGAAAGTCATCAACTGTTACTTTTTAAGTAACATGAACAGTGTTACACATGTACGTAAATATACAATTTACATAAATGTAACCTGTGTGTCACTTAAAATCCTTGTGTGATAGAGAAAAACTAGTAACGGATTTCAGTTCAGCCTAAAAACTTCTATTCGGATCACTGAGTTTTCATGTGTGACAAAAAATGTATTTACTTTGTGCACCAGTGTTACTAAGTTAAGTTCTTCAAAAGGGAATATTATAAAATAATACTTTGGTTGTCGTCAAATGGAAACTGCCCCAAACTACTCCGTAAATAAAAATTTCTGTGTTAAAAAAAATCGAGGGTGAAATCTAGAGTTAAAGGACCACTGTGGTCATATATTTAAAATATACTATTTTGAATATACACTTGAAAACAGGGAAAATATTTTTAGAATGGAAATTAAAATTTAAAAATGTTAAAAAAAAGAGAACATTTTTAGTATGGTGTATACCGAAGAAGTCTCAAACGAACGCCAGGTCAAATGTTTTTTCTTTCTCTGAAAGTCCTCATTTAAGGTGAGACAACCATGTTAGCTTCTCAGCCAAATAAAAGCTAATACTCCAGAATCATTTTTTCTCTGGTGAAATGGGATTCACTGTAAAAGAGACCTGATAGCAAAACAATGTGACTGTCTGAGCCAGTTGAAGACAGCAATGTATATAGTACATTTCTGTTTACATTTGAATGTCTAAAAATAAGTTAAAAAACATAGAGCCCTATTCTATTAGAATGCCTCTAACCCGTCATTTTGGCTGCAGGTTTTTTTTCTCTAAATGTTGAGATGCATTTTATTGCCACAAACCCACAATTTACGTACCTCCTTAAGCCTAAACTCGTAAACCATGCCTTTTTAAGTTGGATTTCAGGGGGCGTGATCATATGGTCTGACAATATTTAAGCAAGCCCGTAATTTACTTATTAGACACAGCCAGTAAATGGGACTGTCATCATGATGTCAGTAAAAAAATGAACTCCCACCTCTGTGACCTCATGGACTGTAACACACCGTGCTGATACACTTTGTATTCATGGCAGAGATACTGGAGTGGATTACCAGTTACTTCTACAGTGGGCTACAGCAGACAGTTCCTGGTATTTCTATGTGGTCTCCCTTTCAAGTACTGATGAAGCCAAACCCTGCATGGCTTCAGGGTGGTGGATACATTTAGGCATATGCTAATACAGCACGCATATGCAGTGCAGTGTAATAATTGTATTTCTTGGAATTCTGAGCAGAAAGTATGTTTTTTTTTTTTTACTTTTAGACTGTCACTGACCCCTTTCTCTGTTCCTGGATCTAAGCCCATTGAGCCACTATAAAGGACAGACTGCTTGGCTCCAGCCACCTTACTATGTGCATAAACACCTACATTGTATTGTAATCTGTTTTATCTCATTGTTTGCAGCAAAAGTTAATGTACTTTATTTAAGGTCTGGACCACTAGACATGGAGACAGCATTACGTGTATTTGGAGGTTGACCTATTGTTCACAGGTGCCAGACAGGATGCCAGGATACCAGACTATTAGACCCCATCTGGATTCAATCTTCTTTGTTTGTCTGCCACTCCCTGTCATTGTTGTATTGTATACACACCCCCCCCCCCCCCCCGTATCTAACCCCTATAAATATTATTGACTTTGCAAAAATAAATCAGTTCCCTGCTGCGACATATAGAAATTGTATGTTCTCTTATTTTCTCCTGGTGGCTGCGATACTTATCCTATCTTCACCCTACAAGTAACTTGTCCTGGTCACTACCACAGGAAGGTTACTGAGACTCCTGGAAGTGCTGATTCTTTACGTAGAGACTCTGACTGATACAGAAGCCACATATCAGGGTACTGCTGCTGAGATTTCCAAAAACCCAAACAGTCCTTGTGTGTAGTTAACTTGTAGTCTACAGCAGGTGGCACTGGGCAATAATAGCCCCTACCCCTGGGTCGTCACATAGACATTTAAATGTGAACACAAATATGCTATTTATTTACTCTCTGCTCTCATCTCCAAATATTCCCCCATCCACCCTCTTTGTTCTGCTAATGACTTTTTTCTTTCTACAACTCTTATCACCTCCTCTCACTCCCGCCTCCAGGACTTTTCTCGTGCTGCCCCATGTCTCTGGAACTCCTTGCCTTGCTCTACCAGATTATCCTCGTGCCTCAAAACATTTAAAACCTCACTTAAAACACATCTCTTTAAAGAAGCATATCACCTTCCATCCTAACACACTTATCACCTCTCTCTCCCTCTTTTACCACTCACTATACCTTAGATTGTAAGTCTGCGAGTTTCTATCCTAAGTACTTTGGGAATTCACCATGGACATTGGATTCCTAGCTCAAAGACAGGGACCTCCTTCCTTTGCTAAATTTTAATCTGTATTTATCTTTGTCTGAACTTAAATTATGTACAGCGCTACGGAATATGTTGGCGCGTTATAAATAAACTATAATAATAATAATAATTTACTGTACTCTGTATGGTGGATGGCTTCTATCACTCTTTTGCCCACTTTAAACTAAATGATGTTGTGACAATGGTCCTTGTACCATTATCCTGAACAGAAGCGATGATCAATTAACATCTTTCCCAGTTCCATTCACCATCAGTACTAAGCAATCACTTCTGCAGGGGCTCAGCCAGAGACACTGGGCCTCATACCATCCACCAGAAACAGAATCCCTGACAGACTAATATCTTTCCCTGTTCCATTCCCCTTAGTTTATTTTACCCCCAGACCCATAGCCTCACACACCATGGCTCTGAACTAATCTAACATGCTGTCCCACCTACCCAGTCCACACCCACCCACTTATGATTTGTGTTACTTTATTGTGCAGATTTTTTCGCCTCCATTTTTCCCAGCTGAGGCACCCACAAACGTAATCACTAATTAAACATCTACTCTTTGTTGAACTACTTGTTTCTTTCGTGTAATTGTTGTTTCATTTATCCTTTAGTCTGTAAGCTTGCGAACTCTGTAATGCAAGATCATTTGTAAAAATATTTCTTGTCTATCACTGTTAGCACAAGGGCAGGACTGTCAACTCCTTTTGTAACAGTCTGTCAAATTACATATTGCCATACCTATGTTTTACTTTAACCCAGTGCTAAAGGATGTGTTGGTACTTTATAAATGAGAGAATAATAATGTAAATTATTTTTATTTTAGTTGTATTTTTAGTTTTTTTTATTGCATTGGTGATGATACTTAATTACTTTAAGAATAGCAAATGGTATACTACTCATTCTCTTTCATAATAATATGGCTAAATATAATGCATTTCCTACTTTCCTAATCAACCATATCCTTTTATTATTTGTATTATAAGATTTTTAGATTGACAGTTATTATGTACTAGCAAATTGTAAGGCAGTTAATGCTGTTTAGGACACAAAGGCTTTGGGTCCTCTGAGTACGTTCGGCAATCATTGCGAGCCTTGCGCTGAGCACCTTTTGGCGCTGATCGCGTGGCTCGCAATGAGAGCCGACGGCCTCTCACCTTGTGTGCTTTTGGTCGTCTGAGCACCTTCAGCGCTAATTGCAAGCCCCGCGCTGAGCACCTTTGGGGGTTGCAATGAGCACCAGAGGCGCTCATCGTGAGGCCCCCAGGGCTCGCATCACCCCCAGTACCTGGTTCCTCCCAGTGGAGGGCTCGCAACGAGCGCAGGAGGCGCTCATCGCCAGGCCCCCTGGGCTTTTAAACACCCTGCAGTACCTGGTTGCTGCCAGTAGCTCAACTACGTACCTGGATACAACCCTGCCAGCAGCACCTCACTCGGTCTTTGCCTCTGTGCCTCCCATCCTCCTGCCGGAACTACTTCCTGGATAAAATGCGCGGCTTGATCCAGAAAGTAGTTCCGGCTGGAGGACAGGAGCCGCAGAGGAGGTGAGTGTGGTGCTGCTGGCAGGGATGCATCCTGGTATGAGACAGAGAAGGGGGGAAAGGAGACAAGGGCGGGTTGGCTAAGGCCAGCAATGAGCGGCAAAGCTGCTCATTCTGCGGCTTGCGATGAGCGCCCAAGGCGCTCATCGTGAGGCCCATAAAGTAGGCACTGGGAGAGGCTCATCGCGAGGCCCGCAAATTACAGGGAGAAGAGCCAAGCATTGTCTGGCAAACAGCATTGCCAGCTTTCATTTTTGACGGGCAATTTTCTAGTAAAATATATTATTAGAAAATTGCAGATTTTAGTATAAACTAATCATTTTATTAGGATGCATAGTATAGAATACAATACCGTGATACATGTTTGCCCGTGTTCAAAAAGTATTTTTACATTTAGTAAATATTGTGTTCATGATTAACCGGTTGATCCTTTTAAAACATTTAAATGAGAATTTTTAAAAATACATCGGTATTCTGCTCTTCTTGGGGCCATCGCAGCAGGACTGCTGTCCTACAGAGAACAATCATATGTCTTATATCCCTTGTTTAGAAGCAGCTTCTGTACGTAACCCTAGGGTTGACAAAAGCGGCTTTAACACACAATGCCTGATTTAGCCGGAGTGCATTTGCTTAGTTAGAAAAAGATGATAGGGATCCAGGTACTATTATTAAAGTAATGACTCACTGTATAGAAACAATATAAATAACAGGTTGCATTTGCCCTCCTACCAATAAACATTTGTGTTCAGCAATGATCTAATGTTAGTGCTCAGCATCTCTTGTCAAAAGTATCACCCCTGCAGTTCATCTTGCAGAGACACAACACATGCCTTTTAAAAGGAAATTTCATAGAAATATTATTATTTTTTTGCTTGCTTCTTAAAGGTCCATGTATTGTAGCAGGATGGTAAATAAGTATAAATAATTTCAACAATACCAGCATATTTTTTTCTTTCACTAGTTATTTCTAAAAAATGACAGCCTGTTAGTTTCAAACTACCTCATCCTGAAAGCTTTAATTTATTTTTGCTGCGAGACAGAATAAAAAGAAGAACTGAAACAAATAATTGCTATATACCCTACAATACATTTTAAAAATAGCTTGGATCACTGGATGTTTCACTCATTTGTGATTACAAGAGCTGTGCCAGAGATGCCATGTTTGCCTTGTGGCTTTGCTAGTTGGTTGCCATGGGAAGGGGGACCAAGAGAGAGATATAAAATTTCAGTTTGTGGTCCTTTTTTGGCCATTTGTTACCCTCATCTGTTTCAAGGGCATGTTCATTTACTGATTAATCTGCCTCATTATATATGGCATATACTTTATTTATGACAATAAATTGTTTGAATCTATTTGAAGGGAAATGTATTTATACTACCAGGCATTGGCTCTGCAGGAAAAGAAGATACTTGGGGCTGTGGGAACACACATGGCAGAGATGAAAAGTCCCTAGCTAGCTGTACAAAAAAATGTCTATCATTCAATAACATATGAGGAAATGTATTCTTGGTTTTGCAGTACTGAAGAACTAGCAATGCTTTCTAATTAAGCATCCGCTTCTTTAGTCATAGTTACCAGTTTATAGGAGTATGTTGGCTTCCAGAAGGAATAAGATGGAACTTTGTCAAGTTCTGAGAAAATACTCCTTATATCTTGGCAATGACAAAATCTAACCCTTTGTCTGAAACTGTTACAGGGCCCACTCTTTTTCTGACATCACATCTGGGTTTGATGGATGAACTAGTGACCAAGGTAATTTCATAAATGTAACAATATAAACATGCAAATCTTGATGTTAAATTCAAATTACAGTATACGCTTAGTTATCCTGCACCCATGGGGATTGGTAGATGCCAGATAAATGTAATTTGTGGTTGCTTGAGAATTACTATTAAAAGAGGTCTAGATTAGCTGAACATAGGATGCTCTGCTAGGTATATTTGGCAGTGAGGGCTGTTCTAGCAGCAGCAGCTTTCACCTGCTCGCTTACACAGAGGTACATTCGGCTAGAAGGTGCTGTGCTGAATCCGGGGAATGTTACGCCAACACTGGGCTTGCTCCGTCACTCATGCCTGTCTGCTTCCAGGTAAAACTGAATTGCAGAGACGTACAGTGGATGAAATCTAGGTGCCTGTAAGCATTTTGTGGCGTGACAACCTGACTTCTGACATTTGTTGAGCCCAATAAATTGGAATTTTAATTTAAACTACAGTATAAAAATGTTTTTACTGATTGCTTGAGAGTTCTGGTTGTTTGAGTTTTGGATAACTGAGAGTCTACCATGTACAAGGTTTATTATTCCTAATTCACTAATACCAAACAAGTCATACATTTAACAAAACCAACTCTATGGGATCCATGAGCACTTAATCCATGAGCAATTTAATAATTTTATGAACATTTTCTTGTGTGTAGACAACATAAGTTATCAATGTATGTGTGATGTACGCGCTAAGGAATAAAGCAGTTAAATTATATATATATATATATATATATATATATATATATATATATATATATCGCTCTTCAATACATAGACCGTTTTAAACATGGCTTCCTTTAAGCTTATGCCTGCTGCATTACGCAGCTTTTATGCAAAGGCAAGGTTGGATTATACACAAGCTGGGAATCATACCCACGGCCAGCTGTTTTAAGGTTACTGCCTATCATCAGCGTGGGGTGGGACTCCAGCTTTTGTTGTGGACCTTATGAGTATGTAGCTCACCACAACAATCATTTAATATATGGTGGGCCAAAGGGCAATAGAAGCCCTCCACCGTACAGTGGTACAGTATATAAAAAGTACATTTGTGTTCACATTTGAATGTCTAAAACAAGTAAAAAAAAAACAGTTTCCAGCTCAAAATTTCGAGAAATACATTTTTTATTAATTTTTTTATTGAAATGTTTTGTGGTATGTCCATATTATGTGAACTGTGTCCTTACTACAAAACAAGTGCTTCATTGTGCTGGGGTGCTCAGAGAAGCCAATTTTCAGATCCCCCCACCTTAAGGGCTTGAGGATCCCTTTAGTCTTCTGGGCTCCGACCAAAAGGTACAGGATTCCAGATGACCCAATTCACCCCCCCCCCCTCACCCTAGGAATGAGGGTGGCTTTTCTACCATCTTCAGGTCGGAGCCCTCGGATGTGGCAAATCTTCACCAGGGGGACAGCTGCCACCAGTCCACCCTGGATCCGACAACTGGGGGAGCAGCTGCCACCAACTCTGCCCAGGTCCATCCAAAGGATCCTCAAACAGGAGGCCACCCTCCAGGCATGGGAAATCCTTCGTTCTTCATTCTGGAAGAACATGCAGTGCCAAAAATCCAAAAGAGTGCTCAAAAATGTCTGCCGTGCCGAAAATCAGGTGCCAAACAAAACAATCAGTGATAGTACCAGGGTCAGACAGGGCATCTGCTACCTACCCCATCTGACTTAGTTCAGGCCAGAGAAGCTCCTCTCACGAGTCTCCTCTGGCTAAGTGCGGGGTGCAACCCGTAGGCTGGGGGCAGGTGCAAAAATGAGGGAACCCCCTACGATCGAGAACGACCTGACCAGGGGGCCCAAAAGTGCTCAAATGTGTGCAGCAGGTGCTTTAAAATCAAAGGGCGGATGTCCACCCACAATTAAAAGCCACAAGCTTTACACAACTCAGCCCTGGCCAGAGGTCCAAGTGTATCCCTGTTCCCACATCCTGCCTTTGTCACCAGTAACAAAGACAGGCAGGTACTACCAGGGTACTACACTTGATCTTAGCCAAAAGGCAGAGAAGCGATACAGTTATTACACTGCATTCTGGGAAGATGAGCAGGGATACGCAATTCCCAGCATGTGTTGTGGACCTTATCAGTAGGTAGTTCATCACAACAATCATTTAATATATGGTGGGATAAAATTATAATTAGAGTAGCACACTTGATTTCTTTACACCTACAGGTGTTGGTAGAACAACATGTTGGTAGGGAAACAGAGGTGTACTGTACATGAGCTTGTGCATCCATGGAAATGCAAGGAGTTTGTGCCTAGGGGCACCGAATATTCAAATATTTCCCAGTTTACGTCCCATATTATTATTGTTCCTGAGGGCAGGCAGGTGTGAATTATTGACATTTCTTATATTTATTAAATGTGAGGAACTCACAATACCCATTCAGCGTAATGTTTAACTGGGACATTTCCTTTCTGGTATGCTTTTTGTACAGATGTGCTGGTATTTTTACTATGAATAATGTATTCAACATGGTACTTTCTCAGTCATTTACTTGTTTTTGGATGTTTTATGTAGCCATACTTACAAACATACAAGTTTTATCATCCTTTTTGGGTTGTATTGTCCCATATGTTGAGATGTCATAAGTCTTTTCTCCAGCATTCTTTATGGTACAGATCTCACATCTGCATGCTACAACTGGGTATACAATACATCTAACTATGCAGAACTTTGCTGACAGTGTAATATATTTCCTTTTTAATAAAAAAAAACCTCAGGAATGTTGGATGTTATAAAAAGTTTAGGTAATGTGACAAAAATGCAATATCTAAATTAAGACCTATATTCTTAGTAATAAAGAGTGTTATCATTTTCATTTCAAATGTCTTTCTTTCCTTCATTTCCTTTTTTTTAAATTACCTCTGAGTATTTTGATTTTCAGGTTTTGGATGGAATGATTATTTGAGAAAAGTGGTGTCCAACTGGGATGCAATGGCTGTCCTCATTGTGCTTTTTGATGGAAAGTCTGTGCAGATTCATCCTCAGATGCAGTTTCTGGCTGGTTTCCCCCATGTAGCATCAACTTTCACATATAGTACATTGAATACTCAAGAGTTGCCTCATACATTATATTTTTGGTTGGATAGCAAAAATGGTACAATTCACAGCACACAGAGAAACAGAGGTAAATCATGGGGACATATAAAATGAGGTGAATGATGTGGGTAAAAAAACTGGATTATTCGATAGTTCAAGGTTGAAAAAGCTATGTATATATCACATTTCTATGATAAGTAAATGTGACTTAGAATTGAAGCAGATCTTTTACTATTTTATATTTTTCCTAATAATGTTAATCACAAAGTTCAAGGTAATTCATATTTTGTTAGTAGCCAAATGGCTGATCTCACTAAACTTGGAAAAAACACTATGCCATCTTGGAGCAAGATAATTAAAGTTGTCGTAATAGGCAAGTTGAGATGGATTGTATAGACTTTAATAATGCTGTTATGAATTATATAAAATTTAAATGTTGCCTTTGGGATCAATATCTATCCAGTAAAGAAAGATCCTCATGACTCTTACACTTCCCCCTTCCTCTGATTCACCAGTACTAATTGTTTTTGTATTTTGTATGGGTTTTTTTTGTGTGTTTTTTTCTTTGAAATATCAGAGTTACTCTTTGAATGTTTATTGTTTTACTCTACTTATTTATATTTGTATTTGTAATTCAATTTTAAATAATAAAAAAAGGTTGAAAAATACACAGGGTGCTGTGGAGGTGGGATATGAATTTCCACTCTAGTGAAGGTAATTGGATCTTCATGGGAATCCTTTGATGACTTACGTGCCAGATATTGCCCATCATTGTTTTCGGGATTAACTATCAAAGTCCAGGAATGCCAACAAATGAGTGTGGGAGCTGGTAATAAAACTCCTGTTGATACTTTGTAACTCAAACTTCAGTTTTGGCACAACACCCACTGTATGAAAAGCATATTATGATGGACGGCTTGCATTCTGGATTTATGTAATGCAGCCTATTCTTATAAAAATGTAATTGTGATAAAAGTTATAGTATTGTGACGTGTAAACATAAAGCTCACTGTGAATTTGGATTAAATCTGATTTCTATCTATTTTGGGATATTGTAAGGTTTTGTCATTGAATGTTCTATTAAAATGTCTATATATCAATTATGGTTTTTATTGTCTTTGTCTCCAGGGAATTGTCAAAATCTGGTTATGACTTCAAATATCTCAGATTTTTATGATCATAGAGCTTGTTGGTTTTGGTAAACTACATTAGAAGTAACATATGCTTCCTTTTAGTACCAGCTACCTACATACTTTACTAGAGCATATATCTAATCTACATTAGTGGAACTCAAACTTTTTAATGGCAGGCTCCTTTCCAAAACTGGTATGGCCTGCTTTTGATATTAAAAAAGATTTTCCTTTTAATTAATAGCCTTTACATGTTAAAGGGCAAAGCATTTCCTAGTTTAATAGCGTCGATGACATATGTAAAGTGTCAGTCTTTCCTTATCATTTCACTTTCTCCTTTCTCCCTAAGGTGTTTAAAAAAAGGTCACTAGGACCAGTGCCAGTCTTCATACCAGCTGTTGACAACCAATTATCAATAAAACTGTAAAAACAAATATTTGTTACAGGCTGTAATGTTTACTGACTTTGTCTTCATAGTTAATATTTGTTAAATTGTTTTTGGTCTATGAATGAAAATGTGCAGTGATAGCTAATTAGTTTGAAATAAATAAATCTAAATTTGGCATTCTTTCATTAAAGAACCAGTATAAGTACCAGATAAAGGCTGTAAAAATCTAGTTCACCACTTAGTTCAAGTAATTTGTGTTTAGAGAGCCAATAATAAAGCCAATGATAAATCTGCAAATAAAATAGTTTTGAAATGCATGTCTGCTGTGCTGGGTTTGTCAACAGCTCTCTTCTCTCACATTGTTTGTATGGAAACCATTTAGTTGTTTAATTATTCAGTAGTTGGAACCCTGGGCATAGGAACTGGGGAGGGGAGAAGTTGGGGCAAATCCACCCAAATTATATTGTTTCATGTAAATATTTATATACTAGTGACTTGCCTGTCAAAAATGACGGCAATACAATTTGAAGCCTGGCAATGCTGTTTCCACACAATGCAAGGTTCTCCCCCCTCTAACTTGTAAGCCTCGCGATAAGCGCCTTTGGCAAACCTGCAGCTTTTGTGCCCCGCAATGAGCGCCTTCGGTGCTCATTGGGAGGCTCTCCTCCCCTCTACTTTGCAGGCCTCGCGATGAGCGTCTTTGGCGCTCATCGCCAGCCCACAAATGAGTGGCTTCACAGCTCATTGCAGGCGTCGGCCAACCCACAACTTTCGGCCTCGCAAGCCTCTCACCACTCTATCCCTTCCGTGTCTCTATGCCCCCTCTCAATCACCAAGGTTTTTTTTCCCCTTATCTCCCTCCCCTGTGTCTCTTTCCACCCTCTCCCCCCTCTCCCTCCGCTGTGTCTTTCTCCCCCCTCTCCCTCGTCTATGCTCCTGTTTGCATTTACGGGTGGGAAACCATTTGTGGGCTTGGGAAATTGTTCATTTTCCCCAAGCCCAAAATTTGTTTCCAATTTACGGGCTTGAAAAAAGTTACGGCTTTACGGATGGCATTTTTTTCCTTGCTTAGCCGTTTTCAGACCTCCCAAAAACGGCAATTAATTTTTTAATTAATTGGCGTCTTCTGGTGGTCTTCCGACAGTTTCCGAGTTAAGGGCAGTGGAAGAGGACTCCAGTGGCAACCTGTGAAGCTCTGGTGAACTCCACGCCCATGATGGTTAAGACAGTGCTGCAAAATAATGGTGGCCACACACAATATTGACACGTTGGACCCAATTTGGACATTCCACTTAGGGGTGTACTCACTTTTGTTGCCAACGGTTTAGACATTAATGGCTGTGTTGAGTTATTTTGAGGGGACAGCAAATTTACAGGCTGTACACTTACTACTTAACATTGTAGCAGAGTGTCATTTCTTCAGTGTTATCACATGAAAAATATTTAATAAAATATTCGCAAACATGTGAAGCATGTATTCACTTTTGTGAGATACTGTATATATATATATATATATATATATATATATATATAAACTTTATCACCTCCAAGTTTTTTTTTGCTTCCTATGACCTTGGTTGGAACTGTGCTAAGTGTATGAATTGTATGAATGACCATGCCCTCACCGGATGTCACTAGTGATGTAAATATTTTTAGAGCAGATATGATTCTTTCTAATAACTAACAGAGTGGGGTTGAATGATCTTATTTATTGCTGACAAAAAAGTAAATTAGCAGGCGTTGGATGAAATGTGCATGATCTTGTGGACTCTTCATCTTTGTTTATGTGTAATAAATTAAAGCTCTTATAAATGATACTTTAATATATTGTCTGAATTTAGATTTAAACAAATATATTCGGTAACATTTTGAAGAAAGAAAAATAAATTAATAAAGAATAAAATAATAAAAGAAGAAAAGAGGTGCAAAAATAGCTTTTACTGACACCTGACCTCATACTTCAGTGTTATCATGTGGGTATGGGGATTAAGTGAGATAAAGTGTGAATGCTGTAAATATGTGACCTTGACATGTAGAGGACATAGCTATAAAACATGGAAACAGAACCTTCTCACTACTGTCCAACATAAGAGATTTATGCCCAGAGATCTACCAGACTGGTAAATTATATCAAACTTTGCAATAAGGTGAAATTAGAACTCTCTTCTTTACTCCAAATGGATCAGACTTCAAAAGCATATGTGTAAATGTCAGGTTAATTAGAGATTAAGTAAGTTTGTATGATACATACAGAGAACTTTCCAAAGCAATAAGTGCCAAATTGTCCAATTTTTTAACAAAAATATACTCTTAAAGGGACTCAAAAGTGCAGAATACTTTGTTAAAAATATACCATATACTGTAAAAATATGTATGCTTACTACATAAATAAAGGAAACGAAGCAATTCAAAGTGCTAGTGTTTGAGTTTTCAGCAATATTAAAAGAAATACGGTTATCTTACATAAATAAACTATACTGACATAGCATAAACAAGCAGCACAAAAAAACATGTCAGAATATAGTAAAAGGGTAATTGCATTTAATAGTTATTAAATTATTTTACATTCTAAAGGCAGTTTGCCTATTAAATTTACTCCTTCACTTTTTTTAATAAAAACTATAATTGGACTGAATATTTTTTTTTACCAATTTACTAACATTCATCTACAATCTACATTAACATCACTGTAAATATGATAACCCAGTTTAAATATTTAGGAATAAATATTGATTATCAAAACACAGCACATTATATCTAAGATATTATATATCCTCATTTTATTTTCATAAAACAATATCTGGTAGATTTTGATTTTATAAAAACATTTTTTCTCCACAATTTCTATGTTTATAAAAATGTGACTTTCTATATTCCAAAACAGATTTTTCGAATTAGTAATTATCATTTCCCTCATTTAATTTGGAAATAAAGATAACGTACATTTCACATAATACTCTCAAAAAAAGACAGAGAGACAGAGAAATATTTTCGTTTATGACTAAATCATTGAATTTATTGTCCTCTGAAAATAGGACTTCTGGTAACTCTAAATTTGAGTAATCAAATAATCAAGGCAAGTAAATGACTGACATCTATATCCAAACAGTGCAGCAGAACACAGATATTGTCTAAATTTAATCAAGAGTAATAAGCTAATGTGTTTCTTGCTTGTGGAGAAAACAGACAGTAACTAAATAAGGAGGTGATCTTGATACAGACTTTTAGTGCCTGAGTCATTGATCTAAAATGTTGGACTGCTGTTCGTCTGCAGTACTTCCAGATCACATGAATACAGAGATACATGTGGCATTTAGAGAAGATGATGAACGAAATCCAGCAAAGGACAAACTAGACAGAGGTTAGAGAGAGAGGACACACAAGACAATGTTTATGGAGCATGCAGATCCAGAACATTCTGAAACAGATTGTATAGGTATTATATACTCCTTTACATATATAAGCATTGTACATTTAAACGCAATTAAGAAAGTAAGCATTTCTTTTAAATGTGTATCTTTATGTGTATATCTTGAGCTATATACACAACCTTTTAAAATTGCAATGTTAACAAAAAATGTATAGAACACTTGTAATTAGCCTGTATTGAGATAATTTTCTTATAAAAATATTGAAGATGTAGATAGAGTATTGTAGAATAGGCATGCAACTCCTTATATCTTTATATACCATATTGGTCCGAGTATAAACCACACCCGCATATAAGCCTCACCCATAAAGTTCAAGGGGAAATTTTTTTAAAAAGATAGTACTCAAATATAAGCCGCACCCTTAAAATTTGAGAGAAAAAGACTCTCTCCAAGTGATCAGCCATTGCAAGAAACAGGCTTTCTAATCAGTACTGTAACTTCCTTTGCAGGTTACAGGCCTTACAGGATGTTCGAATCACTAAAACCGTTAATCGCTATTCAATTGCTACAATACCGCACTCTCAAGCACGCAAATCGCCACCCTTAACTCGCAATCACGCAAATCGGCTGTAATTTTAGGTTTGCAAATCGCTATTCAATTGCTACAATGCAGTCTCAAGCACGCAAATCTGCAGTAATTTTACGTTTGCGTATATAAGCCGCACACGTAACTCGCAAGCTCGCAAATCAGCAGTCATTTTTTTACGGTCGCGAATATAGGCCTCACTCATAACTCGTAAACAGAAAAATCGGAAAAAAGGTGCGGCTTATATTCGGACC
The DNA here is from genome assembly GCA_027410445.1 of Discoglossus pictus. Taxonomy (NCBI): domain Eukaryota; kingdom Metazoa; phylum Chordata; class Amphibia; order Anura; family Alytidae; genus Discoglossus; species Discoglossus pictus. Next base: position 102,198,318 of record CM050164.1, on the reverse strand, counting down.
AATATGGTATATTATTTAGGATGACATAAGAAGAGAGAAGTTCTTCAAGTGTTCTCTATTTCACACATGGACCCATGTTTGCTATACACTTAAAAGAGTATGTTGTTGACATTTTTTTAATGAAAAATGATTTACCTGATGTTTAGTCACCTCTTTCCTGATTTTCTAAATATGCTGTATGGGGGCCTTTGGAAGGCAATCACCAAAGCAGATCTCTGTATTTCAATATTTGTAGATATAAAAAGATGTTGAAATAGCAGCTGCCTTTTATATGTTTTTTTGTTTTATAATTTGTGCACTTTATTCTGCTTTCAAGCACTACCATTCCCATTAGACCCGAATGTATATAGTTTAAAACTTTAAGGCTTGTCCAACATCATTCCCTAGAGTGTGGTCATAGGCCAAATATTTAGGATAAATTAAATACAGATGATCAATCATTTACTCGGTCATTGGATTTGTGCTGAGACATGGATATCTTGAAATGTGGCCTTGATCAAAGGTATATGTAAGTGAGCTGGGATTGTTTCAAATGTTTCCTAATAAACAGCTACTGATTAGTAGAAAAATATGTATTATATTGAAAAGTTGAATGCACTTACAGAGTTATATGCTAGATACTGATATGTGGATGTGCACACCCCTAGGAAACTGTTATACCCCAAAAAAACAAAGAGGACGTGGTTAACAGAAACCAAGGGCTTGTTTAAATGCGGCCATTGCAGAGCTTGCCAGTATATCCAACTGAGTAAGAACTTTGAAGATGTAAATACAGGCAAAAAGTATCCAATCAAGAATTTCATGAATTGTGAAAGTACTCACGTTATATACGTTATGACATGTCCATGTCAGAAATTTTACGTAGGCAAAACATTCCGTCAACTCAAAAGAAGAATACTTGAGCACATGTATTCCATCAAAAAGGAACTTGATACCCCTGTCTCGAGACATATAAAATACTTCCATGAAAATAAACCAGAGGCCATGAAATTCCAAGTTCTAGAGAGGCTATGGATTAGTCCAAGAGGAGGGGATATAGATAGAATTCTATTACAGAAGGAGAGTAAATGGATATTTATATTAGATTGCAAATATCCAAAAGGCCTTAATGAAGGTTATTCTTATTCAGCTTTTTTGTAGCTTTTATATAGCTTAAAATTTTCTTACAAATAATTTTTTCTTCTGTCTTTGGAAGCCTTTTCCATTTCTTTATTTTAATATTGACTTTTATTGTAACACTAATATCACAATATTTAATTTTCTACAATAGAATATCGTATTAGAATTTCACCTTATCTGGGTGATCCCAGACTTATTTGGTATATACAATGGATATAGCACACTTAATGCGGTAATATAACATTAGTTAGGGGAATTAAAAATTGATTATCACCATTCTGCAACAATAATAATTGCACTAATATTTTCATACCACTTTTTTATTCTATACAAGCTCAATAGCTTGTTTATAGAAGCTTTGAGTAATATGCATTGTTTAAGATTTCACTTTCACACAAAATAACTTAAAATACACTTTTTAAAGAAGTATGTGTTCCTTTTAGTGGTTAATATGGAATTAAAACTAGCTATAATAGCTTAAATTAAAAGCAGTAAGGATAGAATTCATGAATAGAGCACAAACAGAATTAAATAAAGTTTTTGTGTTTCAATTTGCGTATTTATGCTAAATAAAGTTTCCCTCTTCAAAAAAGCTAAATAAAGTTTGTTGAAATTGATACAATGATGCGTAGGGACGTCTTCGCGTTAGAAGCGTGCGTCATTACGTAACTACTCAAAACTAGGAAGTAATAGGCTTTATAAACCAGAGTATAAGCCAGAGCAGTATAGCCTCAGAAAGTCCTGTATAAGGACGAAATGGACCGTTGGCACCTAGTTTTTCAAGTGGAACAGGCTCCTATTTCCTTAACTAGGCTTTTTAAGCCTTTTTTTGTCTTCTTTTTTCAACTTTTTCTTCTTCCCAAGGGCCTAAGAGAAATATGGAGAGAGGGAACTGAATCACAAGTATTGTGTATTTGTTACATATTTGCTTCATGTTATTATCCTCTCATTTAGGTGGTTTATTTTACCACTTTTTTATATTTTATCCCTACCACCATAATGCAAAGATTTTTTTCTTTGTGTATAATTATTAATAGTTGTCTGCTTTATTGATTGCAAAGATCCCATACTTTTGTGAGACATAGAGAGCCTAGGCTTCCACGTTACAGTTGATTTTAATATATTTTTGTCAGTGTATCCTGTGTTTACAGGATCATCAGTATAGGCTGATATATGAGAGTTGACCTGTTCATTTATAGTACTTTAGTACTGTATTAGTTTAGGATCCTTTTCTTTTAGGACCACTATACAGCATTTATAACATTTAAGTACATGATTTTGGTATAGAGTTTAAAAGTCAGCACATTTATTTTAAAATTGTTTTTCTGCGTTTTTTTCCAGGATAGAGAGTATCCCAATAAAATATAAATTTGTATACATATTCAAAGAGGTGTTAGGCACCATATGGATACATACAATAGGTCAACCTATTAGATTTTTCCCCTAGGAAACTTACATAAAGTGTACCCTGCAGGGTACAGTGTGTGACCTCTAAAGGAAATTATGGTTGATGGGGTCATAGTGGAAATTGCCCATAAGGAGACAGGCAGAGAGAAAAAACAGACAGCAATTGCCAGATTGCGTTACAAATGTTTCAGACTTTACTTCCTCCTGATTGTCCTAATATATATTTTTTAACTGTATACCTGTTTAGCCTGGGTTTGGAGGGTGTTAACCCTAGGTTTCAACTGACAGAAATTAAAAGATATTTTGCTAACTTCAATGTAAGTGTTTAAATGCTTATTTTGGTATTTTTACATGCAGAAAATGTTTTCATACACTACTAATTCTCCTCTATCAGATGCACTCATAATCCAGCTCACTTACATATATATATCCCTTTAAGCTACCGACTAAATGAATCAGCAAACATATATTTAATAGACATCACTCCAAATATCCATTGATATGAAAATGTTGAAGCTCTTATGCACAAAACACACTGAATCCCAAACTGCTCACATATTACTATAAAATGCTGCAGGGTAGAAAATAAATCACTGCTTCATATTAATCTCCCATGAAGAAGATCATTACAGAGAGTGAAAAGACATTGCTACCGCAGCAAAACACAAAAGGGTCGTTTGTTTAGCAAGTCATTATTTTCTAGTGAGAATATAATTTGTATTTACCCTGCAAAAAAAGGTCAAAAATGTATTATTTTGCCAATTATTCTTTTTCTTTTTACTGAATCACTTTACATATTTTATTTAATATATGTATTAATTTTATTATACACAATATTATGTTCATTTGTTTACATGTTGATAGTGAAAATGATTAAATAAGAACTATCATATCCCTTGATTAAACATTTCAAAGTGTAGTATGTGTTCTATTATTTGCAGTACAGTAATATATACGCCATTTCACTATTTAGTTTCATGAATTGTCAAAATGGCCACACAGTAGGTTTATCTGTCTTGCTTGTTACAAAATGTATTGTTTAGGGAAGAGGTGAATTAAGTGAGAACAGATAATGAGGGGAAATGTGATATGATGAAAAGGCTGAATGCGCTCATAGCAAGGCCCACAAGTTAGAGGGGGGAGAGGCTCGCAATAAACACCAAAGGCGCTCATCTCGAGGCACGCAAGTTAGGGGGGGGGATAGGCTCCAAACGGTTTCCGAGTTACAGGCTTAAAAAAAAAATTGCAACGGTTTAACTCACGAGGATCACAAGTTTTTGAGGCCACCAAAACTCGCCAATTGAATAGGAAATTAGCTTGCAACCTCACTTACGGGCTCCCTGCCTCCTTGCCTCGCCTGAGTCCATAAGTGGGGTTGAAAGCTAATGTGAGCAATAGAGATTTAAGATTCTAGGCTTTGCGGGCTTGAAAAAATTTAGGGGTTTAACTGCCGCCAAGCCCTCAAAAGTTTTCAAACCCGTGAACACCAAATGAGAGACAGAAGGAGAGGGGGCCAAAGAGAGACAGGGGAGGGAGGGGGAAAGAGACACGGGAGGGAGAGGGTTGAAAGAGACACTGGGGAGGGAGTGGGGGAAAGAGACACAGGGGTGGGAGAGGGGGGCAAAAGAGACACCGAAAGGCGCTCATCGTGAGGCCTGCAAGTTAGAGTGGGGTAGAGCCTTGCATTGTGTGGCCTATAACAGAATTGCAAAGCTTCACATTTTTATGCCGTCATTTTTGACAGGCAAGTCGCTCGTTTAAAAAAAAAACATTTGAAGCCTGGCAATGCTGTTTGCCACACACTGGGAGCCCGTTCCCCCCTCTACTTTACTGGCCTCGTGATCAGTGCCTTTAGCCTCTCCCCACTTTACTTCTCCCACCCTCTACTTGGCGAGAGGTGCTCATTGCATGTCTCTCCCCCTGTCTACTTCCTCCCTTGCATCTCATTTCCCCCCTCCTCTCTCTCCCTTGTGGCTCCTCCTCCCTTTGTGTTTTTTACCCCCTCTCCCTCCCCTGTGTCTCTTCCCCCTCCCATGTGTCTCCTCCCCCCTTTCCCTCCCCTGTGTCTCTTCCCCCCTCCCCAGTGTCTCTTCCCCTTCCCTCCCCTGTGTCTCTTCCCACCTTCCCTCCCCTGTGTCTTTGTCTCCTTCCCCTGTGTCTCTTCCCCCTCTCCCTCCCCTTTATCTCTTTCGCCCCACCTCTCCCTCCCATGCGTCTCCTTCCCCCTCCCCTGTTTCTGTTTCACCCATGTGTCTCTTACCCCCTGTCCCCTCCCCTGTGTCTATTTCCCCCTGTTTCTCATTCTCCCCTTTGTCTCTTTCCCCCGTGTCTCTTTCTCCCCTCTCAGTCCACTGTGTCTCCATCCCCCAGTGTCTCTCCCCCCTCTCTTGTGTCTCTTCCCCTATGTCCCTCCCCTGTGTCTTTCCCCCCTCCCCTGTGCCTCTTCCCCCTCCTCTCACTCCCCTGTGTATCTCCCCCCTCTGCTCAATCCCCTGTGTCTAACCCCTCTGCTCACTCCCCTGTGTCTAACCCCTCCTCTCCCTCCCCTACTCTGTGTCTCGCCCCCCTCCTCTCCTTCCCCTGTGTGTCTCCCCCTCCTTCCCTGTGTGTCTCCTCCCGTGTCTCTTACCCCTCCTCTCCTTCCCCTGTGTCTCTTCCCCCTCTTTTCCCTTCTCTGTGTCTCTCCCCCCTCCTCTCCCTCCCCTGTGTGTCTCCCCCTCCTTTCCTCTACAACCCTCTACTTGACGAGAGGCGCTCATTGCGTGTCTCTCCCCAATGCAAGAGCCTTGCATTGTGTGGCACTTAACAGAATTGCAAAGCTTCAAATTTTTATGCCGTCATTTTTGACAGGCAAGTCGCTAGTTTATATATAACAAAATTTGAAGCCTGGCACTGCTGTTTGCCAGACACTGGGAGCCCGTTCCCCCCTCTACTTTACTGGCCTTGCGATCAGCGCCTTTAGCCTTTCCCCACTTTACCTCTACCACCCTCTACTTGACGAGAGGCGCTCATTGCGTGTCTCTCCCCTGTCTACTTCCTCCCTTGCATCTCATTTCCCCCCTCCTCTCTCTCCCTTTTGTCTCTCCCCCTGTGTTTTTACCCCCTCTAACCTCCCCTGTGTCTCTTGCCCCCTCCGCTATGTCTCTTTCCCCCCTGTCCCCCCCTGTGTCTCCCCCCATGTCACTCCGCCTCTCCCTCCCCTGTGTCTGTTCCTCCCTCCCATGTGTCTCTTCCCTCCTTAACCTCCCCTGTGTCTCTTCCCCCTCTCCCCTGTGTCTTCCCCCCCTCCCCTGTGTCTCTCCCCCCCCTTCCCTCCCCTGTGTCTTTTTCCCCTCCCCCTGTGTCTCTTTCCCCCTCTCTCTCCCCTGCGTCTCTTTCCCCCACCTCTCCCTCCCATGTGTCTCCTTCCCCCTCCCCTGTGTCTCTTTCCCCATGTTTCTCTTTCCCCCTGTGTCTCTTTCCCACCTACACCCTCCCATTTGTCTCTTTCTACTCTGTATCTCTTTCCCCCTGTGTCTCTTTCCCCCCTCTCAGTCCACTGTGTCTCTTCCCCCTCCTCTCCCTCCCCTGTGTCTCTTCACTCCCACTCCATTACATGTGTCTCTTTCCCCCTCCGCTGTGTCTCTTTCCCCCTCTCCCCCCTGTGTCCCTTTCCCCCCTCTCCCTCCCCTGTGTCTCTTTCCCCCTGCATCTCTTCCACCTCCTCTCCCTCCCCTGTGTCTCACCCCCCTCTTCTCCCTCCTCTGTGACTCTCCCCTCCTCTTCCTTCATCTGTGTCTCCCCCCTCCTCTCCTTCCCCTGTGTGTCTCCCCCTCCTTCCCTGTGTGTCTCCTCCCTCCTCCCCTATGTGTCTCCCCCCTCCTCTGTGTCTCTTCCCCCTCCTCTCACTCCCCTGTGTCTCTTCCCCTCTCCTCACTCCCCTGTGTCTCACCCCCTCCTCTCACTCCCCTGTGTCTCTCCCCCTCCTCTCCCTCCTCTGTGTCTCCCCTCCCCTCCTCTCTCTCCTCTGTGTCTCTCTCCCCCCTCTCCCTCAACTGTGTCCCCCCCTCCTTCCCTCTGTGTCTCCCCCTCTCCCTCCTCTCTGTCTCTTTCCCCCCGTGTCTCTTCCCTCTCCTCACCCTCCCCTGTGTATCTCCCCCCTCTGCTCAATCCCCTGTGTCTAACCCCTCTGCTCACTCCCCTGTGTCTAACCCCTCCTCTCCCTCCCCTACTCTGTGTCTCGCCCCCCTCCTCTCCTTCCCCTGTGTGTCTCCCCCTCCTTCCCTGTGTGTCTCCTCCCGTGTCTCTTACCCCTCCTCTCCTTCCCCTGTGTCTCTTCCCCCTCTTTTCCCTTCTCTGTGTCTCTCCCCCCTCCTCTCCCTCCCCTGTGTGTCTCCCCCTCCTTTCCTGTGTCTCTCCCTCTTCCCATGTGTGTCTCCCGTCTCCCCTGTGTCTTTTCCCCATCCTCTCACTCCCCTGTGTCTCTTCCCCTCTCCTCTCACTCCCCTGTGTCTCTCCCCTCTCTTCTCACTCCCCTGTGTCTCTGCCCCTCCTCTCCGTCCTCTGTGTCTCTCCCCCCTCCTCTCGCTCCTCTGTGTCTCTCCCTCCTCCCTCACCTGTGTGTCTCCCCCCTCCTTCCCTCTGTGTCTCCCCCCTCCTTCCCCCTCCACTGTGTCTCTTCCTCCCTTTTCTTCCTCCCGTCTCTCTTCCTCATCCTGGCACGCGCACGGCCGCCCACTCGTCCGTGCACCTCCGACACAATGCGCATGCATGGGGATTGCGATCAATCGTAGTTGTCAAACACATATATAAATGTATATAATTATAGAATGTATGCCTATATGCCAACTTATTATTTATGTATACATTATGGATCAAAGCTTTCATGGGAAGGACATACTGCTCCATAGCGCCAAATCTGGTAATGCATGATTACGTTTAATTTTGCGATTTTTTTTGTGTCCCTTATTCATTTACCCCCCCAGTCCCTATGCCACTGGTGCCATGGAATCCCAGAATCCCCTATCACTCACCACTGTTTTAGAAATTACTGTCATGTGTCAGTGCATTTTTGTACACTTTGTTATGGATAGGCACAAGCATAGCTCTTGAGGAAGGTTAATGCCTATGATTTGAATATCATTTGCTTCAAAGCAATGGCAAGTGTTGTCCATTACCCATAAACTCTATTTATGCTATCCCTTAAATTTATGGTTTTAACTTTATCTCTATTTTTGTCCAAAGTCTTGGTTTACTGTGTTGGAAATGGTATACCAGTATCAGTATCTGTCGAATACATAGCCCCAAGATAATAATTTTGCTGTTAAAAATATTACCAAAGTCTAAAAGTCTTTGGGAAAATTAAGTTAATGATCGATATCCATATTTTTAGACAGGTACACATATATTAGCATAATAGTATCTAAAATGCCGGAGGTTTATACGGGGAAAGATCAATCAGACAAAGAATACAATTTATTTATTATTATTCAAATATAATGAAACATAGGGATGAATCACATATAATAGTTGTCAAACTGTGATTCGTCGTTGCGCTTGCAACAAAATTCAGTTTGACAACTGCGATTGCACAAATTGGGTGCTCATGCGCATTGCACGGTATAATGTGCGCATGCGTATTGAGCGGCATAAGCCGCGCAGTGAGCAATGGCAGTAAAGGCGCAGTGCGCAACAGCAGTGCATGCGCAACAGGATCGACAAATGCACACTGCGCGGCGGCCAACGCAGGAGCATTGCGCGGTGGCCCGCGCAGACACAATGAGCGCAGGAGAGAGAGAGGAGGAGGAGAGACACACAGGGAAGGAGGGGGAAGACACAGAGCAGAGGGGGGAGAGACACGGGGAGGGGGAGGAGGGGGGAAGAGACACAGGGGAGGGGGAGAGATACAGGGGTGGGAGAGGAGGTGGGGTAGACACACAGGGGAAGTGGGAGAGACACAGAGGAGGGGGGAGAGAAACAGGGGAGTGAGAGGAGGGGGAGAGACACAGGGGAGTGAGATGTGGGGGGAGAATCAGGGGAGGGGGGAGACACACAGGGGAGGGGGGGGGGAGACACGGAGGAGTGGGAAGAGACACAGGGGAATGAGAGGGGGAGTGACACAGAGGAGGGGAGGGAGAGACACAGGGGAGTGAGAGGAGGGGGAGAGACACAGAGGAGTGAGAGGTGGGGGTAGACACTAAGGAGTGACAGGAGGAGGGGGAGAGACACGGGAGAGTGAGAGGAGGGGGGTTGAGACACAGGGGAGTGAGAGAAGGGGGGAGAGACACAAAGGAGTGAGAGAGGGGGAGAGGCACATGGGAGGGGCAACACACAGGGGTGGGAGTGGAGAGGGGTAGACACACAGGGGAGGGGGAAGAGACACAGAGGAGGGGGAAAGACATAGGGGAGGGGGGGAGACACAGAGGAGGGGGAGAAAGACATACGGGAATGAGAGGGGGAGAGACTCAGGGGGGGAGAGACATAGGGGAATGAGAGGGGGGAGAGACACAGAGGAGTGGGGGGAGTGAGACACAGGGGAGTGAAAGGAGGGGGAGAGACACAAAGGAGTGAGAGGAAAGGGGGCAGACACAGAGGAGTGAGAGGAGGGGGAGAGACAGAAAGGAGTGAGAGGAGGGAGAAGAGGGGGAAGAGACACAGGGGAGGGGGGAGACACACAGGGGAGGGAGAGGAGGGGGAGACACAGGGGAATGAGAGGGGCGAGAGGCACAGGGGAATGAGAGTGGGAGAGACACAGGGGAATGAAAGGGGGGGGAGAGACACAGATGAGTGAGAGGATAGGGGAAGAGACACAGGGGAGTGAGAGGGGGGAGAGACAAAAAGGAATGTGAGGGGGGAGAGACACAGGGGAGTGAGAGGAGGGGGGAGAGAAAATGGGGAGTGTGAGAAGGGGAAGAGACACAGGGGAGGATGGGGAGACACACAGGGGAGGGAGAGGGGGGGGAGAGACAAAGGGGAGGCGGAGAGACACAGGGGTGGGAGAGGAGAGGGGGAGAGACAAGGGGAGGGAGAGGAGGGGGAGACAAAGGGAAGGGAGAGGAGGGGGAAGAGACACAGGGGAGGGAAATGGGGGGAACAGACATGAGGGAGGAGGGAAGAGACACAGGGGGGAAGAGACACGGGGAGATAGAGGGGTGCAAGAGACACAGGGGAGGGAGAGGTGGGAAAAGAGACACGGGGACAGGGGGGAAAGACACGGGGGAGAGGGGGTAAAAACACAGGGGGGATGGAGACACAAGGGATGGAGAGGAGGGAGAAAAGAGACACAAGGGAGGGAGAGGAAGGGGGAAATGAGACACAAGGGAGGAAGTAGATAGAGGGAGAGACTCGCAATGAGCTCATCGCGAGGCCAGTAAAGTAGAGGGGAAGAGGCTCCCATTGTGTGGCAAACAGCATTGCCAAAATTCACATTTTATTGCCGTAATTTTTGACGGGCAAGTTACTAGTGAATAGTAAGTGTGATGAGACCAGGAAGAATATTATTAGAATAACATCCTTGCAAGCTGGTGTCTAGGCATGAGCTTTGTTAGCCCACAGTGGAGCTGTTGAAAGGCACACATTTATAGAAACTGAATGGCACCACTCCCAGGAAGTTAGTGGACAGAGTTTGGAGCCAACAAGTTGCCAGACTGTAGACTACTTATCAGTTAAATTGTAACGATTTCCCTTTTTTTAAATTAAAGTAATTCTTTTAAAGACATATTTAGGTTTCACTGATTATGAATACATCTGATGGGGGAGAATCATTAGTGTATAAAAACATTTTTTGCATGAATATCACAATAAAGATTATACATACCCTAACGTTTGCTAAGTCTCTTGAGTTTGCTAGCAGTTCATTTTTAGAGTTAACACCCCTGAAAATCCCTGCTAAAATTAGCATAAAATTCATAATTTATTTTGGCCAATCATAGGCAGCTATAGCATTGTTTCAATCTCTGATGGCAGTGTGCTGGAAAGCATCTTATAATGTGTAGTCTTGTCTTTCTCCTGCACAAGGAAGCAAGGAGCAAGTCAGTCATTGCTATGTGGATCTCTGCATGATGCTGCTGTTGGCTGGAAGGTTTGTATAGGGTTAAAAACTGTACCCAAATTCAATGTTTCTATTGGTAGATATACTGTGCCTATGTAGGCAGCTTTGGGGGTGTGGAAACTACATTTTATTTTTAAATAAAATAAATATATGCGTATAGAATGAAAATATCCTGGTTCAACTTGGATTTAAATCAAGATAACACGATTATCATGCTGCTTTAAAGATAGAAGAGGAAGTACATCTTATATCCATGTGGTCTACATTCAACCTTGCAATTTTATTCAGCTATAAAGAGAAACATATTTTTTTTATTTTTTTTATCTTAATGCTGAGATACACCACAATCTAAGTGAAAATGAGGCATAATCCTGTCTATTATTTTATAATGCATGTTTACCGCTGCCGTAGTTGCTATTGTATAAACTATTGACATTATGAAGCCATCATGCACTGTGATCACAAATATCAGATGTAATGCAGTTGAAAGACAGTTTGTGATTAAGTGTAAGACAAATGCAAACAGACTCTCTGTTTAACTAAACAATTACAGGTACTAATATGTGTAAACACAACCTATCAGCTACTGTTTGGCACTGGCTTACATGGTAGATAACCAGAAATAGCTCTGTCATTTCATGAAACACCTCACTTAATGGACACCTCAATTCTTTTAGCATTGTATGGAATCTGAATCACAAAAATAATTTCCCATGTTTCATACTGCACAACAATTCAGAAATAGTGAACTAAACAACATCCTGTCAAACTATATTTATGTTGGAAATATGTCCTTAATTAGAACTCAATTAACTATTAATCTGCATATTGCAGATCAGAGGAGACATAAAAAGGTTGAACTTGGACAAAGTATTTTTTCAACCTCGATTAATTATGTGATTATGTAACTACTTCTCAGCTAAGCAAATTGTAAACTAATAAGACAGGGATAGGTCATGAAGAGCTACACACAGTCCAGGAATAAGGATTTCCCTGCTGCGCACAGGTGAACCAAGTATTCTGTGAAAACCGTATACAGATAACCTGGCCAAATGTCTGGCACTTTTTAGTAAAGATAGCCATGCCAACAAAACCAGTTATTGGCTAGTAATTTTATGCATAGGCTCTTTTTGGTGATGTTTTAACTTTTAACAATTATAGCATTATACAACAATACAACAAGATACAAGAAATTGTCTATTTTAGAATGTAGCCAGGTTATCTATAGTTTTTTTTTCCACAGAATGCTTCTATAAACACGTGAATAATATCACTCTACAGTAGGCTGATCTGCTTTTATGGGTTAACACTATTCATTCATACCAGACCATATCCTTGTAGTGTTGGGTTTTAATAAGTGACTATTTTGGTTTTCTTCTTTTGAGTTTTAAATATATTTCATAATAAATATGTGTTTTTATAGCATTTTGGGACCTTAAGTCCCCAGTGTACATATCTATCCGACTTCTGTATTCTATATTATAAGGTGAGATTCAATTTTGTGCTAGTGGCACTGATACCATTAACCCTTTGGTATCTATTTTGACAAGTTACTGCATCTTAGTGCAAGACATAATTAACTTATTTAATCAATGAATTACTCAGTCTTTCCATTTGACTCATTTGTGTAAATCCTTAAATCCAAAGCAAGCTCTTAGGGTAGAATGTATTAAATTTATAGTACCAGCTTTTGGGCAATAGCGTGTTTTTTTGGTATGTGGCCGGACCACCCTGCAACCAAAATGTAATTGTTAGTGCAACATTTACATAAAATTCAAATACTCGAGACTGAGAATTATACCCCTGCTCTTCTCCATGTCTTGGAGATTGGAGCTTAGATGTCTCTGCATCCACCTTGAATTGGAAACCAAAGGGACAATTTGTCTATCTCATCTGTCAACTGTTATGTGCTTACAAATTCTATACAAGTTCTATACATAGAAGGGAAACAGGCTATGGGGACTAGTGGAAGAGGAGTTCTTAAATCTAAATTATAGAAATGTAACTACATTCTGAGCTATGATTTCTAGATTATTATTTTGTTTCAAAACAATAATCAAGAAATGACATGTTCACAATCCTTTTGTTCTTTAACCAAAACTATATGTACATAACAAACAGTTTTATAATGGCATGAATTAGTTAGCATGAGAAACAATATTGCATTCTTACCTATATAAATATCAGCATTTCATTATTTAGGTATTTGTTTTAAAATTTTAAAAGTTAAAATAAATATGCAAGATTTTTTTAGATGTTTTATTTGAAATATGAGCATATGTATTTATCATTCATTGGCCCATTTTCTAAAATAGAATACAACACAGATTTCTATATGAATTCCTGTTTTCCTTTCATTATACCATATTTTAAATACTTTTCATTAAGAAATCTGTTTTATGATATAAATGTACAAATAAGTTAATCTGCTGCTATATGTAGGTATATAGCACAAAGGTAGTATATAGTCTTTATACAAATATATAAAATATTTCACTGGCTTGCATTCTTCTGGAATCCAGTTTTCTTCAAAAAGATGATTATTTTGACCTGTAAAGAAAAAGTTAAATGGTTACAATAAATGCTAAAATGTTTCATTAAATGAAAACAGCAACTAATCTAAAAAAAGTTATTTTGTTTGAAGTCTGACCTGTTATATTGGAAATTTGTCATTTATATATGTCCCTGTTGCATGACATATGAATCTTTTGACCATTTATTTTCCACTCTTTTTGCTATTCTATTTAATTAAGCTCAATAATGGACAAACAATATTTTGAAAAAAATAAACACAACTTTTTTATTTTTAACTTTTATTTGCTTTTATTCTTTACTGCGCGGTTCTATTTTTTTCTTTTCATAGCTGATTCTTATTACTACTTTTTACGTACAGTCTGTCTCATAAGCGAATATGAATTCAATAGCTCTACAGAATATGTTGGTGCATTACAAATAAAGTATAATCACATATATAGTTGTGAGCATGTGGGTTGTTGCTAACGCTGCAGCCTCGCATAGCGAGCCTGCGGCCCTCGCAAAGCGAGGGCCACAGTTGCTGGCAAAGAGCGCCAAAGGCACTCCTTGCTAGTAACTGTGGCCCTCGCAAAATTTACGGACTTCCGAGAAACAAATAAGAGACGCGGAACTACCTCGCAAAAATACAACCTTACCGCCCGAAACCCGCGCACATGAAAACATTAAAAACACACACAACAAATACATAAAAAGCTTACCTACAGCAAGGGGGGGGGGCACCCAGGACCTCGAAAATTGAAGTTACACCTCAATTTCACTAGAAATAGAAATCCCTTGAGCGAGAGAAAAAATGGCCGCCGAAAAAACTAAAACGAGGACTCTAAACACTACAGGACTCTTTAAACGCAAAACACCACCAAACACCTACGTTTTTTCCGAAAAAGACGGACTCGATCATAGAACAAGGACGCCAAATCAGCCACAGACGCGTACCACACATTAGGCGCCATTTTACAACACTAACTTACACAATGCGGAAGTACATAGCTACCCTAATGGATTTTGCTCACGCACGCACACTATTACACTACATACTGCACACATTACTGACACACAGCAGCTCCACAGCCCTCAAAACACACATTGTATGCTGCAGCAACATCAAAACAGATTGCCAGCTCTTCTGCACAATGCTTCCTGCAGATATTACTTCAAAATAGGTAAAGTATATTCATGTATTATTTTATTCATTATTTCATTAGCATTAGCAACAAAAAAACTATGCTCATAGCACACAAACAACCAACAACCTCTCAATGAGCGCCGAAGCATCTTGGAACACCAACAAGTCGCTAGTAATAATATATTCTGTTGAAAGCATTGATAGTTTAGCTGCCACATTCCCACTTTGCAGACAGAAGCTTTCTCTTAAAAGAGTTACGAGAACAGCTTACAGAGGAAGTTACTACACTAATGGATTGGAGGCTAAGCAGCTAAGGCAGGGAATGGGATTACAGTATCTGTGATGAAGGTTTATATTTATTATGTTTAGTATGGACCCTGACAGTCTGAAGTGATATTGATTTTAGGTTAGTATTTCACTCTGGATTCATAGTCAAGATCCACAGAGACCAATACAGTGTTGTTGTTTTTTTATAAGAGTCCTCTAGGGCTGCAGAAAGGAAGGTCATGTAATGTAGCTACCACATTTTCCTTTTAATATGATACGTAGTAGGGGTGGGTTTCTTCCAGAATATAGCGAAGATACATCTCATGGCTAGGAATATTTATGAAATCAGGTATTTTATGGAGGTTGGTTTATGAGCGGCCGGCAACCCCAGCAGAGCAACTACAAGATATCCTGGGAGACTACCACCTGTTATGCTAGAATACATATTTCATAAAAATTAAATCAATATATAAACACTTAATTTAAAAATATTTTAGGCCCAAAAATGACACTCAAACCACTGTATTACTATTTTTTTTTTAAATGCAAGCATGGCGACCCACATTTGTTGACGTCAATGATCACAGTAGTGCTCTGGACATCCCTCTTGACAATATGACCACCAAGTCTATAAATATACTCTTAGTGGAGCAGAACAATATTGAAAATGCTAATATAGTCAATGACTTCAACAATTATGGGTTATGACAATGCATTCTTTCCAGTAATTAATTAAATGGGGGAAACAAGGCATTTATGTTACCTTACGTTTAGAAGTAAATCAGTATGTTTGAATGTTCTTACAATCAAGTTGAAAAAAAAATGATAATTTAAATTTAATTTTCTTTTAACTATACTAAACATTGGAGATCAGCAGTACATAAGTCCCATGAATATATATGCTCCTTTTGGAACAAAACAATATTTATTATATTTTTTTATTATTTATTTATTTTTTAAATATTAAATGTAAGCAAAATAGTTGTCTATGTGTATCACTATTACTGCGTTTCTACACTGATTTTACATTGGTACATCTTTGTAAGCAGATTCAGATAAATAAAATATTTAAAAGTAAATAAAATAACTAAAATTGTTGTGCCAAAAATGTACAACACTGTGCTTTAGTTCACTGTTCATTCGGACTGTATCTCTCTGACAAAACGGCTGAAGCAACAGACTAATATAGAGAAAGTGAAATTAGGTTGTTAAGCAAAAACATTAAAGAATATTACAGCTATAAACTCCAGTCAGTCAGATTGACTGGGATAAATAGCTTCATAAAAGTTTAAAAATATATGAGTCATATAAAAAAGTTCTTATAAAGTTCTCAATTTTTTGCCACTTAACTATGAAAGTTAATAAAATTAAACTTCAAAACTTTGTTGGAAAAACAGTGGCCGGGAAGCTTCCATGTTTAATATCTGTTGGAAATCCAGATGCCATTAATACAATCTGGGGGGAACATTTTGTAAATCTTTATAAATTCTCAAATGTCCTAAATGCCTAAACTCTTGACAATGAGATAATTTATTTCTAAAAGAAATGGAAACGCTATTTAGCCTTTGTATGCATCAAATCGAGTTCCCTGGTGGTCCAGTGGTTAGGATTTGGTGCTTTCACTGCGTTTGACCTGGCTTCGATTCCAAGTCAGAGAACCAAGAGGTCACACCGCCCTGAAGCTGAGCAGGGTTGGGTATAGTCAGTACTTGGATGGGAGACCACCTAGGAATACTAGGAACTGCATGCTGTGGCCTACTGGAGAAGGAACATGTCAAAACCAGCCATAAGTTTCTTGACCGGGCCAATTTTTCATGAATTTATTTTTAATCTTTTTAAATTTACATGGTTGAAAGTGGAAATAAACAGAGTTAAGAGAGGTTAAGACATACATTCTCCACTTCCTTTCTGTTCTGTGGAATTTAATTATCAAGCATGATAAAACATTAACTGTGATAGATGCCCCCAGAAAATACATATGAAGCAGACATTTTTAACTCCTCTTATGCCCATTTTGATAAGATCAAATACTTAAATATATCAGGTCTTAAAAAATATATACTGTAGGTTACTGAAAAGATTCTCCATGACATCACAAAGCGTCAAAATTATATACATTTGGCACAAATTTTCCCTTAGTTATATTTGAAAATAAATATCTATGTGTATGGTATATGATCTGTCATTCTCAAGATCTACCTTTCCAGCGCGTACATGTTTACTAAACACAAGGGCATTTATGTAGGGGACATCTTACTAAGAATTTTCAATATAATGACCTTTCACTGGCAGCAAGATATTTGTATGTATATTTAACACAAAACAAATGTCTAAGCCACATGATGTTTGGTGACTGTCACCAATAACAAAACAACACTGGATCGTCAGAATACTGATAAGCTTCGTTCAAAGCATTCCTTTCATTAGAGTTCTGTTCTGTTTAAAAGGTTCTGTCATCTACTGTAGTGATACTGGAAAGTTAGTAACAAGTGGAAGAGGTATGCTTTGTCATACAAGAGAATATAAACAAAACAATGTATTATAATATATATATATATATATATATATATATATATATATATTATAATTAGTAAAGTGTTTAATCATGTAATGGAAAGATGAAGGAATGAAATGAAAGGTGCAGTTGAAGGAGAAATAAAAATTGTGACTAGAATGGAAAAATAAATAAAGTGTTTGAGAGGGAAATGGAAGTGCTGACTGAATGAAAGGAGTATTCAAAAGATAGTTTGAGGCAATGAGGGGCAATGGAAAGAAAACTAAATTATTATCATTTGTGGATTTTAAAGGGTTGAATAATAGAGGGAGGAAAAAATATAGTGGATGGAAGAAAGAGAACATCTAAACTTAGGATAGTAACTGCAGTGTTCGTAAGATTAAACTGACTAGACAATTTGCACCACATTGTAAGTACAGCAATGCTTCATTTCACAGTCCCCACGCGTTCCTGCATGTGCTAAATGGGGCATTATATTTTACAAATCGAAGATCGCTCCGCAGGGATTTAAAGGGCTAAATGGGGTTTGGCAGTCAAAAAAAGTACGCCGTAGCGGGGTTTAGCACTAAGCGGGGAATTACATGGAAAAAGAGTGCTATAGTGAATGAGAGTTCAAAGTGGTAGCGTTAAGCGTGGTATACCTGTACCAGTTATTTTTTTTGGCTCCTTAACAACACGTATTAAAAGCACCCTGAAGTCATCATTTGTGCTCTGTATCACCAGATAGACAGTGGAAAAGCATGTGGAAAAGTTCTCTTTTTTCTAAATAGGCTGCTAAATTAGCTAGGTTATAAGGTTTTGAAATTTGTGGTCATAGACCATTTCTATCCTCCATTGTATGGGTAGATTACGTATTATGCTGCCAGTTCCACTAATTTGAAAAAGGTGTGCAGGCTGAGTCAAATTGTTCTTTTTTCAACTCTTTTTCAAGGGGTAGTGGATATTAAGGGGGAATCCTAGGGGCTACCAAGCTCATGCTGGCTAGAGGGTATTAAGTAGGATACCCAGGCCTATGGGGATCACATATATAGTTGTGAGCGTACGGGCCGTTGCTCACGCTTGCGGGCTCGCCCAGCTAGGGCCTTGGCTCGCGCAGCGAGCCAAGGCCCTCGCAAAGCGAGGGCACTGGGTGAGGGCCTCAGTTGCTGGCATGGAGCGCCAAAGGCGCTCCTTGCCAGCAACTGAGGACCCTCGCGAAGCGAGGACCTCAGTTGCTGGCATGGCGCTCCATGCTGGCAAGGCGCTCCATGCCAGCAACTGCGACCCTCGCAAACTTCACGTCGCAACGCAAATAACACGACACACACATTACGACACTCGCAAACAACATACGACACACGTTCACACACATTACGGCCTCGCAACACTCGGACCCAACTCGCGAACATTACAAAATTAAAAACACAATACATACACACAGCACATACATAAAAACCTTACCTACACCAAGAGGGAGCACCCAGGACCTCAAAAATGCAACTTACACCTTTATTTCACTCAAAATAAAAGAGTTTGCACAATAAAAACTTTGATAAGCGAGAGAAAAAATGGCCGCCGAACCAAACGAAAACGAGGCTACACACGCAAACACCATACGAGACACGTTACCACACATTACGACCTCGCAAACATCGGACACAACACGCCGACATACAAACATTTCAAACACAATAAATACACACAACACACACATAAAAAACTTACCTACAGCAAGAGGAACCATCCAGCACCTCAAAAAACCAAGTTACACATTCATTTCAATAAAAATAAAACACTTTAGACACTAATGAAATCGCTAAGCAAGAGAAAAAATGGCCGACGAAAAAAAACGAAAACGAGGCTACAGCACTCTCAACACGTAAAACACCACAACGAAACTCGAAAAACACCACGAAGCACCGACGGATAATCCGCAAAGATGCATAACACAGATAACCCGCCATTTTACGCCAATGCGGAAGTACACCACTACGCTAACGGTTTGGTCTCGCGCACGCACAGTATTACACTGCACACATTCAGCACGCTTACACAGCAGCTCCACACCACTAATGCTGCAGCAACATGAAAACAGATTGCAGCTCTTCAACACAATGCTTCAAAATAGGTAAAGTATATTCATTTATTAATATATTATATATTTTAGTATTACACACCAAACAGCATTAGCTACCTTACGATTTGATTGCCGTCATTTTTTGACGGGCAATTTGCTAGTCACATATATAGTTGTGAGCAAGCGGGTTGTTGCTAACGCTGCGGGCTCGCAAAACGAGGGCCTCAGTTGCTGGCATGGAGCGCAGAAGTCAAAATTTACGGACTTACGTGAAACAAATACGAAAAGCAAAACTTTAAAAAAAAAACATTACGACCCTGCAAAAAACGACCTTACCGCCCGAAACCCGCGCACATGGAAACATTAAAAACACAATAAATACACACAATAAATACATAAAAAGCTTACCTACAGCAAGGGGGGTGGGGGCACCCAGGACCTCGAAAACTGAAGTTACACCTCAGTTTAAGTCAAAATAGAACAATTTTAGACAGCCGAAAATCCCCTAAGCAAGAGAAAAAATGGCCGGCAAAAAAAAATAAAACGAGGCTACAGCACTCTAAAGACGCAAAACACCACCAAACACCTACGGATTTTCCCAAAAAGACGGACGCGATCCAAGAACAAGGACGCCAAATCAGCCACAGCCGCATACCACACATTAGGCACCATTTTACAACACTAACTTACATAATGCGGAAGTACACAGCAACCCTAACGGATTTGGCTTGCGCACGCACACTATTTACATTACACACTGCACACATTACTGACACTTACACAGCCCTCAAAACACGCATTGTATGCTGCAGCAACATCAAAACAGATTGCCAGCTCTTCTGCACAATGCTTCCTGCGTATATTACTTAAAAATAGGTCAAGTATATTGATGTATTATTTTATTCATTATTTCATTAGCATTAGCAAAAAAAAAACAATGTTCATAACACACAAACAACCAACAACCTCGCAATGAGCGCCGAAGCATCTTGGAACACCAACAAAATTTACCGCCCTTACAATCTTATTGCCGTCATTTTTTGACAGGCAAGTCGTTAGTAATGGATATTAAGGGGGAAGCCTGGTGGATACCCAGCTGATAGGGGGTCGCGGGTTGCAGATAGAGGGATCATAAAACCCCTGCATTAGTTATTATAATTTAAAACCTTCCCTGCCATGGTAAGGGGTTTATATAGATAGATAGGGATAGGGGAGGATGATAGGGACAGTGTAAGTGTGTTCAAGCTAGGGGGTACCATTCCAAAGCGTTGCTATGTAGAATACTGAGATTCAGACTAGGAGCCTCATGCCAAATGGCTGCGAGCACACATTCGAGCTAGACAGCTCTGGTCAACCCCCCACCCCAGGGTGCGATGCAGTAAGTTTTACAGGATTCTTTTTGTGGAAGCAATAGAAGAATTCTTCAAACTTGCTTTTCAAGACTGCCAGTAAGCCTTACAGTAGCCATGGAATAGAAGCCTAAGACATGGAAGATCTGAGTTTGAATCCTATCTATTCCTTTTTTTATAGTAAATTTTCTTGTGGCCATACAATAAAACAGAAAAGGTATATATATACTGTAAAGGGATGGCATGAAACAAAAATGAGCACTGTAATGCATTTAAAATAATCATTTAAAATAAACAAAATATTAATCTAAAAATGAAAGAAGGGGCACTTGAACTCTTGTGGGGGGCTTCCATGGCTATACAAGCAATAACTGAAAATGTCAATATCTAAATGAGTTCATGAGCAATTTAAAAAACTTATACAACTCCATATAGTTTTCAAGTCCCTATTAGTTGGTGCAGAGCACAAATGTTGACTTCAGTGTCCCTTTAACAAGGGTTTGTTTAATCTCTTCAAATTTTAGCTACAAGTGTCTGCAAATAACAATGGAGGATCGTGATGGATAGAGTTGATTTTGTGTAAGAAAATACACATTGTACAGGATGGCATAATATGCCTGGTGCTTTATAGACAAATAATATTATTAATAATACCAGTATATACAGAGCTTCAAAAACAATCAAATTTAAAATGATGTTTTGTATAATATATACAGACTATACCGGTAATGTATTCTTTGTTCTTTCAAACTGCAACGCCTGCATAATGTTTCCTGCCTGAACTATATCTCTGGGATCTTGTATGTCTCTATGAATACAAACCATTTACAAGTGAGAATTAAATGAACTGCCACAGCTATCGGGGATCATACAGCAGCTGTAATGTCTATATGTGGTGAGACTCAATGAGTCGCCTGGCAACTCTCATCAAAAAATCCTGCCTGGCAGTGAGGATGGGAGTGTCTGCCAGGTACGTGCCATCACCGAGATAACTGGGCTATCTCCTTATCGCTGTCACGCTATGTGAGCACCTGTCTTTTGTCCTTGAAAAGCCTCGTATTTTGGATCATTTTTGTAAGATGATTAACAGCTATACTAAAATTTAAAATGCAGATAGCACAGGAGCAAATTTATACTTTTAATTATGAATATTATAATAAATCTATAAAAGAATAAAAAAAGGGGCAATACCATTTTGTATACAAACAATCATTGAATTAGAAAAGTCAGAAAGCCCCACGAGAAGAATCTTTTTTATTAACATAAGTTTTAATTAATTAAAACAGTACATATGACAAATTCCTAGTACAGCTTTTCCCGTAATTACAAACCTTTGTGTCGCCACAATGTTAAATTATATATTAATAGATTAATAACTTACTTATATTATTATACTATTACCTTTTTAAAAACCTTATAATAAAATAAATATAAAATATCAGAACTATAATAAAACTATAATAAAACTATTATCCCAGGTTGATCATCTGTAGCCAAAAGGTCCTCCTTCTCCTATTTTATGTAAGCCTGAGCATATTATCTGCCTTATTAAATTGCGATTCGGCCAATTGAATAGGGCTCTATATAAGCACATAGCATATTTTTTTAGAGAAGTTTTTAGTTAGTACAATTTTATCCAAAAACAAGGTCTTCACTAACTAAAAACTTCTGTAAAAATATATGCTATGTGCTTATATAGAGCTCTATTTAATTGGCTGAATCGCAATTTAACAAGGCTGTATGTTATTAGAATATTTTTTATTTAAAATCTAATTTTCCTGTATTTTTAGGATGGTGTTATAATTGTCATTAATTTTACTGCAGATCTCTTCTTTAGTCATTATATGGTCCACTATTTTTATTGTATTATTGTTTATTTATTATTTTGTATTCATTCTGAAACCATATTAAAACCTTATTTATATAAGAGGACGTTCACATCACAGATTAAAGAAATTGCCTTTAGAGTCACAGCCCATCCAACATTTATCCGAATTGAATAAAAATATTCAGGACATTTTTATATACCATCTTATAATGATTGTCTCTAATTGTTATACATATTGAGGTTCTTTTTACAGAAGCACAAATATTTATACATGGTGTTATCTCAATCTTTATTCCACAGCCTTATATACAGTTTACATTTGTGTATGCTGTATTAATAATACCTTTACAAATATTAGATATTAGTCTTTGGTCTGTTTAAGTATGCAATGTAAATATTTTCTAAATCTGTATTTTTTTATTGTTAGCATTTTTGAACCGATAAGCTTATTTATCAAATTGTATTTAAATAAGTCTGACTTTTTTTAATTACATTTGACTAAGAATTCTTCCATGCTTAATATTTTATCAATGCTTCCTATTACGCAATATATGTTTAGATTTGGAGCACCTAAAAATATTTAATTGTACTCTAGATCTTTTGTTGTTCTATCTGAATTTGTATATTTGCTTTCTTATTTCTACTGGTGGGGTCTAAACAAATATTGAATTTTCAGCACTGAAGGAATTGTAAGTAAAGCAATTTTTTCCCAGCCATTAAATACTACATTTGGAACATTCTTCCAGATTATTTTTTTTTAGTTTTCCACATAAACAGATAGTTTACTTCATAGAGATTAGTGTATTTCATCATTATTTGTACAGCTAGATATTTAATTACGTGACCATTTATATAGGAATTTAGACATTTTTAATGCTCTCACTTGTCCTTACACAAAATACTTCATATTCTTTTTAGATTTACCTTAACTCCATAAACCCTATAAATGTATTTTAATACATGTAATACTTTGGGCAGGCTTTTAACAGATTAGTGATGGACATCAAGATATCATTAGCATTCAGCTGAATCTTACATGTTGCCTTCTTATATGTTATTATAGTAATATCTGGATATTCCCTTATACTATTAGCTAATGTTTCACAGACTAAAGCAAATAAGCCATTTGAGTCTCTTCTAGGAGAAAGGAGCTACATAGATGTATTATTATGATTAAGACATGCAAAAGGGGACTCCCTAGTCTTGTTCCATTAGTCATTGCAACATGTTTATGGGGTCACCCTGGTAGTCACATATATACTTTATCCATACTATATAGTGATCTAATAGCATTGAAAATGTCCCTGGTTTTATTATTTTCTTAAAGACTGAAATCATAAAATCCAATTAAATTATGTTGAATGCCTTCAGAGCATCTATGGACAAATAGGTAATAATTGCCCCTTTTGGTTTGTTGTCCTTTTCAAATGTTGTCCCATGTTCTGAGCAAAAACTCACATTAATCACAATTAATTATATTTTCTGAATGTGGTAGATTTTTTTTCTGTACTGGTTTTGGGAGGGGCACTGCATTTTTACACAAACATTTTATCTGATAACCCAGGCAGTTGATAAAATGGTTTATTTTATAATTTAGGACCCCAGCAGATTATTACCAGCATAGGGCATTACTTCCCTCCTGGTCCCCCCAAAGTTTTCTCTGTATGGTGTTTGGCTGATAAATGAAACCTTCTTTTCAAATACTAAATAAGGTAAACATCTCACCTTATAATACTACTGTTCTTCAGCTCTTGGTACAAATTTAAGCTCACTTTTTATATTCTGAATTTCTGAAAGATTGAAGGCAGGTCCTGGGAGTTTCACAGCTCCAGGAAGGGGCTTTTTCTCTTCTGCTGGTGAGTCGTGTGTTGGAATACTCTGAAGGATAAAAGAGAGTAGAGGTTATGCTTCTAGGAAATTTCATATTTCAATATGTAAAAAAAAGACCAAGATGGACAAATACAGAAGGCACGGATCAATATTTTCTACAGAGAACCTCTCATATGGTATACTGCTTGTATTTGTTTATAACGCATTATTCCTGTTTACTTAAAAAATATTATTTCGAGCTTAAAAAGGCATACTTATGTGATGGGCAACAGCCTGTCTAGAGCCTTAAGTCCTTCCCATGCAACATCTAGCCTATGCTCTGGAGTGGGAGAACATCCCTCTCTTCAACAATACACAGTCCATTATATCCTTCTAAAACTAGCAAATAATATTTAGTTGAATTCATAAAAAATTCTCCTCATTATCTATAACTATATTAAAAAATAATTCCTTTCTTAGAGCAATTTTACCAGTTTGCTTTGGGACAAATGAAGATCTTAAAAGCACTATGAGACCCTTTGAAGGACACAGGGACCCCATATGATGCTCTTCAAATGAAATATGTTAACAATCACTGATGACAAGGATATTCTTTCAAACATAATATAGTAGTGTGTTTTTAATTGAAACCAAACTTAACGTCATTAGATAACTCATTATTTTTAAGCATAATTCAGCCTGATAAATAACAACATAACTGCCTTATTTTCTATAGAGATTCACAGAAATCCCAGCTAATACAGAATAGAGTTCTAGCAGCAGATTCCGATTGGATGACAGTATTCTGAAGACATTGATACTATAAATATGGGCTGGCCAGACACACCCTATAAATCTGAATTCGTTCTAAGAATAGTTAGCCGAAAAACGCATCTCAAAGGATCCCCCAAATGGTGAAAGCAAACATATAAGTATATTATAGTAATGTAAATTATGACAAACACAGTGTATTCCTCCTTGCTTTCGACAGAGCTTTTCTTTTGATTGGCAACAATTTCAAGAACTCAACCTGGTCACTAGTTGACCTGTATAAAATATTATTACACTAAAAATGTTTAATAAAACATTGGTTACTGTCCAATTCGCAAAATGCCATTTTAACATAGCACAACAAATTAATGTATTGCCTAAAGCTTAGGAAGGTTAGTGTTGGCTACACATTTTGATGAAGGTACCCATAGATTAAAAATATATAAATGTATCTAGTCCCAACATTTTAGAGCACATCTTTTTTGTGTTTTGGTCCAGAGAAAGCCAACCAACAGAAAATGTTAGGTAAAAATGCTTCCTTTTCCATTAGATTTTCCCATAGATCAGCTTCCTTTCTTTACTATTGCACGTGTTTTTTTTTTAGAAATAACATCTATTGTCTGCTGTCACAAATTCTCTACTTAGTGAGTTCCACAACTTGATTGCCCTTATTGTGCCAGTGAAATTGTGTTTCTCTACTACAATGTAAGGTTTAGCTGCAAATCCTTTAAGGAGCAAGGTTTCATTTATATTAGATAAAATGTTATCTGTTTAAGTGACTCCTTTTGACGGAAATTCATTCAACCTACATAAAGGGGTATAGAAGGTTTCTGGATTTTAGTAGGTATGTAATATACATATATATTTATTTACTTGTATGTATTTCATTTCTTCAGTTTTATTAACAAGCAATTCAAATCTCTTGCCCTGCTCTAATCTATCTGAACTGCACAACAACCCCATTTCTAAGTCCTCACTCCTGCCCTGGTCTGATCTATCTGAACTGCACAACAATCCCATTTCTAAGCAGACCTCACTCCTGCCCTGCTCTGATCTATCTGAACTGCTCTACAACCCCATTTCTAAGCAGACCTCACTCCTGCCCTGCCTGATCTATCTGAACTGCACAACAATCCCATTTCTAAGCAGACCTCACTCCTGCCCTGCTCTGATCTATCTGAACTGCTCTACAACCCCATTTCTAAGCAGACCTCACTCCTGCCCTGCTCTGATCTATCTGAACTGCACAACCATCCCATTTCTAAGCAGACCTCACTCCTGCCCTGGTCTGATCTATCTGGACTGCACAACAATCCCATTTCTAAGCAGACCTCACTCCTGCCCTGCTCTGATCTATCTGAACTGCTCTACAACCCCATTTCTAAGCAGACCTCACTCCTGCCCTGCTCTGATCTATCTGAACTGCATAACAACCCAATTTCTAAGCAGACCTCGCTCCTGCCCTGGTCTGATCTATCTGGACTGCACAACAACCCCATTTATTACCAGACCTCACTCCTGCCCTGGTCTGATCTATCTGAACTGCACAACAATCCCATTTCTAAGCAGACCTCACTCCTGCCCTGCTCTGATCTATCTGAACTGCACAACAACCCAATTTCTAAGCAGACCTCACTCCTGCCCTGGTCTGATCTATCTGAACTGCACAACAACCCCATTTATTACCAGACCTCGCTCCTGCTTAGCTCTGGTCTATCTGAACTGCACAACAACCCCATTTATAAGCAAACCTCACTCCTGCCCTGCTCTGATCTATCTGAACCGCTCTACAACCCCATTTCTAAGCAGACCTCACCCCTGCCCTGCTCT
This sequence comes from Discoglossus pictus, assembly GCA_027410445.1. Classification (NCBI taxonomy): domain Eukaryota; kingdom Metazoa; phylum Chordata; class Amphibia; order Anura; family Alytidae; genus Discoglossus; species Discoglossus pictus. The sequence goes on along the minus strand of CM050164.1, from coordinate 102,171,680 downwards.
GATCTATCTGAACTGCACAACAAACCCATTTATAAGCAGACCTCACTCCTGCCCTGGTCTGATCTATCTGAACTGCACAACAACCCCATTTATTACCAGACCTCGCTCCTGCTTAGCTCTGGTCTATCTGAACTGCACAACAACCCCATTTCTAAGCAGAACTCACCCCTGCCCTGCTCTGATCTATCTGAACTGCACAACAACCCCATTTATAAGCAGACCTCACTCCTGCTTAGCTCTGGTCTATCTGAACTGCACAACAACCCCATTTCTAAGCAGACCTCACTCCTGCCCTGCTCTGATCTATCTGAACTGCACAACAACCCAATTTCTAAGACCTCACTCCTGCCCTGCTCTGATCTATCTGAACTGCACAACAACCCCATTTATAAGCAGACCTCACTCCTGCCCTGCTCTGATCTATCTGAACTGCTCTACAACCCCATTTCTAAGTAGACCTCACCCTGCCCTGCTCTGATCTATCTGAACTGCACAACAACCCCATTTATAAGCAGACCTCACTCCTGCCCTGCTCTGATCTATCTGAACTGCACAACAACCCAATTTATAAGCAGACCTCACTCCTGCCCTGCTCTGATCTATCTGAACTGCTCTACAACCCCATTTCTAAGTAGACCTCACACTGCCCTGCTCTGATCTATCTGAACTGCACAACAACCCCATTTATAAGCAGACCTCACTCCTGCCCTGCTCTGATCTATCTGAACTGCACAACAACCCCATTTATAAGCAGACCTCACTCCTGCCCTGCTCTGATCTATCTGAACTGCTCTACAACCCCATTTCTAAGTAGACCTCACACTGCCCTGCTCTGATCTATTTGAACTGCACTACAACCCCATTTATAAGCAAACCTCACTCCTGCCCTGCTCTGATCTATCTGAACTGCACAACAACCCCATTTATTACCAGACCTCACTCCTGCCCTGCCTGATCTATCTGAACTGCACAACAATCCCATTTCTAAGCAGACCTCACTCCTGCCCTGCTCTGATCTATCTGAACTGCTCTACAACCCCATTTATAAGCAGACCTCACTCCTGCTTAGCTCTGGTCTATCTGAACTGCATAACAACCCCATTTTTAAGCAGACCTCACTCCTGCACTGCTCTGATCTATCTGAACTGCACAACAACCCAATTTCTAAGACCTCACTCCTGCCCTGCTCTGAACTATCTGAACTGCACAACAACCCCATTTATAAGCAGACCTCACTCCTGCCCTGCTCTGATCTATCTGAACTGCTCTGCAACCCCATTTCTAAGTAGACCTCACCCTGCCCTGCTCTGATCTATCTGAACTGCACAACAACCCCATTTATAAGAAGACCTCACTCCTGCCCTGCTCTGAACTATCTGAACTGCACAACAACCCCATTTATAAGCAGACCTCACTCCAGCCCTGCTCTGATCTATCTGAACTGCACAACAACCCAATTTCTAAGCAGACCTCACTCCTGCCCTGGTCTGATCTATCTGGAATGCACAACAACCCCATTTATTACCAGACCTCACTCCTGCCCTGGTCTGATCTATCTGAACTGCACAACAATCCCATTTCTAAGCAGACCTCACTCCTGTCCTGCTCTGATCTATCTGAACTGCTCTACAACCCCATTTCTAAGCAGACCTCACTCCTGCCCTGCTCTGATCTATCTGAACTGCACAACAACCCAATTTCTAAGCAGACCTCACTCCTGCCCTGCTCTGATCTATCTGAACTGCACAATAACCCAATTTATTACCAGACCTCGCTCCTGCTTAGCTCTGGTCTATCTGAACTGCACAACAACCCCATTTCTAAGCAGAACTCACCCCTGCCCTGCTCTGATCTATCTGAACTGCACAACAACCCCATTTATAAGCAGACCTCACTCCTGCTTAGCTCTGGTCTATCTGAACTGCACAACAACCCCATTTCTAAGCAGACCTCACTCCTGCCCTGCTCTGATCTATCTGAACTGCACAACAACCCAATTTCTAAGCAGACCTCACTCCTGCCCTGCTCTGATCTATCTGAACTGCACAACAACCCCATTTCTAAGCAGACCTCACTCCTGCCCTGCTCTGATCTATCTGAACTGCTCTACAACCCCATTTATAAGCAGACCTCACTCCTGCTTAGCTCTGGTCTATCTGAACTGCATAACAACCCCATTTTTAAGCAGACCTCACTCCTGCACTGCTCTGATCTATCTGAACTGCACAACAACCCAATTTCTAAGACCTCACTCCTGCCCTGCTCTGATCTATCTGAACTGCACAACAACCCCATTTATAAGCAGACCTCACTCCTGCTTAGCTCTGGTCTATCTGAACTGCATAACAACCCCATTTTTAAGCAGACCTCACTCCTGCACTGCTCTGATCTATCTGAACTGCACAACAACCCAATTTCTAAGACCTCACTCCTGCCCTGCTCTGATCTATCTGAACTGCACAACAACCCCATTTATAAGCAGACCTCACTCCTGCCCTGCTCTGATCTATCTGAACTGCTCTACAACCCCATTTCTAAGTAGACCTCACCCTGCCCTGCTCTGATCTATCTGAACTGCACAACAACCCCATTTATAAGCAGACCTCACTCCTGCCCTGCTCTGATCTATCTGAACTGCACAACAACCCCATTTATAAGCAGACCTCACTCCTGCCCTGCTCTGATCTATCTGAACTGCACAACAATCCAATTTCTAAGCAGACCTCACTCGTGCCCTGGTCTGATCTATCTGGACTGCACAACAACCCCATTTATTACCAGACCTCACTCCTGCCCTGGTCTAATCTATCTGAACTGCACAACAATCCCATTTCTAAGCAGACCTCACTCCTGCCCTGGTCTGATCTATCTGAACTGCACAACAACCCCATTTCTAAGCAGACCTCACTCCTGCCCTGCTCTGATCTATCTGAACTGCTCTACAACCCCATTTATAAGCAGACCTCACTCCTGCTTAGCTCTGGTCTATCTGAACTGCATAAGAACCCCATTTTTAAGCAGACCTCACTCCTGCACTGCTCTGATCTATCTGAACTGCACAACAACCCAATTTCTAAGACCTCACTCCTGCCCTGCTCTGATCTATCTGAACTGCACAACAACCCCATTTATAAGCAGACCTCACTCCTGCCCTGCTCTGATCTATCTGAACTGCTCTACAACCCCATTTCTAAGTAGACCTCACCCTGCCCTGCTCTGATCTATCTGAACTGCACAACAACCCCATTTATAAGCAGACCTCACTCCTGCCCTGCTCTGATCTATCTGAACTGCACAACAACCCCATTTATAAGCAGACCTCACTCCTGCCCTGCTCTGATCTATCTGAACTGCACAACAACCCAATTTCTAAGCAGACCTCACTCCTGCCCTGGTCTGATCTATCTGGACTGCACAACAACCCCATTTATTACCAGACCTCACTCCTGCCCTGGTCTGATCTATCTGAACTGCACAACAATCCCATTTCTAAGCAGACCTCACTCCTGTCCTGCTCTGATCTATCTGAACTGCTCTACAACCCCATTTCTAAGCAGACCTCACTCCTGCCCTGCTCTGATCTATCTGAACTGCACAACAACCCAATTTCTAAGCAGAACTCACTCCTGCCCTGCTCTGATCTATCTGAACTGCACAACAACCCAATTTCTAAGCAGACCTCACTCCTGCCCTGGTCTGATCTATCTGGACTGCACAACAACCCCATTTATTACCAGACCTCACTCCTGTCCTGCTCTGATCTATCTGAACTGCTCTACAACCCCATTTCTAAGCAGACCTCACTCCTGCCCTGCTCTGATCTATCTGAACTGCACAACAACCCAATTTCTAAGCAGACCTCACTCCTGCCCTGCTCTGATCTATCTGAACTGCACAATAACCCAATTTATTACCAGACCTCGCTCCTGCTTAGCTCTGGTCTATCTGAACTGCACAACAACCCCATTTCTAAGCAGAACTCCCCCCTGCCCTGCTCTGATCTAACTGAACTGCACAACAACCCCATTTATAAGCAGACCTCACTCCTGCTTAGCTCTGGTCTATCTGAACTGCACAACAACCCCATTTCTAAGCAGACCTCACTCCTGCCCTGCTCTGATCTATCTGAACTGCACAACAACCCAATTTCTAAGACCTCACTCCTGCCCTGCTCTGATCTATCTGAACTGCACAACAACCCCATTTCTAAGCAGACCTCACTCCTGCCCTGCTCTGATCTATCTGAACTGCACAACAACCCAATTTCTAAGACCTCACTCCTGCACTGCTCTGATCTATCTGAACTGCACAACAACCCAATTTCTAAGACCTCACTCCTGCCCTGCTCTGATCTATCTGAACTGCACAACAACCCCATTTATAAGCAGACCTCACTCCTGCCCTGCTCTGATCTATCTGAACTGCTCTACAACCCCATTTCTAAGTAGACCTCACCCTGCCCTGCTCTGATCTATCTGAACTGCACAACAACCCCATTTATAAGCAGACCTCACTCCTGCCCTGCTCTGATCTATCTGAACTGCACAACAACCCCATTTATAAGCAGACCTCACTCCTGCCCTGCTCTGATCTATCTGAACTGCACAACAACCCAATTTCTAAGCAGACCTCACTCCTGCCCTGGTCTGATCTATCTGGACTGCACAACAACCCCATTTATTACCAGACCTCACTCCTGCCCTGGTCTGATCTATCTGAACTGCACAACAATCCCATTTCTAAGCAGACCTCACTCCTGTCCTGCTCTGATCTATCTGAACTGCTCTACAACCCCATTTCTAAGCAGACCTCACTCCTGCCCTGCTCTGATCTATCTGAACTGCACAACAACCCAATTTCTAAGCAGAACTCACTCCTGCCCTGCTCTGATCTATCTGAACTGCACAACAACCCAATTTCTAAGCAGACCTCACTCCTGCCCTGGTCTGATCTATCTGGACTGCACAACAACCCCATTTATTACCAGACCTCACTCCTGTCCTGCTCTGATCTATCTGAACTGCTCTACAACCCCATTTCTAAGCAGACCTCACTCCTGCCCTGCTCTGATCTATCTGAACTGCACAACAACCCAATTTCTAAGCAGACCTCACTCCTGCCCTGCTCTGATCTATCTGAACTGCACAATAACCCAATTTATTACCAGACCTCGCTCCTGCTTAGCTCTGGTCTATCTGAACTGCACAACAACCCCATTTCTAAGCAGAACTCACCCCTGCCCTGCTCTGATCTATCTGAACTGCACAACAACCCCATTTATAAGCAGACCTCACTCCTGCTTAGCTCTGGTCTATCTGAACTGCACAACAACCCCATTTCTAAGCAGACCTCACTCCTGCCCTGCTCTGATCTATCTGAACTGCACAACAACCCAATTTCTAAGACCTCACTCCTGCCCTGCTCTGATCTATCTGAACTGCACAACAACCCCATTTCTAAGCAGACCTCACTCCTGCCCTGCTCTGATCTATCTGAACTGCTCTACAACCCCATTTATAAGCAGAGCTCACTCTTGCTTAGCTCTGGTCTATCTGAACTGCATAACAACCCCATTTTTAAGCAGACCTCACTCCTGCACTGCTCTGATCTATCTGAACTGCACAACAACCCAATTTCTAAGACCTCACTCCTGCCCTGCTCTGATCTATCTGAACTGCACAACAACCCCATTTATAAGCAGACCTCACTCCTGCCCTGCTCTGATCTATCTGAACTGCTCTACAACCCCATTTCTAAGTAGACCTCACCCTGCCCTGCTCTGATCTATCTGAACTGCACAACAACCCCATTTATAAGCAGACCTCACTCCTGCCCTGCTCTGATCTATCTGAACTGCACAACAACCCCATTTATAAGCAGACCTCACTCCTGCCCTGCTCTGATCTATCTGAACTGCACAACAACCCAATTTCTAAGCAGACCTCACTCCTGCCCTGGTCTGATCTATCTGGACTGCACAACAACCCCATTTATTACCAGACCTCACTCCTCCCCTGGTCTGATCTATCTGAACTGCACAACAATCCCATTTCTAAGCAGACCTCACTCCTGTCCTGCTCTGATCTATCTGAACTGCTCTACAACCCCATTTCTAAGCAGACCTCACTCCTGCCCTGCTCTGATCTATCTGAACTGCACAACAACCCAATTTCTAAGCAGACCTCACTCCTGCCCTGCTCTGATCTATCTGAACTGCACAATAACCCAATTTATTACCAGACCTCGCTCCTGCTTAGCTCTGGTCTATCTGAACTGCACAACAACCCCATTTTTAAGCAGACCTCACTCCTGCCCTGCTCTGATCTATCTGAACTGCACAACAACCCGATTTCTAAGACCTCACTCCTGCCCTGCTCTGATCTATCTGAACTGCACAACAACCCCATTTATTACCAGACCTCACTCCTGCCCTGCTCTGATCTATCTGAACTGCTCTACAACCCCATTTCTAAGCAGACCTCACCCCTGCCCAGCTCTGATCTATCTGAACTGCACAACAACCCCATTTATAAGCAGACCTCCCTCCTGCCCAGCTCTGATCTATCTGAACTGCACAACAACCCCATTTATAAGCAGACCTCACTCCTGCCCAGCTCTGGTCTATCTGAACTGCACAACAACCCCATTTCTTAGCAGACCTCACTCCTGCCCTGCTCTGATCTATCTGAATTGCACAACAACCCCATTTATTACCAGACCTCACTCCTGCCCTGTTCTGATCTATCTGAACTGCACAACAACCCCATTTCTAAGAACACCTCACTCCTGCCCTGCTCTGATCTATCTGAACTGCACAACAACCCCATTTCTAAGCACACCTCACTCCTGCCCTGCTCTGATTTATCTGAACTGCTCAACAACCCCATTTATAAGATATTGCTCCTGCTCTGCTCTGATCTATCTAAACAATAATACCCTCCCTCTTACCCACCTGCCCCTGTTTGCTTTTAATGTATTGAGTCAAACATATGTATTTCAGCTGATCAATTAAAAACAGCTGCTAACTATTAATAATTACACCATTACACAATGCTTCCTACAGCATTATCTTTCTTCTTAATCTACTGCCTTTTCCTCAGACTCTTCGTCTCAAGTTTTCAACATCGTGTCACCAACATAACCATCTCACCTTCCATGCTCTCCTCTTTTATGCTCCCATGAGCTATTCAGCTTCCTCCATTCACTATCTCCTCCCTCTTCTAAAGCTCATAAGCAGAAACACTTCTGCAAGTCCCATTCCCATCTCCCTTCTCCCTCTCTCCTTCTGGTTTCTGGAGATATATCTCCAAACCCAGGCCCTGATCTAACATTTCCACTAACAGGTTACATTATCTGACCACTAGGGACGCTAGAGCCATTAACCTCAGAATGTCAGACACCTTCCTACCTAAGTAAACTTTCACCTACTTCCTCACCCTTGCTATGCTTTATCTGTTCTTCCTCAGGTTTCAGCCTCTTCCTTACCCTTTAGATTGTAAGTAGCAAATTTCAAATCCTGTAGGGTACTTTGGAAAACAGCACTTTCTACAAAGATTCTAAGCTCTAAATTTTTCTGCAGTTTGTTAACATTTTATTCTTTTTTGTGCTTATCCCCTGACAGCACTAAGGAATATGTTGCTGCATTACAAATAAAGGTTAGTAATAATAATAATAATAATACATACCTACAAAAATCCAGAAACCTTCCATTTGTCTTAAAAAATCTTCTATTGCCCGTATTTAAGAGACACTGTAATGCAGTGACATTTTGAAAAGCAGTGTAATAACAGAAAGGGCAAAGAGCCAAACATTGCTAACTACAGTAGAGCAGATACAATAATAAAAGTGTTTAAGTAATTACGCTAAAATTATATTCCAAGGCTTTTATTAGCCTGGTACTTTAATTATGTTGCTCTTCACTCAGTCAATGATTGCTTTAATTCCTATTTCTCCTTCCCTTATACTATTGGAGATCATATTGATAAAAATAAATCAGTTTACACTGTTGATGCATTTTCTTCCAGGGTCCCTGACGAAATAGATCTTGCTTGGTCATCTCCTTTAAACAAAATATATTAGCTTTTAAAAATTTGCAGTGAAGAGCTTATCATGTTCCAAGTGCATCCCTAGTAGTAAGATAGATCTGACAAGTTTAAAGCTGTATTTGACAGAGTTTTATTGCGTTTGAGACTTTGTGCTCCTGGAGGGTATATTTGACAGCAAGTAAAATATATCTGTCAGCATTATAGTCCTTCCAAAAGCAGGATCAGAGAAAACTATAATATATAAAGGGATACTGACACCACTACAACAAAAACGTATTTTATTCCAAAGGATTATGCTTGCAATGCCTTGTAAAACTAGGCCCCTTAGTCATCAGTTCTCCATTTTCCCTTTTGTGATTGCTCAATGTACAGTATGTCACAAATATGTACTCAAAGCCTAGTGATAAATTTGCTTCATTCAAATTCAGTACAATTGTCTATAAATAATTGTGGAGAAATTGCCACTAGGGGTCAGCAATGGGTAAATGTAAATGAACGAGGAGAAAATTATCTTCCGAGGCTTACCCAGAGGAGATGAAAGGCAGCTAAATATCTCCCAACCTTTCAAAGGCCAAAAGGGACACTTATATTCTTGAAATATTATATGCTATTAGATGGTGTTAATGACATTCTATGCAATGTGTACATTTTGAGAGGAGGCACACATTTAATACATGCATAATGTTCCACACATGTATATTTTGTAGAACTAACATGTTGGGCTTCTAATTTTCTCCTAGACATTAAGAGAAATAAAAGGAGGAACGAAATATAAAATAAAAAAGTATATACTACCAATTTGAACCCCTTCTGGATTGCTTCCTTGTGGTGGTGAAGGGGCTTGTGTACTTCAATTAAGCTGTGAGCTATACCATGTAGTGTCATCCAAGATGGGCAGGTCATATTAAAGGGGCTTTTTTTGTGTATATGTATTCTTGTATGCCAATTAAATAATGAATAAATGAATAAATTAATATACTTTACCTATTCCTAAGTAATATATGCAGGAAGCATTGCGCTGAAGAGCTGACAATCTTTTTCTATGTTCCTGCCGCATGCGATGTAGGTTTTCACGGTTCTGGAGCTGAGGTGTAAGTGTCAGCAATGTGTGCAGTGTGTAGTGTAAATAGGCTGCGTGCGCGAGGGGAAGCCGTTAGTGTAGCTGTGTACTTCCGCATTGTGTAAGTTAGTGTTGTGAAATGGCGAGAATGTGTATGTGTTACGCGGGTGTGTATGATTTTCCATCCTTAGTAAAAGTGTATCTTTACCTTGTACGGCTTTTTAGAAAAGCCGTATGTTCTTGGTGGTGTTTTGCGGCTTTAGGGTCGTGTAGCCTCGTTTTCTTTTTTTTCAGCCGCCATTTTTTCTCTCGCTTAGGGGATTTTCGTGTATGTAAACTCGTGAATTTGGACTTAAATTGAGGTGTAACTTCACTTGCAGAGGTCCTGGGTGCCCCCCCTTGCTGTGGGTAAGCTTTTTATTTATTTTATGTGTGTCTGTAAAATGGCAGGGAATGTGTGGGGTATGTGGGTGTGGATGATGTTGCGTCCTTGGTAAGAGTGTATCTTTACCTCGTATGGTTTTTTTAAAAAGCCGTATGTGCTTGGTGCTGTTTTGCGTGTTTAGGGTCCTGTAGCCTCGTTTTCATTTTTTCTCTTGCTTAGGGGATTTTTATGTGTCTAAACTCGTGAATTTGGACTTAAATTGAGGTGTAACTTCACTTGCAGAGGTCCTTGATGCTGTGGGTAAGCTTTCTATGTATTTTTTGTGTGTTTTTATTCTGTTTTTATTGTTTTCAGGTGCTCGCGGTTCGGCCGTTAAGGTCGTATTTTTGCGAGGTCGTAATGTTTTTTTTTTTAAGTCCTGTGTCTCGTATTTTTGTCTGCTAAGTCCGTAAATTTTCAGTTCTAAGTCCTGCGTCTCGTATTTTTGTCTGCTAAGTCCGTAAATTTTCCGTTCTAAGTCCCGCGGTTTGTATTTTTGTGTATAAGTCCGTATATAGTGATTGCGTGTTTGACCTATTTTGGTAAAGTTCTGCTTGTGTGGGTGTTTGTAACCGCGTGTGAGGCGCCGTAGAGCCTCCACCTCTGCAAATGCGGCCCCTCGCTTCACTTCGCGAGCTCGCAAAGCGTGACGACGATTCGTAGTTTGACAACTATTATATGTGATAGTAATACTAATTATAACCAGTAGTGTTTTTCTGTGTAGACAAGACCCAAGCAAGGGACATAATAGGGACAGCAGTTTGCCAGATACAGTGCCATGGAAATGTCTATATGCAGTAATATTGCTATTTGCAAACACACCTGCCATGTACTCACACTGTATATTTACGTAAACACTTAGGGCCTCATTCAATTGCGATTTGGCCAATTGAATAGGGCTCTAAATAAGCACACAGCATATTTTTTTTAAATACATTTTTAGTTAGTGAAAATCTTGCTTTTGGATAGATGTTTACTAACTAAAAACGTCTTTAAAAAAATATGCTTATTTAGAGCCCTATTCAATTGGACAAATTACAATTGAATGAGAACCTTAATGTTTAGTGTCTGTATATAGTTATGTGTTAATCTAAGGATGGGGATTTACAAGGGAAATGGAGGAGGGGTCATTTGAGAAAGGAGAAAGCACAAATCTGCATCTGCCTAGGACAGCATAACATCTGATATGATACACCTCTAGCAAAAACATTATAAAATGGAGAAACATAATCATTAAATATATATTTTTGAGCATAAAGTGGATGATATCAAAAGAAGTTATAAGACTATAAATATAGATGACCATATCTTACGAACAAGAGTGAAAAACATAATTTCTTCATTCTGAAAACATGCAGAGTAATGTTTGCCTGATCTTATTTAACAATCCCTAATCACAGTAGGCTTTAGGAATAACCTAATTTACATAAGAATAGAGTGTTGTGTGGTTACCACAGAAACATAGTCTTGTTCCGAGCCTTACAGAAAGGAGATGAAAGCCTCTGATGTGAAGATATGTGAGACATATTGCCCGATGGTATGTAATGCAACACTGACACACTGTGGTGAAAATATATTATATTGTAAGTAATCTTGTTTTTTATAGTGTTGCAGAATATTATCTACTCAGGTGACATTTTATTTATTTAATGTATTCTATGGAGCTTTTTGTAGAACCTTTAATCCGAAAGCATTTTGTCATATTACATATGTACTGTCAAATGCCCATCCCAAAGGTACAACACACCTATATACATAAGTATTAGTGAGTACGCGTTTATGTAAATATACAGTGTGTCAGAACATGGCAGGTGTGTTTACAGGTAGCATGGATGGTTGTATAAGATAGGTGTTGTGTTTGGATAAATTTGTGTGCAATCACATCTAGGAATCCAAAATGCACATAGATATAGAAAAGAGGAGCTGCAATGGGTGGCGCACAAACCTGAGTGGCCTGGGACAGCATAAAACCTAAATACGCACATGTTTTTTCTCCAATGTGTAATCCAAAAAACAAAAATATAGGTCAATCAGAGAACGAACCAACCTTAATAGGTTAGTTCTGTGGACAACCTCTTTTAGCTCACGTGTGCCCTTCACAGGGAGAAACATCCTGTAGTATATCAGTCTGGTCTCACTCAAAAGTGTGATCCAGGCCCGAAATACCAGGCAATTCTACCCTGAACAGGAGAACCAGCAAATTCCAGACGTATGTTTCGGCCTTCATTGGGCCTCGTCAGTGAGGTGTAGCTGATAACTCCCCTTAAGGCACAGTGAGCATACATGTTGGTATAAAAGTTTTTATTATGTAGATGTACTTTGTATTTCTCTCGATCATGGGTTCAGTTTTGTTTTATGTATATTGCTGTGCAGTTATATTGCAATAAGAATAATCTTTTTTGTTACCTGTTCTGCTTCCGGCGTAAAATCTCTTCTCTTGGGTGGTTGTCCAGCCCCTGGTCGAAATGCTCCCATAGGGATGTTAATATTAGCCTGAGAAAAATAGATAAAAATATTTGTTTGCAAAGAGATAAAGTTGTAGGCTATTATTGTGATACTTTTTCAAAAAAATACCAATGGCATTAAAATCAGTTTTCTTAAGTTATTCAAGAGCAGAATGGCCAACATTAAGGTAAGGTGATAAGTATTTATATACTTTTTATGGTGTCTAAGGAGAGTCAAGTTGTGTTAAATCATAAAATCATTTATGTTTCTGTGGGGACTACCAAGATGGGTGAAGAATAACTTTTTAAATAGACTTTGTAGAAAATTACACTCCATAGAAAAAATGTTTTAACCAGAGTTAATCTCACTGTTATTAATCTTATTAAGTTTGCAACTTGTACATTATATTTATATCTTGAACGTGCGGGTATTCTAATAAGGGTGTGGGTGTTCTTTCCATATTAATTATTGGTGTGTATTAATAAAGCATATCTTTAGTTTGTACAATCCACTTTTTAATAAAGATTAAACAATTCACTAGAACACCTAAAAATAAATCAATGTATGCAACTTAGTAATGTAACACCTCTATATTATTATAAAATCATAAATGAAAATGTGGTGGATGGATGATCAAATAAATAATAAATGTGGAGCTATGTTTATTTACATCCAAAAAATCAATGGACCAGATGAAATAAAGTTTAAAACATTGAGAATGTCTCTCTCATTTCATATGTTGTGCTATTGGTCATACAGTATGTGTTAAGTTTTGACATCTTCAAGACATCTTCTACCTTTTCTGGTTGATATTTTTAGCCACACCTCAAACACATACATTATTGATTTTTTTGGAGGTCCACATTTGAATTATATATACATTCCAGCTAAAAAACACTGATTTCTTGAAACTGCTTGTGTGTTTTTTGGGTTGTGTCTGAAATAAATGTGCTGAGCTCCTTGAAAAGACCTTTAGCAACAAAGCTAATTGACGGCTGACAAATTCATCTTATTCGTTTTGTTGTATGTAGGTCACCAAGTTGCTCTCAACTAATAACTGTCATAATTAAGGAATTTGGACTGAGTGCTGCCACATATGGTACAGATTCACTGTGGATTACGGGATCGGTCCCACCTCTCAGTAAAAATACGTTTATATTACTGACATGATTAATAGAATGAAGCTAAAAGAACAAATCTGTTTGAAAACAAAAATCACTTATTTCTGATGTCTATAAACTGAGCAATATGTTTCTTTAGCTGCAAAAAAAATGGCAGAATTGTCATTCTTATTCTTAAATCTTATAAGCAATGATATTTAGGAAACATACACCCATTCAACAACATAATTCTCTAAAATTATTAGAGGCCTAGATTTACTGTGTAAATGGTGTCAGTTAAAGGACCAACAGGCCATGGAGCCTCTAATTGCTTCACCTGGTTAAATCTAAATTCTCGCCAGTCTGGGGGCCCTTGAGGAGAGGTTTGGGAACCACTGCTCTAGAGGAATGTAGCAATACATGGTAGACTTAAAGACCTCTTTAATTTTAGAATCCAACCATGGACATTACGATAACATCAGATAAGCCCTTTGTACACTTTAAGGTCCCTTTTGACAAAGGTATTGGGGCTTTTAAGTGATATTATAAATAAACACCGGGATTTAATCTTCATGGTTTAATTTCATACACTGCATTTGAATAAAAATACATACCAAACTAACAACAGTATTAGTAGCTGTGTAAGTCAAAGACATTACATTTGTTTCTGGGGAAAATATGACATTTTGAAGAAAGTTTGTTTATAAATACAGGAATCCCTTTTGTGTTTGTTTGTGAAGAGGGTAGTATGGAATGAGGCAACAGAGAGACATTTTAAAGATAACTAATACAATTGAAATACCACAACCATTCTCTCTCTCACTGGGCCAGAAGCAGACCCCTTGCATCATTCACTGCAACAATAAATATTTAGCAATGTAAGTATCCCTCTAACACACACGACATCCAGCAATGTGGCATGGATCTCTCCAGGGTCCTGCAGACTCATAATCATATTTTTGTTTTCTAATTAATGTTTTTTTTCTGCTTTATTATGCTCTGAATCAGAGTTTTAAAACAAACATAAATATTACCAATTTTTGTATTTTAATAAATTGTCCCATAATAACTGGAAGGCAAATGGGAAAAACAGTATACATTGTGATCTGACTGACAAGAATGATCCTGCACCATAGACCCCAGACAGACAGAAATGCAAAAATAATTTTAAATTCTTTCTTAACAACTGCTTCCATGTGTTGCATTGCACAGGATCCTGCACTAGCCAGAATGTCAAGGAAGCATTCCACTGTTAGTTACTCTATAGAAGCCAACGTTGTTATGAGTGTCAGCTTCTCTTTAGCAGCATCGCCACATAAGGAAATATGTTTCAAATAGTTATTCCAGTTCAAGGTAATGTACATAAAATTAAAACAAGTTCAATGGTTACAGTCCTGGAAATGAAGGATCTAGCTAACTTCTTATGAGTTATATTCATAACTAGCAACTTGCCCATCAAAAATGACGGCAATAAAATGTGAATCCTGGCCATGCTGTTGGCCACACAATGGGAGCCTCTACCCCTCTACTTTACTGGCCTCGCTCATCACGGGCCTTCGGCGCTCATTTGCGAGTCTCTTCCTCTGTCTACTTTCTACCTTGTGTCTCATTTCCCCCCTGTGTTTTTACCCCCTCTCCCCCCTTTGTCTTTCCCCCCTGCCCCCCGTGTCTCTTTCCCCACCTCTCCCTCCCCTGCGTCTCTTGCACCCCTATCCCTCCCCTGTGTCTTTTGCCCCCTCCCCTGTGTCTCTTTTACCCCCCTGTGTCTCTTTCTCCATGTCTCTTCCCCCCTCCCTCATGTCTGTTCCCCCCCATTTCCCTCCCCTGTGTCTCTTCCCCCTCCTCTCCCTCCCCTGTGTTTCTACCCCCCTTTCCCACCCCTGTGTGTCTCCCCCCCCTTTGTCTCTTCCCCCCTCCTCTCCCTCCCCTGTTTTTCTCCCCCCTCCTCCTATGTGTCCCATCCCCCTCCTCTCACTCCTTTTGGTCTCCCCCCCTCACTCCCCTGTGTCTCTCCCCCTCCTCTCACTCCCCTGTGTCTCCCCCTCCTCTGTGTCTCTCCCCCTCTCATTCCCCTGTCTCTCCCCCCTCCTCTACCTCCCCTATGTGTCTACCCCCTCCTCTCCCTCCCCTGTGTGTCTCTCCCCTCCTCCTCTGTGTCTCTTCCCCTTCTCTCATTCCTTTTTGTCTCTCCCCCCTCTCACTCCCCTGTGTCTCCCACCCTCCTCTGTGTCTCTCGCCCCTCTCGCTCCTCTGTGTCTCTTCCCCCCTCCTCTCCCTCCCCTGTGACTCCCCCTCCTCTCCCTCCCCTGTGTGTCTCCCCCCTCCTCCACTGTGTCTCTCCCCCTCCTCTCACTCCCTGTGTCTCTCCCCTCTCTCCTCTGTGTCTTGCCCCTCCTTTTACTGTGTGTCTCCCCTCCTCCTCCTCTCTGTGCGCCTGCGCGGCCTGTGACGCAATGCGCATGCCCGGCTTATGCTGCGCTATGTGCATGCACGGCTCGTTGCACAATGCACATGAGCGGCGTGTTGCGTAATGCGCATGCGCGGCTTGCGCCACGCTATGCACATGCATAGCCCGTTGCGCAATGCGTAGTTGTGAAACTGCGATTTGTCTCAAGCGTGACGCCGAATCACAGTTTGATAACTATATTCATAATTGCAGTGCTCATAGCAGTTTCCTTTACAGCTTATGGACATAAAAAACAAGATTCTGACAGTTAATGAGAGATGAGCCTCTTCCCCGTCTACTTTACAGGCCCCACGAATGTGGGCCCTGCAATGAGCAACTTTGCCGCTCTATGCCGTTTTTTCCAAGCCGCACGTTTCCTGCTTTGCAATGAATCCCTTCAGCGCTCATTGCGAGCCTCTCCCCCTGTGTGCTTTATCGGCCTGTGTAGTTTAGGGGCCTACTGCCTTGGGTTAAGTGTTACTGCCTTGCTGTAAGTGTTACTGGCTTGAGTTAAATGTAACTGCCTTGTATTAGGTATTACTGTTTTGCGTTGAGTCTTAGTGCTTAGGTCTCTTATTTAGGTCTTTCGCCTCGTTTTACTTTCTTCGGCTTCGTTTTCATCTTGTTTCCGTTTTTGCAACTTCGCTCACAGGCTCCCTGGCTCTCCCCCTGTGTGTGAGTCTGGAAGTTAATCTGAGGCATATTTGTGTGTTTTTGCAGTTTCGGTGGTTCGGCCGTTAAAGTCGTATTTTTGCGAGCCCCGCCGTCCATCTACGTGCTTCTGGTCCTAAGTCCTACGGGCCATAATTATGCGGCCGGCCCTAAGGCCAGGGGCCTCGGGATGAGCGCCTTTGGTGCTCATTGCAGCTAAGTCCTGTGGCGCCGCTGGCGATGAACGTCTGCCTTTGGTGCTCATTGCAGCCTAAATTCCGCGGGCCTTGCGGTTACTGCCCGTAACGGCTTGCCTCACTACGCGAAGCTCGCAGTCGACTGGGGGGAAGAGACAAATAGGAGGAAAAGGGGAGGAAGAGACATGCAACAGAGTGGGGGGGAAGGGACAGAGAGGGGAGAAGGGAGAAAGAGGGGGAAAGAGACACGGGAGGGAGGAGGGGGGAAAGAGACACAAGGGAAAAGGGGGAAAGAGACAGTGGGGGGAAAGGACACAGGGGAAAGGGGGAAAGAAACAGAGGGGGAAGGTAGAAAGAGACACAGGGGAAGGAGGAGAGGGAAAGAGACACAGGGGAGGGGGGAAGAGACACATTTAATATTATACCGTCATTTATGATTAAATAATGCTCCACCTTCTAGAAATGTAAGTACAGGACAGAAATACTCTGTCCCCACCAGATCAGGCTGTATATCCATCAGGTGGATTCACTTCAGGTATAATGCGCTCATGCTGAGTACAAGGCAGAAAGTAATGATATAACTGTAGTACCTGCACATAGTGCTTCATACACCGTACCAGTTCTCTCACTCCCTGTATAACACAGAGCTGCACATGAGATATGGCAGATGCATGACCAGCTACCCACAAAATAGGTGCAGACAGTCTTGCTTTCCTTGTTGCAAGTGCTACGGGCCGTAATTTTTTAAGGCGATTTTTTTCAAACTCCTACGGGTCTCGCATTCTGAATTGTGTAATTGAGTTTTGTGTTGATGTGTAGTTCGGTGAGCAGCTTCGGTGCTCCCTGCCTAAGTTATACGGGGTCGTAGGGATGAGCGCCTATGGCGCTCACCTTACCAGCGCAAGGAGCACCTTTGGCGCTCCATGCCAGCAACTGAGGCCCTCGCGAGCCCGCAAGCGTTAGCAACAACCCGCATTGCTCACAACTATATATGTGATATTCTACTTATCCACCACCCTTTCTGTATGGTAGTATTTCCTCACATTATCACTGAAATATTTTCATAAAGGATATTGTTAGATGGTTGATTCATTTGTAGTAGTAGCATAATTTCCATAATTTAGCCCACAACTTAGCTTGTCATAAGACAGTTTTTCAGTTGCATCGGAGGACTAATTGGGTCCTTACCCTCACTGACAGTATGACAGACTCCCAGTTTATATAGTTAAGAAAGAAAAACATGATTAATTGGGAGGAATATTATTTTAATAAGATTGTCACCTATCTTCTGAACCAATTTGCAGTTCCCAAAGCAGCAGAGATGTTTGTACGCAGTGCATTTTTTTATGCAGTGACAAAAAGGTATTTACATGGCAGCATAATGATGCCATTGACATTTTTCCCAATGCCAATTAACAGCACGAGTTGTTGCATGTATTTTACGCTGCTATTTTTACTTGTTCTCAATTATGGAAAATGTAATGTAATGCCAGGTCCACATTTTAAAAGTATGCCATTGTTAATTGTAGGTTAAGTCTCTTTTTATGTACCTGACATGGAAACATTACCTACTTGTTAAACATAATTTGTCAGCATCTTCAAAGAAAATAGCTTGACTACATGGACTGCCTTCTCATAATCATTTATTTAATGTAGCTGCTCCACTAATTGCGCCACTGGTATTCATCAGGGATATCATTAAAGGGAGTCTGTAATAATTTCCTCAAGATAAAATCAGCAAAACTGTCTAAAAATAGTTGAACATGTGTATCAAAGCAACACAAAGCTATTCAAATGTTATATATTCTTCTATGTGTATATATATTATCTAATGTCATAGATCTACAGAGGAAAATTCATGGAGTAGGAATTCTTTCAGGAGCTGAACCCAACTGTACATCATTACATGCCTTATGCTAATTACAGATAATATAATTATTAAAAACCATAGGGTTAATCTACTCAAAACAAGAATGTAAACATAAACTTCATTTTTCATATTCTTGCTTATTGTTTTGGGGAAAGGCATTACAAAGTTCTCTTAAAGGCAGCCATCATATTTGATACTGTATAGTTACATTTAAAATACCCCTGAAAACCTGGAAATAAAATCAATGTTCAACATGTTAACATAATAACTCAAGTTTTAAAATTGGAAAGAGGTAGTAAGCATGTGTTTGTGTGCATTAATAACATTATATGCCATAGTGAGTAGAAATGTGGTCAAATTAAACTCCACTTTAGATATAGTATAGAAAGAAAATCCCATTCTCAATATATCTGCATAAACATCAATCAATCTCATTTTACAGGACCACTTCAGTTAAAAAAATAAAAACACATGTCCTTTTCAATTATGTACCAACCTAACAATTTCAGCAGCTGTTTAAAATAAGGACATCAAATATATTTTGGGAAGACATGAATATTTGAAGACTCTGTTTATGAGTACAGGAATTCATTTTGTGTTTGTTACATCACGTTGTCAAAGCTGAATCATGAGGGTGTGTGTTTTGGCTATTATTTTAAAGAGGGGAGCGAAGGAACAGAGAGCTATTGTAAAGATAATTGGATGATTGGAATATACACAACACCAGTTCTCTCTCACTGGCCCAGAAGCAGGCACCTTGCATTATTCACTGCAACTGTAAATATCCATCTCACACGCATGACTTCCACTAAAGTATCATGTATCTCCAGGATCCTGCAGAGCAATCACATTTTTTCTAATAAAGAACTAAATGCATGTTTTTTTCCTCTGAATCAGACTTGAAGTTGTCATTGTGCAATGGTCCTTAAAGTGGGTTAGACGCAAATATGTCGATGCGGAGGCTGCACAGGCTCCCTGGGTCAGCCCGCAGCGTCTCGTGACCCAGCAGAGCCTGTAAGGCAAACCAGCCAATCAGAAGCGGCGGGGGCGGGACTTCCGCCGCATTCGCGCACCGCAGTCACTTCGGTGCGGTCTCCGTGGAAAACGGACAGAGGTCTGAGGGCTCCTGCACAGAAAGCATTTATATAAGTAGGAGGTTAAAACTGAGAATAGCCCAGCTTAAAAGCACATAAGGGGCAGTGTGAGCGTGTCTATCAGTGTGTGTGTGTGTGTTTTGTTTTGTTTTTCCTGTTTCTCGCGGTCCGTTTTGTTTGTCTTGGGGGGTCTTTCTGTGCATTGGGGTATGGATGCTGCAGCTATTGAGGCCTTACTGGCTGATGTTAGGACCCTTGCCTTAAGCCAAGGGGTCAGGTGGGTGCAGGACAGGCTGGGCACTCCCATGCCTTCTGTAGGAGACCCCCATTACATTGGACAGGTTCAGCATGCAGTTGCTGGAGGCCTAGACAATATTGGGGGGGCTTGTCTCCTTTCCCTTTCATGCAGAGCCACTAGACCACCGTCCAGTGGATGACCAGGCCACGGGTGACAGGGGTAATACGGGGCAGGTTAGCCAGAACCATTTACCCCTCAGACAAGTGAGAGCCAGGCTTGCGGGCGGTGAGGGTGAGGGCCTAGAACTCCGGCCACCACCAGTCATTTTGCCCAAAGGGCTCCGGCCGCGGCAAAGAGCAAAGAACACCCCGTTACCACCCCAAAAAGGGGGCGCAGGGGGTAATAAAAAAGACAGGAGCCCTAAAAAAACTCATACAGACCCTCAAAGTGCTGACCATGCGGTCCGCTCTAATCCCAATACTAACAGCGCTTCTGGTGCTTTGCAGGGACGCAGCCACGGACGAAAAATGGACACGGGTACCACACGTGAGAGAAGAGACAGAGTGGTCAGAGAGATGAACCGCCAGAACAGCATGGTCATGATCCCCCACCAGAGCTAGGAAGACCACAAGCAGGTACAGCCCGCTGCTATTTACCCATCCCCCCTTAAGACGACAGAGGACAGAGACTGAGGGCGTTACGGTTAGGCCACAGCAAAAAGTGACTAATCCTGACCAACAGGTAGAATTTGCAACGCCCCAAGCAGTTTCAAGAGTACTGGTACAGAGTGCAGAGCCCGCGGCACTAGCCCATTCCAGCCGCGCAAGCTTAGGTGACCAGGACCAGTCCTCAGGGGAGGAACAAACGGTATGGGCACGGGCATGCAGGCCCGATCAAGATCGAGGAGCAGGAGATCCTGCTGATGCAGCTGCACCTGCGGATCAGAAAGAGGACGGAGCCCGCGGAGGGCCAGACGGTCAGACTCCACAGGACGTCAGGAAAGACGTAGGGATACCCTGTTGGCAGTATCCACTCCGAGGCTCCCTGAAGCAGGTGAGGTCCCAGCAGTTAGTGGAGTAGAGGAAGCAGAAAAATGCATACTGCCACACACTAAAGGGGGGTTTTTGGGGTCCCTTAAGGCCCTCTTAGCCACACATAACATCACGGTATGCGAGCAGGAGATGGGTGCGTGGATAGGGGGACTAGCCAGAGGGGCTTGGTCAGAGCAATCCAACAGCGTAAGCAGTGGGGAGCAGGCCGCGGTCATGGTGGCAACAAGCCCCCCGGTCATTATGGTCGGGCTGGGCCAGCAAGCAAGCAGCACCAATGCAGTAGCCTCAGACTCAGCCATGAGACCAATCGTCTTGTGTGCGCTGGACAACCTGGGGGCGCATCTACCCCAGGAGGGTTAAGCAAAAAATATGGAGGAGGGAATTTGTTGAATTGTTCTCTCTGCTACCTATGTCCAGACAGATGGATGCAGGCGAGAGGAGTCTACGCGAAGGAGAGGACCGACGCAGGTCTTACAGGCGGCTGCCCAGAACCTTCGACACGTGGCTGCAGGCCTTTTCAATCATGGCATGTGTGCTATGCGAACGGCACCCTGAGCAAGGCTCGGGGTTGTTTGTATACATAGATGAGATTCGTAATGCTCACAAAGTGTATGGGGGCATGGCATGGTGGCGGTACGATGAAGAATTCCGCCAGTACCTGGCATCTAGGCCAGCTATGTCATGGAGCGACAAAGCGGTGGCATACTGGCTTAATATTATGACTCCAATGCGAGTCATGCCGCCCTTTCGGGCCGGAGGGGGTGGGGTCAGAAGCCCCACCACCACCCCGGCTGCAGGTCTCAAGACCTGTTTTGCCTACAACGAAGGGGTATGTAAGTGGGCCCCTAACTGCAGGTTCAAGCACGCTCCAACTGCAGCGGTGAACACCCCCTGACCAGATGCACCAGGCCAAAGGAAGGGGGCAGAACAGAGCCCCCTGCCAAACGGCAGGACGCCCATACGCCTCCCCAGCATGCTGCCATGGCTAAAACGCTACGGTAGAACGGCGGGCAACGGCGCCGTGGCTCGCCTCCTGGAAATGGGTTTCCGGGAGGGATTTAGGATCCCATGCACAATGGAATTGCGGGGGTCCATGGCTCCGAACTTGCGCTCCGTGCGGGAATTCCCGGGGGTAGCAGAAGCTAAGGTGCACAATGAAGTGCAGCTGGGTAGGATGGCAGGGCCATTCGTTCCCCCCCCCCCCATCCGAGACCTTATCGTTTCCCCCCTAGGCGTCGTTCCTAAAAAAGAGACTGGCAAATTTAGGTTGATCCAGCATCTCTCATACCCAAAAGGCGGGTCGGTTAATGACGGCATTGCAAAGGATCAATCAGCCGTATCCTACGAATCGTTCGACCGGGCCGCCGAAATGGTCAGGTTTGCCGGCGTAGGGGCGCTCATGGCAAAAGTTGACATTGAAGCGGCTTTTAGATTGTTACCGGTGCATCCAACGAGCCACCGGCTCCTCGGCTGCTACGTCGATGGCAACTATTTCATCGGCCTATGTTTACCTATGGGGTGCTCCATATCATGTGCCTACTTCGAGGCTTTCAGCTCATTCTTGCAATGGGTTGCACGCATGGAAGCCGGGTACAAGATCATTACCCACTACCTGGACGATTTTCTGTTCGTTGGTCCAGCAGGGCAAGACACCTGCCGTTTCATTTTGGAAGTGTTCACCAAAATCTGTATAGATTTTGGGGTACCACTGGCCCACAAGAAAACTGAGGGCCCCAGGACGAAATTGACTTTCCTGGGGATTCAGATAGATTCCAATACAATGGAATGTAGTCTTCCCCTGGAAAAGGTAGTGGGCATGAGAGCGGAACTCAGTGCGCTAACAGGTGCGCGCAGGGTGACCCTGCAGCAGTTACAATCGATTATGAGAAAGTTGAACTTTGCCTGTAGGATTATTCCTATGGGAAGGGTATTCTGTAGGAGGATGTCACTCGCTACTGCGGGCGTCATTAAGCCTCATCACTTCATAAAAGTGTCCCGGGCCATGTGGGACGACGCACAAGTGTGGTCGATCTTTCTGGCCGATTTAAATGGATCAGAGATTTTGCAGAAAGGGCGTGTTAACAGCGCTGATCTGAAACTGTTCACCGCGGCGTCCGGAGCAGTTGGGTGCGGTGCCTATTTGCAAGGAAAATGGTGCGCCGCACCATGGCCAGACGAATGGGAGGTGGCAGGTCTTACAAAAAACCTGACAGTCCTAGAACTATTCCCCATAGTAGTGGCGGTGCACTTATGGGGTTCAGAGTTTAGAGATCGGCGGGTGTTATTCCACACGGAAAGTAGGGAAGTTGCACAAGCAGTAAATAACCTCACGGCAACTTCCATACCGGTGGTGAGATTACTTCGGCACCTAGTGTTGTGTTGCCTTCGCCTGAACATATGGTTCCAGGCGAGGCAAGTACCGGAGTTAGAGAATGGCATTGCTGACGCCCTTTCTCGGTTTCAGGAAGAACGGTTCAGGGCTCTGGCCCCCCGGGCGAACACGCTGGGGGAGGCCATTCCCGAAGAAATCTGGGCGCTTGGAGCGGCCAGGTGACGAGACTCATCAGACAGTCTGTTGCCCCGGCAACGTGGTCCGCGTATAAACGCGTTTGGGCAAAATGGAACAACTTAGTAAAAATGGCTGGTGGGTCGACATCAGATGATAAGACCCTAGGGATACTGCTTTGGTTTCTGCTGCGGTGTGCCGAGGAAGGCGAGAAAAAAGCAGTAGTTGATAGACAGGTCACGGCCCTGGCCTTCATGTTTAAGCTGGCGGGGCAGAGGGACCTTACAAAGGAATTCATAGTGCGCAAGGTAGTGCGCGGCATGTTTAACGAGGATCGCAGGCCAGATACTAGGCGGCCGATCACCTTCTCTTTGCTACTGCGAATGGGGCAGGTGTTGGCAGTAAAGTGTAGGACCCCCTTTGAATCACTGCTTTTCTGTACGGCTTTTTCCCTGGCGTTCTTCGGAGCGTTCCGGATAGGGGAGTTAGTCGCGAACAGTAGATATGGTTCCGGGGGTATACAAGTGGTGGATACCTGCCTCAGGGAAGGCACGGTGGTGGTATGGCTCCGGAGGTCTAAGACCGACCAGCGGGGTAAAGGTAAAGAGGTAGTGTTGCACCGCATGGGCACGGAGTGTTGCCCCTACGGGTGTATGGTGGAATTCCTTGGTCAGCGACCGGTGGGACGGTGTTCGCTGTTGATCCATGCCGACGGGACGGCGTTATCCCGGTACCAGTTCGAAAGGATGCTAAAAGTTGCACTACACAGTTTGGGTTTGGAGCACGCAGAGTTTGGAACACACTCGTTCAGAATCGGGGCTGCTACAGAAGCAGCTAGGTTAGGTTTACCCGACGCAGCGGTCAAGCGGATTGGTAGATGGGAGTCAGAACGTTTTCGGTCTTATGTACGGCCTAAGGCAGTAGTCTAATGTATGTTGCTTTCTGCTTTCATGAGGACAGAAGCAACTGTGGATTGTGGGTCACTCGTACGTCTACTGGGCCCACAGGTTGGCCACAGTTACAGAGGGAAGGACACAACTGGGTTTTCCTGTTACGGACTTATACGTGCGGTGGCTCGGGGTTCGAGGCCTGGGGTGGGCACAGTTGGATGGGTTGTTGGACACTTTCGCTCAGCGGTACGGTCAACCCACGTTAATAATAATTCACGCTGGCGGTAACGATCTAGGAACGGTTCCCATGCGGAGAATGCTGAAAGTTATGAAGAGAGACGTGGAGAACTGGACCAAGAAGTTCCCGGGTACATTCCTGATATGGTCAGAGATGATAAAGAGAAGATCCTGGCGGAATGCGCAAGACCCCGTTGGTTCGGATAAATCGTGGCAGAAGATTAACCAGCAGCTGTCAAGTTTCGTCCGGAAGTTGGGTTTCATTGCCATTAGATATAAAGAAGCTGGTGCCGATGATTTTTTTGCAAAAGACAAGGTACACCTCACGGAAATGGGGCTGGAGTTAGTTATGTTGGAGTTTAGGGAGAGCGCTGTTCGGGCCTTGGCTTTGATGGAAAGCAAGGGGGGGGATCGCAGTCTCGGGAGGAGTCCCTTGCGTGCTCTGTGACGGGAGGTGAGTTGCCCGGCCCACTGGCCTAAGTGGGCGTGGCCCTACCTCACAGGGCGTGCTTAAGATAAGCATTGGGGCTTTGGGCAGGGCCCAAGGCGTGAGGTCACTGTCCGTGGCCGGGCTCCTCCCCTTATAGTTAATATGTTAATATGTATAATATATACAAGTTTTTAAGTTATGTTAATTGGTTAAATTATAATAAAGCTGTGGCCCGTGTTTTCTCCCAATCAATCGGTGTGGTGTCAATCATTTTAAGATAAGCCTAAATGGATCATGCTTGGGTCAAGTTGATTTTAGCATCATTTGCATATCACTATCCAGAACCCTTAGCAGCAGTGCTGAGTAATGTTGTTTAGAAAACCAGTCTCCTGGCCTACTTGGCATATGTATATCTACTCTACATATACAGAGATGCACTCGTGTTTTAAAGCATGTGGGTGAAGGATATCTGGGACAATAGCGAAGCTCTTTGGGGACATAAATAAACATCTCAAATCCAATGATAATGGACAAAACTTTTTTGAAAGTAAAAAAAAAAAAAACTGTGTTTATGTTTTAATGCAAGTATATGGCATCTTGGACATGATAAGTGTCTTATAAGACCTCCTTCTACTGTGAGCATAAACTTCTTAGCAAGTAGCTGAGAACCTTGGAGACTGAGATCAAACCATTGCAGTGAATATCTCTTTGCTCTTAAAGCAGGAAAAAAGTCTTGAAAATCTACACAATGTGCAAAGCTATTTGTATAGCGAGCTTTGTCACTCAGCAATGTTCTATACAGGTAGTTTTTTATATATTGCTAACAATAATAATGTTGGATCAGATTTGAACTGTGCATGCTTGAAGTACCCAAACGGGGTAAATTAAATATTACTGCAGTTGAGACTTATTAAAGGAACTCAGTGGAGGTTCCAAATATGATATCATTGAAAACTATATCTTACAACAAGTACATTAACAATTTAATGATATTTTGAAAAATATATATTTTTATACAATAAACAAACATTGAAGCTTGCCAGTTTGTGCTGTCAGTCAGCCTTTTCCAAACCACACACAAATCAAAAAATCTTGCTTTTTGCTATTTTTGTCCTACTTTTCCTGTGATTGTTGAGATTATTATCTTGTTTAATAAAGAAAGAGAGGATCCTTATTGTATTGTCTTGTTAATATGAAGATACCTAAACAGTAAAGCTGTATACAAGCATTTTACTTGTGAGCATATTTTAACTTTTTTTTAAAATAGACATTGTTCTATTTTTGTGCGTTTTTGGCAGCATTCTTCACTTTTTGAAGCAGAGTTTTTGGGATAGTAGTGCAAAGAGAAGAACCAGATTAAGAATATCAGAGCTATTCTTCTATCAAAATAATCTTCTCCAAGAATTCCAGTATAGACTGATTTATAGGAAGATTCTGCTATACTTGGAAGTAAATAAGGAATGTTCATTTACATTATTGTCCCAAACTTCAGTATCAGTGTATGGTGCGCCTGCTTGGAGTAACAATTGTTATTATACATTATTAGCTTGGGGACAATATCCCATTCTGATACTAAATTGATATCAAAGGATATCGACTAAACGTAAAATTGTATTTTAATTTTAAACTTTTTTATATTTAAGTTCAGAGCAGTAAAACCTGAGTGTACATGTGTATAGAAGAATTATGCAAATTTTTCTCTGCGATAATTACAACTTACCTGGATAGATCTGACATTTGATGCTGGCTGTTTAGACATTGTAATAAGTAGGATCTCTTTCCTGCAAAGTTAAAAAAAATCAGGTTATATACGTCTGTTTAATCTTCATTCATTTCATCAGCAAGGATTAATTTACAGTCTCAGTTTCAGAGTTGCTTGGATACTCCCTACAATTATATGGTATGGCAACAACACCTGAGCTTCATTATTTCATTATTAATGATGAGGAACTTACATATTGTCTGGTGAAGGGTCAGAATCAGGAGATCAAAGAAATACATGGACATCCTGATCTCCTTCTCTACTCATTACACTGATTTATAAGATAAATACACTACTGGGTGCTATGAGAGAGACAGAAAAAGAGCCACACTGAAATAAGAGGTGCCGCTCTGAAAATTAAGCCAGAATACATGGTTATGTGTCAAATCTCAGTGTACTCAATGTATTTTTTCCATTGGATATGAAGCTGTTAAAATATTGGATCTTTATAAAGTTTATGATAATAATAATAATAATAATAATAATGTGTCAAAGGGGTAGTTTCACTAAGAACGGCTGCACTCAGCTATTACGATTCTTTGCTGCAGCGCTATGCACGATATCCACTAAGATTTATGTATTGAAATGAAGCCAGTGACACTCGCACCAAATGTCCACCCATTTTTTACATTAGTGATTATAGTTGTTCATGCACTGCAATTATTGAGAAGAAACATATTTCCTGTTGTCTGCCCGCCAGCAGTGGAGCGGCCGAGATTTTCTTTAATTTCTTGCTAATATAAAGCTTATCATCTGCCACTACCCTAAACCTTAACCCTAAATCTAACCCTAACCATAACCTTAATCCCTAAACCTAGCCACTAACACTAACCCTCACCCCTAAATCTAATCCTAACACTAACCCTTATCCTAGGAAACTGAAAAAAATCTTACCCGCGACACCTAGTTTTTTTATATTATGAATATAATTACTATTTTATTATATTTGCTATTCAACTTATATTACTAAAAGCAGGCAAGTTACATAGTTGCACATACAATTATATTGTTTTTATCTGCTTCCTCAACATGAATAAGACATTGGATACTAATAACAATGCATTTGGGTTGAAAGTTAATTTTTTTCAGTAATTTCCTCTGAACCTCACTCAAAAACACCAACATTTATCAAAGGGATTAACAATGACTGCTATTCTTTCAAAACATATTTTCCAAAGCACAAGATTTGTAATGTGGAAATTGAATTTGAGTGCTTTAGATTAGGTTCTTGTATTGAAGGCTTGTTTTCCAGCTAATAGCTGGGGATATATATTCAGCTAGGACAAAATGATCACTGGGTAGGAACACACTGAGTGACTAAAGCCAGGCACAACTTCCAGACAGATGATATAGTCACCACACAGTGCTCTGGGAGGGGAGACTTTTTGCAAACTCACACTGCCCTCATTATTGGCAGAGAAATAGAACAGCAACCAGCCAACAAGCAAAAATAGAGTATCTGTTCAAGCTGCTTTCAATCATGCAGCAAACCTAGATTTAGAGGTGAAGAAATTGTATACACCCTGTATTTATATATTTTACACAGGGTAACACGCTGAATAAAAAGATGAGTAGATGACACTTCCTAGGTAATTCTATTGAGGTTGTTTAATGGAAGCCTACAGCCGTACAAAGTTAAGGAGAGTGGGCGTTTGACCTGGCTTGGAACTAGACTTGTTATTAATAATAATGTTTAATAAACTGGGCAGAGCTGGGATAATAGGAGGGGGTATTATATAATGGAACAGAACTTATAAATAGGCTGTTAGTTCGGACCGGGTATCAGATCACATCTCCCTCCTTCCCCCCTTAGATAATATAAAGTCAAAGTAGAGAAAGTAGATTTACAGGTGAGAAGTCAGATTGGAGGTTTCTCATGGCTGAGGGGAGTACCGGGGTGTTTGCCCACACATGTATGAGCAGCAAGGTATGCTCATGGTGGTGTATGTACTCCTAGGGTATGTGGTCGCCTTGCTTTACTCCTGGGCACAGGGGCCCCTTGAGTTCCAGTGTGTGGGTGGGCAAGCACCTCTGTCGAAAACAGTTGGTTATGTGTAAATCAAGTTACGGTAAAGAAAGGAGCTGTGGTCTTATCTACTAAAACCTAATGTGTTCGGTCTTTTTTGTGAGGTATCTTTATGGGGTTGATCCATAACTGACAATGGACCAGTCAACGACTAGACAACACATTTCCATAGAATACTACGCTTCTAGATTTCATACAGAACCATAGATTTGACACCAAATAAAAACTAATACACAAACAACTTTGCCTACTCTAAAACTTTGACTTAATATGTTTCCAGGAATGCCTTCTGTGTATTTTTTTACCTTTTACAGTATGTGTCCCTACCACTTCTGTGTCTGACTAAATGAAAAGAGTTTACACTTCTCTTGGATAGGATTTGCAGTTATTGATGTGAGCTGTCTGTTTCTAATTATGTGCACAGGGGAGGGTTTAATGCTAAAATACCAAACATTCAATGATTTTACAAAGCTCCCCACCCCTCAAGTGTTCAGTAGATAAGAACATGCTCTCAGCTTAAATACCATGGACATTTTATATAGTTTTCTGTTCTTGGTTTCTAGGTTTAATACCATAACTCATTAATATAATTGACAATTTGATAAATACACCCTAACATCTGTTTTTAATTTTAAATTGGCCCATATGTATTGGGTAGTGTTGGTAAACATTCGCTCTTTAGTATTTCTGGCTCAGTTAATTTTTGCTGTATTTCAACTAATATTCAATAGTGTGATAAATAATATATTTTTAAAAGGTAGACATTCTTTAAAAATGTATTGATTTATTTTGCTGTTCTCCTTCCTTTCATTTGTGTATTTTACAAAATAATAGCCTTATTAAATTGATTTGGCCAATTGAATAGGGCTCTATATAAGCACAGAGCATATTTTTTTACAGAAGTTTTTAGTTAGTGAAGACCTTGCTTTTGTATAGAAGCTCACTAACTAAAAACTTCTGTAAAAAAATATGCTGTGTGCTTATATAGAGCCCTATTCAGTTGGCCAAATCACAATTTAATAAGGCTGCAAGTTTCTAATTCTTTCTTTCCTGTTATGTTCTTGATTATTTAAATAATCTCTCACTTGAGTTCCTTTTTTGTCATACTGCCGCACTAAAACCATTCCTAGTTATGTAAGAAATACAGTGTTTTTATTGTGGAAGGTGCATACAAATATTTATTATAATTTATATTATGCAACTCTCTGGATTTAAAAGATTTAGGAGGCTTTGCTTTTTCTTCTGAGTACTAAAAGAAAGCTCTAGTAAGCTTTGTCAGGAAAAGCATTAGAGGATCAAAACTGAGTTTGGAATTATATCATGCCAATGTCTGCATACTGTATAAATACCTTGTTCAGCAACTAAATGCCACCCTAATCAGTAATAGTAGCCACATTGGGTTAAATTCACTAATACATTGATTACTTGCTAAATATTTACATGTGAAAATCATGTTAAGATTACCAGAGCAATTAACTTGTAACTGTGCGTGCTAACAATATGTAACTTCTTATCACTCTATCACATATTATAATTGTCTAACTGCGATTCGTCGTCACGCTTCAGACGAATCGCAGTTAGACAATTATAAAGTGCTGCGCATTGCGCAGAGCGCGGCGCGAGCCGCGCATGCGCAGAGCGCGGCGCAAGCCGCGCTCTGCGCCCGAGCCGCGCTTGCGCAGAGCGCGGCGTGAGACGCGCATGCGCAGAGCGAGCCGCGCTTGCGCGCGCGGCCCGACACCAGGTAAAAGAGGGGGGAAGAGGGGGGGGGTAGAGGCACAGAGGGAGAGTGGGGAAGAGGGGAGGGAGAGTCACAGAGGGAAAGTGGGGAAGAGGGGAGGGAGAGTCACAGAGGGAAAGTGGGGAAGAGGGGAGGGAGAGTCACAGAGGGAGAGTGGGGGAGAGTCACAGAGGGAGAGTGGGGAAGAGGGAGGGAGAGTGGGGAAGAGGGGGGGAGAGTCACAGAGGGAGAGGCACGGCACAGAGGGAGAGTGGGGAAGAGGCACAGAGGGAGAGTGGGGAAGAGACACAGAGGGAGGGGGGAGAGACACAGAGGGATAGGTGGGAAAGAGACACAGGGGAGGTAGAGGAGGGGGAAAAGACACAGGGGAGGTAGAGGAGGGGGAAAAGACACACAGGAGGGAGAACATGGGGAAGATACACATGGGAGGGAAATGGGGGGGGGAACAGACACAGGGGGAAGGGGGAAAGAGACACAGGCCAGGGGGGAACAGGCACAGAGGGAGAGGGGGGAACAGGCACAGAGGGAGAGGGGGGAAGAGACACAGGGGGGAGAGATACAGAGGGTGAGGGAGGAAGAGACACAGAGGGAAGGGGGGGAAGAGGTACAGAGAGAGGGGGAAAGAGGCACAGAGGGGGGGGAACAGAGGAAGGGGTGAAGAGACACAGTGGCGAGACACACAGAGAGAGGCGGGGGAAGAGGCACAGAGGGAGAGGGTGGAAGACACAGAGTGGGGAGAGACACAGAGGGTGAGGGGGAAGAGACAGGGAGGAAGAGGCACAGAAAGAGGAGGGGGAAGAGACACAGGGGAGTGAGAGGAGGGGGAAGAGACACAGGGGAGAGAGTGCAGGGGGGAAGATACACAAGGGAGGGAAATGGAGACACGAGGAAGGAAAGTAACAGACACAGGGCTGAGGGGGAACAGACACAGGGGAGGGTTGGGGGAGACACAGGGGAGGGTTGGGAGAGACACAGGGGAGGGTTGGGGGAGACACGGGGGGGGGATGCATAGGAGGGAGAAGGGGGAAAGAGACACAGGGGAGGGGTTTAGAGACACGGGAGGGAGAGGGAGGTAAAAACACAGGGGGGCAGGAGATACAAAGGAGGTAGACGAGGTGGAAGGAGACACAAGGGAGGGAGAGGAGGGGGGAAATAAGACACGAGGGAGGAAGTAGACAGAGGGAGAGACTCGCAATGAGCTCCAAAGGGGCTCATTGCAAGGCCTGTGATGAGCGCCAAAGGCGCTCATCACAAGGCCAGTAAAGTAGAGGGGGAGAGGCTTACATTGTGTGGCAAACAGCATTGCCAGGCTTCAGTTTTTATTGCCGTCATTTTTGACGGGCAAGTCGCTAGTCACATATATAGTTGTCATAACTGCGGGTTGTCAAAAGTTGTTGCTAACGCTGTGGCACTCGCGAAGGCGCTCCTTACCAGCAACTGCGGACCTCGCAACATTTATGGACCTACGACACAGAAATACGAGACGCAGGACTTAGAAAAAAAAAACATTACGACCTTGCAAAATTACGACTTTAACGGCCGACCTGCTCGACCTCAAAACATAATAAAAAAACACAACAAACACATAAAAAGCTTACCCACAGCAAGAGGGAGCACCCAGGACCTCTGCAAGTGAAGTTACACCTCCATTTAAGTCCAAATTGAAGAGTTTAGAGACCCAAAAATCACCTAAGAGAGAGAAAAAATGGCGCCGAAAAAAACAAAAACGAGACTACAGGACCCTAAACACGCAAAACACCATAAAACACATACGGATTTTCAGAAAAAGCCAGACGAGCTCCAAGAACAAGGACGCTAAATCTCCAACAGCCGCGTACCACACATTAGGCGCCATTTTACAACACTAACTTACAGAATGCGGAAGTACACAGCTACCCTAACGGATTTGGCTCGCGCACGCACACTATTTACACTACACACTACACACATTGCTGACACTTACACAGCAGCTCCACAGCACTCAAAACACACATTGTATGCTGCAGCAACATGAAAACAGATTGTCAGCTCTTCAGCATATTGCTTCCTGCATTTATTACTTGAAAATAGGTAAAGAATATTCCTTTATTAATGTATTATTTAGTTCATTACCAATACACCAAACAGCATTAGCTCACTTACAATTTGATTCCCGTCATTTTTTGACGGGCAATATTCTAGTGTATAATAGTCTGCATTATTATTGCATGACACACTTTTTAGAAAGCATTGGTGACAAGCTGTGCTCAGATGCTATGGGCCAAACAATAAAATTTAGTAAAGGCTCTCACTATTAATAAATTCCCTGCCATGATTCACAAGATCTCTATGGCCTCTTACATTAACCACTATTACTCAAGAGGTCCTAAATCCATATGGCCATGGTCCCTAAACTACCATTACAGAAAACAACTATGAAATCAAACTAAAATTACATAAATATATCTTTAATTGAAAATGCAATTTATTTTAACGTGCAATATTACTACATTACTGATATACTCTATGACATAACTTAACATAAAATAAAAAGGACTCAACTTTTAAATATATCTCTGCAAAAGTATATTTTTTTTAGAATATAAAAACATTTATTAATACACAATTAAAAATGTATTTTTTCCTAAAGAGTATTATTAACATAAAATGCATTAATAGTAATGGATTGATTTGTCAGTCTCACCAAAGAAGTAAGCAGAATTTTCAATTCCTTACATGGTAAGTGAGCTGCGTCCTATTCTTCTTGCCTATCACTTTTTTGATAAAACAATCTTAATCCACATAGCAGCAGCCACTGATAACAAAACATCTTCTCTAAGAATGGGTCCTTCCTGTGATAACTCTCCATAGAAAGTAATACAGAATTAGCACATGCTAAAAATAATCATGAAGAAGGTGTAGATGGACGTGCAGCTGTGTGAGACGAGTGTTATGTTTAACTTGGTTGAAAGATGTGATGAACCCTGATTAAGGAATTCCATTTGTACAGGGCAGTGTCTAATATGCTGTAAAATAATAATCCAACTTTATAATCTCAACTAAATGCAATAACCATGATTACACTGACTGGAAATGATGCCTACCTCTGCAAATTGAAAATTAAAGGGCCAGTGTAAGCATCAGGTAAAGGGTTTTGAGGTTCTAGTTCATATGGCCCCTATGCTAATCAATGAAAAATCAATTACGAGTGCCGTAGCAGCACAGTAAATCCTATATAGCTATGTTAATCTCCCATCCCTAAAACATTGCGAGCAAACTGCTATGGGTCACTGCTACCAGTGAACTTCACGATAAGGCCAAAAAGCAAGGCAAAAATCTCCAGTGAGTTTTGCACTGACAATAAATTACGACTTACTCCCTGGCACTTTGACACCCAAACACTATGCTAATAAGATTTTACAGATCACTCGCAAATCAGGGCTCTGCTATAACTGCAAAAAGCAGAAGAAAGATTTACGTGTAACAAGGACCACTCGCAAGTTGCTACTTCAACCCCTTGCTAAGTCCCCCAGAAACATTTAAAGTGATACTATAGCACAAAAAGCACTACAAAATATGAAATGTCAACATTATTTTACACCTAACAATCCAATATCAAAATATGTGTAATTAAAAAATATGATATGATAGTATTAAGCCAGTTTTGTGATATAAAATCCAGGGTAACACACATCCCAGTTCTCAAGGGGTTAATACAAAACCACGTTGCCTAGGAACAAATTAGTGAATGTTAGAAAATAGTGCATTGTTCGGATCTTTCCTGTATGAGTACTCCAGCAGTGGCAGCAGCAGTTGCAGCAAGGAGCTGCTAGATTGCGCTGCATAAATTGTACACCGTTTTCAAGCTTAAACCATTACCCTTTCCGTAACCCTAACCCTTACCCTAAACCTAAATCTATGACATTGGCAGCAAAATCTTGGTAGCAGCATCTAGAGGATGCTCACCCCCACTGCTGCTGCCTGTGCTGGCAGTGGCCCGGAGTACTCATAAAAGGAAAGGACCCATTGTTTTTCACGACACTCCACCTATCTGTGGTAGCTTGATATGTTTAGTGCTAAGATGTTTGTATACCTTATTTCTGCCTAACTCAAATTAGTATCTGTAATTAGAAATGGAAGTTTTGCTGCACTTGGGTGAAATAGGATTTCATTTCCCACAGTGCTATATTCCAATATTTGTTCAGCAAAAATACCAGTTTAAACAAGCTTGTAGAAAACAATAGCCTTCTGGTCATGCAGGTTCAAACTCACAGGTTTAAAGAACAGGCAAAGAAATGTAATAAAACTAGTAACTTGCCCATCAACAATGACGGGAATAAAATTGTAAGGCTGGCAATGGTTTTTGCCACACAATGCGAGGCTATGAGCCCTCTGAGCACATTTCCCCCTCCCCCATTTCCCCTCCCATGAGCGCCCTTGTGTCTTTTTGCAGCATCTCCCCCCTGTCCTTTCCCTGTATCTTTCTCCTCTGTGTCTCTGCTGAATGTTTGCGTGGCGCACGTTGACTGCCGTTGGTTTTAGTTTCAAAGTCCCGCATGCCTGGCGTTGTTCATGTAAGTGTTACTGTCTTCATCGTTGTGTGTTTTGTAAGTTAATGTGAGTCTGTCGTTGCTGAACCTTTTCATGCTGTTTCTGAAATTGTGCATTTTTCGTCCGCCATTTTTTTCCTGGCTTAGGCGATTTGTGAATGACGAAAAACGCCAAATAATGGGTGTAATTCATTTGCAACCTCCCTCCAAGACTTCCTGTGCCTCCCCCTGTGCTGTGTGTTTTTTGTACAATTTTTTTTTTTTATTTGGTGGGTTTTTAGAGTTACGTGGTTTAACAGTGCTGCGCTGCCGCCGAGCCTCGTTTTGCAAGGCTCGCCTATGTACTGCGCCGCTTTGCGAGGCTAACATGTGTGACGGCGCCGCTGGCTCGCCTCGCTTTGCGAAACATGCAACTGCATAACCAACATCGCAAACGTTACAAACACTGACAACTATATATGTGATATAACCGATAAATGTAACCAATATATTCTAGGCTGATTTGCACTGGACAGTTTTATAGATACATTAATAACTAATATAACTTTCACAAAATAAACCAAGCACAACAGTGCAGCAGCTCAGAATAATGCGAGCTTGGATGCAAAATAAACATTATATTATTTCAATAGTATATTTTAATTATTAATACACTTTATTTCTTTTTACATGGTTTACTAAATTGTGTCATTGTGTTTATTGAGATAAATCAGGTCATTTATAAAACTGATTGACAAATAGGGAGTTAAAAAAAGCTATACTTTCTGTTAATCAACGAACCCTAAATGAGCAAACAGTATAATACTTTCAAAGATTGTACTCTCCTTTTGCTAAATAACCACTAACGTGGCTTACCCATGGTGCTGATGTGTTGTAAAAACTGTATAGAATTTAATATTAAGAATAAATGTAATCTAATGTGAAAAATGATTTTATTCTTTTGCTCTTGAGTTTGTTTGCTCTCATTTATCCACCATAACTTTTAATATCAAGAGACTCATATGCTCCTCTGATAGAAGTCAGCATCCTTCCATTAAAATTCAATTTTACGCTTCAAAACAGCAAAATGTCACTGATCCCTTGATCTAGGAGGTTGACATTTCTGTTCTGACAGCACTTGGCAAGCTCTTGTAAGAGATCCGGCCCGTAGTTCTAGCAGAAAGTCGATAATTCAATTATTCATTCAGTCCAGTAATTTAGCTTTTTTATTCATGGGTTCTTGTTCTTGTGTGTACTTTAGAGAACGGACAATTGTTAGTAGATCATAAATCTTTCAAATGTATACACTTTAGACAGTGTGTTCCAGCTGTATTTTGAAATCACCCAAGTGAATCACTTTGAGCAACGGATCAGAAGGATTCTGGGAAGCGTTATCTATTGTCGAATGTTAAGTTCTATTTTGGATTTGTCTAAATATAATGGGGGAAAAAGTATTACAGTACAGCTTGTCACCCAGATGTAAATTAAATATACATTTTGAATTGCTCTATATACTTTTTATTTTCTCAATGCAGATCTTTAGGTATAAACGTAGATTCACTTGCTCAAAGTGTAATTAAATCAACGTACACCTGAATGATTCTTTTATTAAATGTCAATGTATCTTCTTGGAGACACCATTAATACAAAACCCTGAAAATACATATACACTACTGTTATTTGCAAACTGGATGGTCTACATTTACCAAGCATCACAGCGAAGGATTGTAAAAGTATGCAAATGTTTGTGACCGATTGCCTTATTATAATGATACATTGTGTGATGACCCATCTACTCAATTTTATTATTTTTTTTTTCAGTTATCTATTCATATCTCTTGATTTAGGAAACTTTTGCCTTATTTGTGAGATTATTTTTTCATTTCTCATTGCTTTAACTTATTTATTTACCTTTTACAGTGTTTGGCTCTTTAACTGGTTAGCAACAACTACTGCACTTTTATTAAGTTTTCTTCTGTCTGCCCAATTACTGTTTGCTATGATAATGCTTTCTGGCATTTTGCTCTAATTTTTTCACTTTTTTAATAGAGATTGCACAACTATGGCGAATGTTTGGCATTAAATACACATCACCTAAAATGTGCCACTCATGGTAAAGCTTGCACAGGTAATGAGGATTCTAGCATATTGAATACGGAATAAGTACCCTTCTCTGTTTCAGTATTACTTAGTGATTCTAGCCCAATGAAATGCAATTTTAAAAACGTTTAGATACCTTGGGCCTCATTCAAATGCGATTTGGCCAATTGAATATTTAAGCACAGAGCATATTTTATTTACCAAAGTTTTTAGTTAGTAAAGACCTTGATTTTGGATATAAGTTCACTAACTAAAAACTTCTGTAAAAAAATATGCTATGTGCTTATATAGAGCCCTATTGAATTGGCCAAATCGCATTTGAATGAGGCCCCTTATATTTCCTGAGTCCCAATCTGTCTGCATAAGACAACCAACATTTTTTTATGCAAGCTGCCATGTTTCACTTTGCATAAAGTCATAGCTGAGACAATTTAATTCTTGAGACTGCTTCTGGTTGAATGATAGATTTATTATAATCTAAAGATACAGGTGGGAACCCTTGAGAGGTGACATGATAGCGCGCATCAAAGTTTAAACAAACAAAAGTGGGCAACCAAAGCATTTTGACAAAGGAAATGTTTAAAAAAGATCTTAATTAAATTAAAGTAATTCAATAGATAAGGATTAAATTCCCTCTACGTTGAAAACCGCAGCTTGTGACATAGCCAGCAAGACTTAAGGCTATTACATTGGCCTCTTAAATCTACCCACTGACGACTTGCGGGTAGTAGCGAGAAAACTCTACAGGACGTGAGAATTTGACTTGTGCTCCCGTAAATCCTTTGTTCTTTCCAGCCTGTAACTGTTACATTCCAATCGCGCTATTAAGTTGTATCAAATCACTTGCGTCCAATCCAGTAACCCGCTAATGGAGCCAAGAAGCCTATGTGGGCTAGAGAGGACCCGCAAGGGGCTAAAAGTCCAATCCATAGCACTGTAAATGCAAATATACACACACTATATATAATAAAAGTGAAAGTAATGTTAGGTATTAGAATTAATAGCACAACATTCTCAGGCCCGGAAATCTGCAATATAAAATACTTTATTTTCACTTGTATTTCCGTGTTATATCGATCCTGGCAATCAATGTGTTAATACATATAATGGGACTCGCATGAAATAAAATATCATATTTACGGCTTTACCAATATTGCAATATTTCTGGAATGTGGGTCCGATCGTAACTCGTAATTGAAATCCGCAAGACTTCAGTGACGTAATTCTGACGATATCTGTTGCCATTGGCTCCATCTAAACCCATAAATACAGGTTTGATTAATTGATTTTGTTCACAGCCACGCATCCAACATTCGACAGAGGGTTTATGGGTTTGCCTCTCCATCCCGTAATTCGCGCCCTGCTCTAATTTAATAGCTCCGTAACTCTGCAAAATTTCAAGCTCACAGCCGTTGTGGGTCTCACATTGCACATCCGAGCTCGGAATTTAATGTGGCTATTTGTTAGCATCAGCCTACCTGACATAAATAAGGCTCTCCCCTCTGGGAATTGCTCCTTACACAACTTGAACTACTGTGTTGTGATTTGGAGCAGCACAGACTGGTTTATATGTTGTCCTTATGAGAATTAGAAAAGGTGTGAATACTCTATCTGATTATAATGATTGATGGATTTCATTCTAATTTTATAGTTTTTCAACCTATTTTAAGTTTTTTTGAATTAGCTGTCCATTGTTAGCAAATAAATATGTAAATTTGATTATAGTAATAACGGTATTGTTTGGATATCTTTACCTCTATCAGCATATAATATGATATTTAACCACTAATTTTTATCTGCTTATATTAAAAATTATAATTTATTTTTAATGGAACTTTTTTGTTAAAACAAACTGTATCTAGCAGTAGCAGTATATGATAGTAATGTACACAATGCGAGGCTATGGGCCCTCTGAGCACATTTCCCCCCTCCCCCATTTCCCCTCTCATGAGCGCCCATGTGTCTCTTTCCACCATCTCCCCCCTGTCCCTTCCCTGTATCTTTCTCCTCTGTGTCTCTGCTGAATGTTTGCGTGGCGTGCGGTGACTGCCGTTGGTTTTAGTTTCAAAGCCCTGCGTGCCTGGTGTTGTTCGTGTAAGTGTTACTGTCTTCAGCGTTGTGTGTTTTGTAAGTTTTGTGAGCCTGGCATCGCTAAGCCTTGTTTTCATACTGTTTCTGAAAATTTTGCGTTTTTCATCCGCCATTTTTTTCCTCGCTTAGGCGATTTTGGAATGACGAACAACGCCAAATATGGGTGCAATTAATTTGCAACCTCAATCCCAGGCTTCCTGTGTCTTTCCCTGTGCTGTGTGTGAGTGTGTTATAATTTTTTGTACATGTTTCTTTTTTTGATTTGGTGGGTATTTTAGAGTTACGTGCTTGAACAGTGTTGCGCTACTGGCGAGCATCGCAAGGCTCTCCGAAGTACTGGGCCATTGGCTGCAATGGCGCCTCTGGCTGCAATGTGCGTCTTCGGCGCTAATTGCAGCCTAAGTACTGCGTTGCTTCTTTGCCTTGCTTTGCGAGGCTCGCATTTGTGACAGCGCCGCTGGCTCGCCTCGCTTTGCGAGACATGCAACTGCATAACCAACATTGCAAACGTTACAAACACTGACAACTATATATGTGATATAACCGATAAATGTAACCAATATATTCTAGGCTGATTTGCACTGGACAGTTTTATAGATACATTAATAACTAATATAACATTCATAAAAGAAACCAAGGACAACAGTGCAGCAGCTCAGAATAATGTGAGCTTGGATGCTGATGCTGATTATAATGATTGATGGATTTCATTCTAATTTTATAGTTTTTCAACCTATTTTAAGTTTTTTAGAATTAGCTGTCCATTGTTAGCAAATGAATATGTAAATTTGATTATAGTAATAATGGTATTGTTTGGATATCTTTACCTATATCAGCATATAATATGATATTTAACCACTAATTTTTATCTGCTTATATTAAAAATTATAATTTATTTTTTATGGAACTTTTTTGTTAAAACAAACTGTATCTAGCAGTAGCAGTATATGATAGTAATGTACATTTTTAAATCTCATAAAAAATATTTAACTGGAGACAGAAAATCATAGTTTTTGTTATCTGCAGTTAATCAAACGCCAGTAATAGACTCAGTGGGGTTATATCTTAATGTGTAAATGATATGTATGGTAACCTTTGGAGCTTTATTAACAACGTTTCAGCTTTAGGGCATGTAATTTGAAAATATATTGACCATTTTTTGTAGTTTTGGTTGTGCATGATTCAAAGCATGTGCGGTGGTATGTGGTTAGTGTCAAATACCAAATGGTCCAATAATGAAACAGATCCCCCTCCCCTCTACCTCCTCCCTCACATCTTGCTATATGCAAATACAATGTTCAAAAAATTAAATAAAATTTTCTGTAAATGTGGCTTTATGTCTTACACAGCTGCTAATATTGTTAGTAGTCCTTTAATTTCCTGACAGAATGTCATTAAATGTTAAGAAAACAGGTTTATCAAAGAGCAAGATATTTTAGTGCACTAAAAAAATGACTTTAATAGTAAATTTTGATTTAGTTATATTTTTTGTGTTAGATATAGACACACCATTTGATAAACCTCTTTAGAACAATATAGATGTTTTGTTTGCTTCCTATAAACCTATTAGTTCAGCAAAAAGATAAACATTCCTCATTAAACAAAAACTCATCCGCCAGTAGGTTTTACTATATTTAGACAGTGAGCATAGATATATGAGCATGGAAAACCTAGGCACACCTGAGTTTACTTATGTCAATGATGATGTGTTTAACAAACACGTTAATGATCTTAAAAGCTGCAAAAGATTATTAAGGGACCACTGCACAATGAAAAAAGATATAGGTTTTATAACTTTTAGTATGACTAATATCATAATTAAGCAGGAAAAAAGTAAAGTTAGTAGTTCATTAGAAAAAATATGTTATGCCTCTGCAGGATCCTGAATAAATCCATGATATATTTCTGGAAGTTGTCTGTGTGAGGGGGGCTTTCACTTTTTTGGACAGCTATGGTTTTGGCCTTTAGCAGCGAGGGGGAGGGGTTTGATGCCAATTTCACTCTGGACTTCCGCCTATTCCCTCCTTCCCAAACCCTCCCTCCCCTGATAGCTACAAACCAGTGGTAGAGCTAGGAAATGGAGGGCCCTGGTGCAAAAAACATTTCCCCCCCCCAATCAGGGGTTATAAAACATTTTTTACGTTGTGGCCCCCATTACCAACTGGCTCAGTGCCCCTCTCTAAGAGAGCCTCCAATAACAACACCCCACCCTAAGATCCTTTTCCATAGCTACTCCACTCAAGCCACCTTCATACCTGCGGCCCTTCCCTTACCTCCTGAGTGTGAAGCACACATACATACACATAAATACATATACTATCTCTACATAGCACCCAGTCTCTCTCAACATCCACCTCCACACAGCACTCACCCCTCTCAGAATCCATCCCTACACAGCAGCCAAACCTTCTATGCACCCACCTCACAGGACCCATCCCCCCGTGCTCTGCTGTCATCCAGTCCTTGCTCTTTCTCACCGCCTCCCTGATACACATCCCCATCATGATAAATTGCTCCAAACTGCTACTACTTAGAGCTTCAGTAGAAATGCGCTACAGAAAAAAAATGACACAGCACTGCTTGCCCTGTTTACTATTACATTAGTTTCAGCTATTACCATGGCTACATATGTTTCATTATGGATGTCAGTGAAAGTAGCCATTTTGATCTGCTTTGTAAAACATTTTCAGCAACTGATATCTCAATATTTCACCAGCATTATACATGTATAAAGAGTTTTCAAACAAATGTAGACGTTTTAAACTTCTGCTTCCCTTCTAAAGTCCCTTTGAATTTTACATCACATATAATAGTTGTCAATCTGCGAGTTGTTGGCACGCTTGCGGCCCGTTAAGGCATGCCGCTGGACATAGGCTGCAATGAGTGCCAAAGGCGCTTATTGCACTGGGAACCTCGCAAAGCGAGGCAAGCAGTTCAGGCATGCAGGACTTAGGCTGCAATGAGCGCCAAAGGCGTTTATTGCAGCTGTAGACACGCAGGACTTAGTTTGCGCTCATGCCGAGACACGCAGAACTTTGCAAAAATTACCGGCCGTATAACTTAGGACCTGAAGCATGTAGATGGACTGCGGGGCTCGCAAAAATACGACTTTAATAGCCAAACCACCGAAAGGAAAAAAAATTAAAAAACACACAAATATGCCTCAATTTCACTTAAACACTCACAGACAGCACAGGGGAGAGCCAGGGACCCTGTGAGTGAGGCTGCAAGTTCATTTGAGGCATAGCTTGCCTTATTTCACAATTATAAATCGC
The DNA here is from genome assembly GCA_027410445.1 of Discoglossus pictus. Lineage (NCBI taxonomy): Eukaryota > Metazoa > Chordata > Amphibia > Anura > Alytidae > Discoglossus > Discoglossus pictus. The sequence continues at coordinate 102,129,492 of CM050164.1, read as the reverse complement.
TGAAGCAAAAAAAAAAATGGCTGCCGAAAAAAGTAAACACAACGAAAATGAGGCAGAAGAACGTAAATACGAGCCCTAAGCACTAAGACGTAATGCAAACCAGTAACGCTTAATACAAGGCAGTAAAATTTAACTCAAGCCTCTAAAACTGAACCCAAGGCAGTAACACTTAACCCAAGGCATTAGGCCCCTAAACTACACAGGCATATAAAGTACACAGGGGGGATGCTCGCAATGAGCGCCGAAGATGATCATTGCAAAGCTCGAAAGTTGCGTCTTGGCAAAAACGGCTGTAACGGAACCCATCACTGTTTTACCCTGTTTTATGATTATTATGGTTAAAATATGATCCTACTATATATATGTTGGTTGATGTTCTACAGAACATATTGGCTCAGAATATTAGCCAGACGTTTGCAGACCTAGGCTAATAGATAATCCTGTTACAGAGATTCAAGAGATAAGAAAGTTGTAAAGGATCCTTGCATTTTCCAAAGTGTTTTCATTCTCTGATAAGAACAAAGAATGATCTAATTAATGTCTGATTGTATCCAAGTTGCCAGGGAGGTGCGACTCACCTATTGTCCTATATATGTGTATTGTGTGGGGGATATGTGCAATGTCTGTGTGTTATGTGTAAAAACATACTTTTACTAACTTTTGAACCCCTGGTCTGATTCATGACATTTTTGTATATGTTGTTCCCCTGGGTGAGAGATATTGAATGGTGCGGGACTTAAAGGTGTACCCCCTGTATTTGGGGTACATCCAGAATGTGGTTAAAATTGTGTCTGTTTTAATTGTGTTACCTGTTATCTGAGGGGAGGAGACGTGGGGGTTGAACCATGCAGATAATTGGCTGTTGTGATAATTATGTGGGTGTAGCCCTTCAGAGGGCAACATTGCATAAAAGGAGATTCCCTGTCATTAAAAGAGAGTTCTACTTGACCCTTCAAAACGTAGCATCGTCTCGTTCTTTGGGGGGATTTATGGTACCGTTACTCTGCCACATTTTACTGCACTCCTGGATTATACAATGGGATATCGTGGATGGGAATAAACATTTCATTACTGCACAGCACCTTGCTTCAGAAAAGGACGTCTCCAACGGCTGGTACCCTCTCACTACCGGGGTAGCCGTTACAACGGCATTGAGCATCAAAGCAGCTTATCGCAGGGCCTGTAAAGTAGACGGGGAAGAGGCTCGCGGTGAGCGCCGAAGGTGCTCAAAGGGTCAATATCCTCGCATTTTGTGGCAAACAGCATTGCCAGGCTTTACATTTTATTGCCGTCTTTGACTGTCAAGTCGCTAGTGAATTAATATGTTCCATAATACACTGAAATGTTCACAGGAAACTCATATTAGAGTTAAACTTACATGCATGGAATAATTATCAATTTACATATTCTTAGATTTATGCATTTGTTGCTTTGCCAAGTAGTAATATAGAAATTGCTACAATAATGACAATAACTGTCCAACAATTCAAAGCCTCACCTCTTGGGGGTAGGAGCCCGAGAAAATCTGGGGGGATAATTCAACTCTACTCTCAGAACAGGAAACAGGGGCCAAACTACCTCCGGGGGTCCTGCTCTTGGAAGCCCCAATGCTGCAGTGCGCCTCAAAAACTTTTTTTTTTTATTTCTGTGATTAAATTCTCTATGCCCCCCATGTTGCTATTTTTTGGGTCCCCTATTCATTTAATCTGGGGGGGATTTGTCGTCCTCTCCCCCACTTCCTACGCCCCTGTCTCACCTAAAGGATATTCTGTGTTCAAGAAGTTAGGATCAACCTTTTCACATTCTCCACCAATTAAAGATAATCCCTCCACATTGATGATATTTTCTTCTAATCTTCTTTGAATGTTAAAGGGACATATAGGGTTCTCTATTTTTAATGTTAAAATAAACTACCTAAGTGTTTATTTGCATATTTAAACTTAATTTTATTAAGTGCTTTAAAGCTCTGTTTTTACTCACTGAAATCTTCCAAACTGTCCCTGCAAAGCTCCACCCCCATGTAGCTCATGCACACAGTGTTTCTATATATGGAAGGTTTCAGTTAAAACAACTTTAAAACACAAGTTAATTAAATGATGTTTAAAAATGCAAATAAACACTTAGGTAGTTTATTTCAATATTAAAACAGAGATAATCTATGCCTCTTTCAGTAGCAGAAATAACTTTTATGAAGAATTGTTATCTAGTTAAAACAATCACATATAATAGTTGTCAAACTGCAAGACGTCGTCACGCTTTGCGAGGTGCGAAGCAAGCCATTAATGCGTAGGACTTAGCCGATGAGCACTGAAGGCCTCATCACTGCAAGCCTCGCAGAGTGAGGCGAGCTGTTAAACTGTAGCACTTAGACGCTGCGAGCCTTGTGAAGCGAGGCAAACCGTTAAAATACGAGACGTGGTTCTTAGAAAAAAAAATTACGAGACACGGGACTTCGAAAAAAAAAGATATGAGAAGCAAAAATTTCCGAGATTAGCTGGCGAAACAAAAAGGTAAAAAACACACTAAATACACCAAAAAAATAAAAAAAACAGCACAGATAGCATGGGGCAACAGCCAGGACGTCTGTGAGTGAGCTGGAATGCGAATTTAACTCGATTTAGCCGATTTTCGCCACACGGAAATTCGCCTAAGCGAGGAAAAAAATGTCCGCTGAAAAAAATTAAAATGAGGCTACACGACCCCGGACCGTGCAAACCACTGCAAACCGCGTGGCACTTTATACATCACACTACGACCTACAACATACACTATTACAAATGCCGGAAAATGCTCACAAGATGCGTACCACATTAATAACATTACGACTATACAATGCCACTTTACACAATAAACCAACGGCTTTACCTCACGCACGCAGCCTATTTAGAATGCACACTTTAAACATTCATTACACTTTATAAGCAGGGCACTAACACTCACAATGTATATTCTATGCAGACGCAAAATACAAACAGATCGTTAGCTCTTCAGCCTATTGCTCGCTGCATATATCAATTATAAATATTTAAAGTATATTAATTTATTGCAGAAATAATTAATTATTACTTAATTAATTAATTGAATAAATCATGAATTATTATTTAACTACATATACATAGAAATATACTGTATATCTCTCTCAGAGGACCAAAAGTACACGACAGGAGAGGTTCACAATGAACGCGGAAGAACCTGAGGCTCACAATGAGCGCCGAAGGTCCTGAGGCTCACAATGAGCGCATAAGGCGCTCATTGCAAGTCATGCAAAGAGTGCCAAAGGTGCTCAGTGCAAGCCTCGCACTGAGCGCCAAAGGTCCTCATAGTACAAAATGTTTCAATTATGTCTCAAACAGCACCTTTGTAGGGGAGACAAGCAGAGGATTCTGGGACACAAACTGGTTTCCTAAAATCCTGCACATATAAATTGACTGGGTATTAATTGTTTGGAAACTATTTTTCCTTTAAGGAAAGTACCCATGCAAGGATATTATATAAGCCTTTCAGCGTGGCTTTAGCAATTTGCTTTGTCACAAAAAAATACCATAGTAAATTATCTTAAATTACATTGCAACGCAAATCCCAAGATTCTGAGAAATATAACACTAGAATATTGCCCGTCAAAAAATGACGGCAATGAAATTGTAAGTGAGCTAATGCTGTTTGGTGTATGGTAATCAAATAAATAATACATTAATAAGGAATATACTTTAGCTATTTGTAAGTAATATATGCAGGAAGCATTGTGCTGAAGAGCTGACAATCTGTTTTGATGTTGCTGCAGCATATAATGTAGGTTTGCAGTGTTCTGGAGCTGAGGTGTAATTGTCAGCAATGTGTGCACGGTGTAGTGTAAATAGGCTGCGTGCGTGAGGGGAAGCCGTTAGGGTATCTGTGTACTTCCGCATTGTGTAAGTTAGTGTTGTAAAATGTTGGCGAATGTATGTGGTACCCGGCTGTGTATAATGTAGCGTCCTTGCTAATGGTGTATCTTGTAGCTCGTACGGATTTAGTGAAAATGCCTCTGTGCTTGGTGGTGTTTTGCGTCTTTAGGGTCCTGTAGCCTCGTTTTCGTTTTTTTCGGTGGCCATTTTTTCTCTCGCTTAGGGGATTTTCGTGTGTAACTTCACTTGCAGAGGTCCTGGGTGCCACCTCTTGGTGTCGGTATGTTTTTTATGTTTTTTTTAGTGTATTTATTGTGTTTCTAATGTTTTCAGGTTTGCGCGGGTCAGCCGTTAAAGCGGTATCTTTGTGAGGTCGTAGTGTTCTTTTTCTTCTTTTTTTTAGTCCTGCGTCTCGTATTTGTTTGTCGTAAGTCCGTAAATGTTGCGAGAGCCGCAGGCTTGCTATGCGAGCCTGCAGCGTTAGCAACAACCCACTTGCTCACAACTATTATAGGTGATAGTTTCAAACAGTAAAGAAAAATCTTAAATTTACAGGATCACTTAGATTCACCAGAAATGTAATTTTCTGAAAATAATTAATTGTGTATTGCTAATCTCTAAAACCCAGCTAATATGGTATAACAACAATCTTAAACTAAGTACATACTAATTTAACACTAATATAGATAACACAAAATATATGTAACAAAATATGGTGATACATCAATTCCATATAACAATAGGATTTATCTGCTTATAATGTTAAAAAGTTAGGCCGTGAATTACATTTATACATCCTATTCATTATTTGGCAGCTGACAATGGTACATATAAATAGTTCAATACATTTGTTTATATGAGATATCCATCTTCAATATTTACATAATAACTTTGCTTATATAAATATATAGACAACTGTAATTTACAGTAAAAAATACTACTAAATCTAATATATCACCACTTGTTCTATGTTTAGGTATACTCCAAGGGCATGTCATGGATAAGTGTTATTTTCTCTGTACTCTCTCCCTAACTGACCTTTTCACATCCTTTAATGTAATATCTTGGTAGATAACCCACTTCTCAATACCTGAACATTTGTAGAGCAAGACCAAAATAAGAGTATATCTAGCTGCCAAAGTGTTCTGGGTAACCTGCTGCCCATCTGAGACTTAACATCTCTAAAATGAACACCTTATCCTTATTCCTTTACATCCCAGTCACTTTGCCACAACAAACATGTTAATTGGGTGTCATACTTTTCACAGATTTTCTTTTCTCATAACCAAATTGTTTTTAAAACATCCATGAAGAACATTTACATCATTATTTTCTTTACAGTACTCAAGATGCACTTCATTCAGTTGTGTTGTGAGTATTACAAAATCTATGACCTTTGAGTCTCTCACCTCTGCAATCTGCCCCAAAAGAGGCTGCTATTGTCAGTCCTCTTCTATTTTTGGATATTCCTTTCCCTGACTCTCATGAAGTTATGCATAGCATCCTTTATTCAAGGCTAAAATCTCTTCTCTTGCCTACTGACTTTATCATTGTCCTCTTGCCTACAGACTTTGTCATTGTCTGTTTCTGTCCCATCTCAAAATTCATGATAACTTATTTTACTGATATATACACAAACGTACCAAGGGGCTTGTATTTAGTTTATGATGGGGGCTCTTTCCAAATTTGTATTTTATGGAAGACCTGTAAATATGGATGGAGCGATTTAAAAAAAATGTTCATCCATTTCTACCACATCCAGTGTAATTTTTTGAACAGTACTGTAGTAATGTCAACTGATTTCTCACAAACGATGGGCGTTGTACAATATTAACAAGAACACCCAAGGTCAAATGACTTCTCCATTACCAAACATATTTTATCTCCTTCGTGACATTATATTTAATACAATATCAACAGCAGAGTCTTCCTATAATTCACACAGATCCACTCCCATCAGTTTTGTCACTATATTAAAATTACAGAATGACATCACTTTGTAATCCACATGATACCAGATAACTGGAGCAGCCATGCCAAAAGTATTAACGGTGTACTTTACGTGTTACATTTAACTTCTTAACTGCCAGATGGTAGTTCAAAGGCCACAGCTATTTCTGGCTGTGAATGACATTAGGAAGTGTATATACATACACGTATGTATGTATATATATATGTATAATAAATATATATATATATATATATATATATATATATATATATGTATGTATATATATATATATATATATATATATATATATATATGTATGTATATATATATATATATATATATATATATAAAAGATATATGTGTATATATATATATATATATAAATATATATATGTATATATATATATATATATATATATATATATATATATATATATAAATATATATATAAAAAATATATATATATATATATATATATATATATGTATTTATGTATGTGTATATATATATACATATATATATATATATATATATATATATATATATATACACTCGTGTGTAATATAGTTAAAATTACAGGTAATATATAGGAGTAAGAGAATAGATGCAGTTTAAATGAGACACTAAAACATTTCATATTTAAAGTGATTACATAAGCAGCAATTGGACTATTAAAACTGTTTCCAGGTAAGTAACAATGAGCCTACTTATTCTTCACTGTTATACCCCCCTGTCCTGGGTTGGTCCTTTTAGGATGTGCCAATGTGCCATACAGTAACCTTGTACATAGGGCTCTTTCTCTCTCTTCTGTATAGTAATGTATTAACCCATTGCCAAAAATATAGAACCACAAACAGTAATTCAGTACCAGCTCTTCTCATAGCAAATGACTAATCGGTTTGCAATAGTAGTCCATAAACAACATGTATTTGCTTTGTATTTAAACTATAGTTGCCTTGGGACACACATTACTGCTTTAAAAACAGAAGTAAACAAACATTAAAATGTCAAGAAATGTTTAAAAAGAATATAAGCATGGATAATATAAGAAATATAAACTAAGTTAATATTGTATCTGTCACTGTTGTTATATATTACAATATATATATATATATATAATATTCTGCTTACCTTGCTGTTTTCTTTTTTTTCCCTTTGAAGGGCAATTCCTGGGAAGCGACTTAGCCAAACGCAGCTTCAGACAAGGAGCAGGACCTTTCCTATCTGTCCTTTTGCCTTGTAGGTGGGATCTTGCCAGAGATTCTTTTAGTGCAGCTGAGATCTTTTTCTGGAGAGCTGTGCCTGTGTTGTATTCAGAGCTGCCTCGGGGCTTGGAGATAAACTCAGTTTGGTAGCTTAAGTGTAAAAGGGATTCCTTTCATAGCACTGAGTTGTTCTTCCTAAATATAGAGTTTGTTACACTTCGTCCCTGTAAGATTAAGAGGCAGTGAAAATGGCTCTGGTTTCACTGTGTGAGCTGCTGCCACAGCACAGGGCACAGGTTGTCAGTGGCAGCCTCACCTGGTCTCTCTGGTGCTTACAGTGGCTCCAGTTTCCATCCAAACAAAACAATAACAACAAAGGATAATGAAAGGTTTACTCTGTTTGTGAGCGTCACTATACTTACTAAATGCTTACCAATGAGTGGATAAAGGGAGATTTTATTTTTACTAAAGCATTACTGACTATGAGGCTACAGAATTATACTGGATATCACAATTTCCTACTATAAATTTCCTACTATGCCTCATTCTTAAAGTGAAAAAAAAAACAATAAAAATGATGATTAGTTATACATGTTTACTATCACGAAAATTAGTAAGTGCTTCGTAAACCTGTGAGTTGACATTTTAGGTGTAAAAAATACTTTTTTTCCCCTAATAGTTAAAAAAAACATGCCTTGCCTAATTGTATTCCCTTTTGTAATTAGTAATCTAGATGAAAGATTAAAAAATTGGAGCACAAGCCATCCTGGCTGGCTGAAGAGGTTCGCATTGTGACTTTCTAAATTGAGATCACATTGTATATTGGATAATTTGCTAAATTATGATGTTATAAATACCCTCCAAACACAGATGAATAAAAGATCATAAAATAAAAAATGGGTAAAACGTAATTAAGAATTATATTTATTATTAATAATAATAATAATAATTATTATTATTATTAATTGTATTATTATTAAAATAATAATGTATATTAAATACTTTAAAACAACTATCAAAAATCCTAAGATGCTTCACTACCAAAAGGGTCAATTTTAACCATCCTATTTATTTAATATGTGTTGTGTCAGTTTCCATCTTTATGTAAAAGTCAGTATGTCTTAAGAAAACATAAAATACAAATTAAACTGCAAGGAAGTGCCTTGCTTTACAAAAAAATGTCTAGGCTGATCCGCCACACATTATGGTGCTTGGCCAAACTAATTATGGCAGTTAATGGAAATTTGGCCTATAGGATGCTTACTTCTATTTTATTTTCCTACAATAAGGTGTGTCTTATACCACAGCAAATCTAGCAATTATCACAAGCTTTGTTAAACTGGGTATAACTCAATTTCTTAACACTAATTGACTAATTGAATAACATGTACAAAAATGAAGATACAAACATATTAGGTCAGGGCCTACAATGCTTCAATTCTAAAAAAAAATATCTTGAAATTGTTGTATAAGCAGCAACAGATAATATTGCACTAACTTTCTTTTAAAAAAAATGAGTAGACTCAGAACTTCATTTGAGTATCGGCTGCATGATTCTGTGCAATCTTGGTATGTAAAAAATCCTATAATATTCATAGAGGGCCAATGTTAAAATGTTAACATAGCTGAAAGATATCAATTTCTCATAGTAGAATCATGTCGATAATGATGCATTTTTGCTGGCTTCTCATTCTCTTAGTTCTCTCAGATTGGCAGAAGCGATTCTTTAATAAACTATTCTAATGAAAAGAAAACCATACTGCTTATCCATAAGTGATAATTTGTTGAAAAAATATGTTTTATTTTCTACTCTCTGAGAGGGAATGGTTGATATAATTTATTTTTTTCCATCTACTGCCCCCTAATTTTCATTATCACAAAAGTCTGTTCATTAACTTTATGATTATTATTATTCTTTATCTAAAAGCACCAACACATTTGGTAGCTCTATACAGAGGTATATAGCATGAATATGTGATAGATACAATTATGAATAATTATTTAGTCATAAGAAATTTTGAGTAAAATTTGTTTAGAATTTGTATAGCCCCTTTAAATGTTTTAAATGTGTTTTTCAGTTAGTTTCCATTTAAATTTAATTAAAAAAATGAAAGTATTTAAAGCACCTCTTTCATGATTTTGTAAAGGACTGTCTAAAGAATAATTAGATAGGACTTATTAAGAAACCCTTTATTAAACTTTTACTAGAAACATTACTAGTTTTAAATTACTTCATAAGAAAAAAAAATCCCTTATTAAAGTAAATTACTAGTTTTCAATTTTGCCCCAGGCTGTATTATGGCTGTAGTGGCTGTTTCGGGAAGGGGGGGGGGGGGGGGGGGGGGGGAACTAAATTGACCTACCAATTGACCTTCTAATTATTTTTTAAACAGCCTTTTATAAGACCATCAAAGAGGTCCTTCAAAGAAGTATAAAGTCAGGTAATCTGTTGCCTTAAACCTATACTCACCAACCTCTTATTTATATGCTTGAGCAGTGCTTGCTCATAGTGAAATTGTACCAGTTCACAAGTGAGTAGAGTAAAGGCTAGTCTTACATTAGGAGCGTAAACAGGACGTGATTAAAATTCTGATCCAAACTTTCTTCAACAAATTATCATAAATTATTCTGAAACCTCTTTAAATCACATATAATAATTGTCAAACTGCGAGTTGTCATCACGCTTACGAGCCTCGCATAGCGAGGTGAGATGTTTGCGGCCCATAGGGCCCCAACTACAAGCTTTGCAAAGCAAGGCGAGCCATTGAGACACAAGACGGCAAAAACACACAAATGTGCCTCAAATTCCATTATACACTCACACAGGGGGAGAGCCATGGCATCTGTATGTGAGTTTGCAAGTTAATATGAGGCATATTTTGTCTTTTTGAACAAACGAAAATCGCAGAAGCAGGAAAAAAAATGTCGGCTGAAAAAACGTAAACATTCGGAAATAAGATGAAAACGAGGAACGGCAAGGCCAGACACACAGAACTTAGAAAATACACAACGCAAAAGATACTAACACACACCAACAACGCCAGGCAGCACTTTAAAAATAAAACCAACTGTAGTCAGGGCGCGCCACGCAAAGATTCAGAGAGGAGGAGGAATGCTGCCTATGACCCCAAGACAGGACAACTGCACCACATCAAAGGGACGATGGACGGGGCCATGTACTGTCAAATCTTGGGTGAAAACCTCCTTCTCTCAGCCATGGCATTGAAAATGTGTCGTGGATGGGTATTACAGCATGACAATGACCCAAAACACGCAGCCAAGGTAACAAAATAATGGCTCAAGAAGAAGAACATTACAGTCCTAGAGTGGCCTAGCCAGTTTCCAGACCTTAATCCCATGAAGAATCTGTGGAAGGAGCTGAAGGTTCGAGTTGCCAAACATCAGCCTCGAAGCCTTAATGACTTGGAGAGGATATGCAAAGAGGAGTGGGACAAAATACCTCCTGAGATGTGTGCAAACCTGGTGGTCAACTACAAGAAACGCCTGACCTCTGTGATTGCCAACAAGAGTTTTGCCACCAAGTAGGTGGGTCAAATACTTATTTCACTCATCAACCTGCAAATCAGATTATAGCTTTTTTGAAATGCGTTTTTCTTTTTTTTTTTTTGTTATTCTGTCTCTCACTTTTAAAATACACCTACTATTAATATTATAGGCTGATCATTTCTTTGTAGTGGACAAACCTTCAAAATCAGAAGGGATCAAATACATTTTTTCCCTCTCTGTATCAATTTAAAGAGCAACTATATATTTATTTTGCTCAGTATAACATCCCACTAACAGAAAATATACTGTCATGTATATATCCATGTTTTGACTTTACTTTCACCAGTTTACAAAACTGATGGACAAGGAGCTCATGTTCCCCTCTTGTAGGAAAGTCCAGCCAATGTTCCAACTGATACAGAGAAAAGATTTTTCAGGACATCTGAATAAAACATTGTTATTCTTTTTACAATTGTGGAGCGCTCTTCTTATGGTCATTATGGCACCACTTTTCTGTACAGCTATTTGTAAATACACGGAAAAACTATAGATATTAAGCATGAGTTTAAAATAAATGGAATATAACTGAATTATTCATTTAAACAATCTGTACTGTGCTTTAAAACAGCACACCAATGTTCTCAAAAGTTGTAGTGTATGCACCTATTTATCAAGTGAATGTGATGGTTAGTAGAGCAATGAAGTTGAGTCATGAGAAAGTTGAGGAATAGGGGGGTTCAACAAGGTCTCCTAGAAGGAGCTGATGGTTTTTGTGTCTTTTGTGTTGTTTGTTCATGTGTATCCACTGTAGTTTTTAATATAGTTTTGTTATGGATCAGGATCTACAAGAAAATGCATTTTATGTTTGTCCTACTCATACATTTTCTCTTTCCAGTATTACGTAACCTTATTAACAATGTTGATTATTGGAGACTCTAAGATGGAGGATTTGCCACTTCCCCCCATACAAGATGTCAGCAGCACTACTTCCGGTCAACTAAGGGTGACGATGACAACACCACACCTTGGACACAAGAAGGAGAACGCCATCTTCCCTTTGTCCCAACCTTCTGACCAATGAGAGAAAGACTCATCCCACTGTGGGATGACACCTAGAGACTCCTTAATGCATTAACCCAATGCCTTGCTGAGATTCTGTAAAAGCGGACACCTCAGAACCAATGAATTACTGAATAAACCTGATGATTTGCTTAGTTGCAACATTTATCTGATTGTTAAATGTTATATATAGCGGCTGATTCAATAAACAGTAGACGAGAGAAAGCTTTATACCAGAACTCTGTTTTGGTGTATTATTTCTTGTCTCTGTGTGCACACATGATCAACAGACGGATGATTTGGACAGGAACAGATATTATAAAATGGGATTATTTTTATCCATCCAAAACAACATGGCGCTCCAACGTGGGGCCCTGGGTTGTGACCAACAGGCAGCAGACAAAGGAAGACTTTGGGACGGTCTATGGTGGCATAAAGGAGCCTGATCAACTCAATTCTAATATATGGTAAGGTTTAATGTTTTAAAACCTTGCATATATATGAATAATGCTGCTATAGTTCTGCCACTTTGTCTTGGGCTGCTACCGAAGGCACCAAAAGTACAGATAAATTGCTTGCCCAGGGTCTACCTTGAAGAAATATCTGTACTGAATAATATCTGTTGCCTGTGTATGACTTTTGAGAGTGTGGGTCGAGTGATTGTGATTTCTTGGATATTGTGGTCCAGGACATACATGTGTACGTGCGGCAGACTCCGGGGACGGATTGGTAGTGCCTTAGTAGCACAATAAACCGGAAGGGCTATACGTACAGACATGCATACACATACTTTGGGGATCGGTGTCATTTGACATACCTTTCCTAAGGAGGGTCTATGCATGTTGGATAGCCGAGTATCTCTCGGGGGTCATGATGTTCGTGTCCTGGTAGCGTGAAAACCCAGAGAGACGTCTATCACACACTAAGGTGTAAAAGCATGTATGTGGGATGCAGACTTCAGTGGCGTATCGTAGCACAATAGCCCTGGAGGCGTCAATTTTAGCACACGACGGTGTGAGACCCTGGACTAAAATATCTATATATATATATATAAGAGTCAGAAATTTTCTGCAGAAATTGTTTTAATGTTACTATGGTCTGTTATTGCTGGTTGTGATGCATATTTTTTATGAGAAATGTAGCTTAGAATTTCTCTCCCTGTACTTGTTTAAGCTGAGAAGCTGAATTTGCTGGTGCTGATAACGCCAAGGTAAGAGCACACACAGCGAAAGAGAATACCCCTCCTCCCATCTTGTTTAACTCTTTTAAGGACGTATCTTAGTTAAGAGAATTCTTTCTATGCCAATGCTTAAGGTGGTATGAATTTGTACAGTAAGTGAAATAACTGTCATGTTTATGTTCATGTTTTCATGTTGTCGTAAAATTTTTGCTCAAAGGTAATTACAGTACGTGAAGTAATGTTTGTGTAAAAGTAGGTGTGTCCTGGGAGGAGATTGATTTAAAAAGTAAATAGTTCAAGATATATACACGGAGTGGTATCTCAAAGGAAACAGTACTTTAGGACTGTAGACGTACCCCTAAGAGTACAGTATATATATGGACGCAGACTGAGAATTGGTTGTGTAACGAACACAACAACGTAACAATCATCAGGGGCGTCAATGAACACACCTTAGACAGGTGTGTTGGGTTTATGGATTATTAAACCAAGAAAGAAATCTCCATAAGACCTACAATGTATTCGGAGATTATTTTGTTTGAATGCTTTGCATGTAACAGTTTGCATATTTCTATGTACTTGTGAGTATGTGTGTATGTATATATATGTATATGCGTGTATTCTTTTGAAATATTTTGTCTGAAGTTTCTGTGTGTTTGTAACTTTACTCTTTGGAAAGGGAGGTGACTGGTCTGCATTTTGAAAAGACGTGTTAGGGGCTTGGCCACCCCCTCACAGTCAGCATAGCAGACCACTCCCCTTCCTACTCCCATCTTCTCTGTGTGTGTGTGTGTGTGTGTGTTAGTTTTTATGTGAAAATATGTCTGTCTGTATCATTGATAGAAAATAGAAGAAGGGAGGTTGCAGGCAGAAGAATGGGGTTTGCTACAAGATAGTGGTATGTGGAACAAAAACTATGAAACTCTTATCACACCGACAACGCCCTATCATGGCTCCCAACTTAGAAAAGTGGGAGTTGACTATAACTTTATGACCAACCCCTTTTTTAAACGATGACGATGCCCACCGCACCCACTGGATACACGCCATTATACCCCATCTTATAGGCAAATAGCACCTACTATACTACCTCTGCTGGAATCAGTTCCCTGTATCCACTACTTCTTGGCAATATTAATCCTTATTAAAAGGAAGATATAGGAGACATTCAATGTTTCATTAAGCTTTACTATACACGAAGAAGTATACGAAAGAAAAAGTAAACGCAACGTTACTTTAGGATGTTTTTAGAAAGTTACTCCGAGACAATTTCTGTCTCCATATACTGTTATTTTTAGATTCTCTGTGAGCAACTCCCCCTGCTTGTCCCTGCTTCTGTTGGTCCCGAAGTTAACTCCTGCACGCCTGTCTGCAACGCTGATATAGAATTCTGTGCAAGAAAGTGTTTTAATTGTAACAAAGTTGGACACCTTAGGGTTTCACCAGTTATGGTGAAATTAAAACCAGTAACTGAATTACCACGGAAACCACGACATCCCCTCAAGCCGGCTCAGGCTAAGGCGATATCAGAGCAAATAAACAAACTATTGAAGCAAGGTGCCCGGGTTATGTGCATATCTCCATGTAATACACCTCTATTTCCAGCAAAGAAAATAACAAAGAAAGGAGCAATCCTCAAAGATGGATTGTATGCTAACAATCTAAGTCTATGTCTTCCAAAGAGTTTGTATCTAGCAATGGTGCAATGGGCACATGGGGCATCACATTTGTCAAAACCACCCATGAACACTTTGATAAATAAATATTATGAAGCCCCAGGTATCACATCGCTTACCAGTAATTACCGTAAATCTTGTATTATCTGTGCTAAATGTAATCCAGGTAAGACAGAGAAATACACATTGATCATACTCAGATGCCAAAAAGTGGTCTATTTGAATATGCACTGGTCATAGTTGACATGTTTTCAGGATGGCCAGAGACTTATCCAGTCACAAATATGACAGCAAAAACTAATGTAAAACACTTACTATCTGAAATCATATGCAGATATGGAGTCCCTGAGGTGATAGAAAGTGATCAGCTTTTACTGCCACATTAGCTAAAGAAATTTGGGCAGTTCTAGGAGTAAAACCCCCTACCATCCTCAGAGTAGTGGGAAAGTAGAGAGACTGAACGAAACATTGAAGTCTAGAATGCTAAAAAAAAAAAAAAAAAAATAGCACAAGAAACTGGTATCTCATGGCCAGAAAGTCTCCTGATAGCACTGTTAAGCGTGGGGTACACCCCTGGAGGGAAGTTTTCTCTGTCCCCTCACGAGATCCTATTTGGGTCTGCTCCTAGATTAGGGTGTCATTATCCTCAGCAATTGAAATTTAAATCTGATGTATTTGTTGATTATGTGATTGCTTTATCTCAAGCACTGACTAAAATACATGCACAAGTGTTTTCTTCTATTCCAGATCCGGAAGTAGACACTGGTACTCATCAACTACTTCCTGGAGATTGGGTCCTGGTCAAGAGATTTGTGAGAAAGAATCCTCTGGAATCCAGATATTATGGTCCCTTTCAAGTTCTTCTAATTACTGCACAGTCAGTTAAACTTGAAGGACGGCCTACTTGGATCCACGCATCTCATTGCAAAAAAGTTTCAGCACCAGACCCATAGCAGCCAACATCATGATGATCATAACACATATCCTTTTCTGTCTGTTCTTAACTAAAGTAGAACCTTCTGCATTCATTAGTGAGAAGAAAGATGGTATTACATTTTGGTACTATTCCTCTAAAACACATATGATCACATTCTCCTTTGATTATTGTCATGTTGTATGTTGCCAACAGCTAAGCATGACTCAACAATGTAACTTGTATGAAGACACTCCCAGCACATCTATATACATATGTGTTACAGACCAGACTTGGGGAAAAGATTGTAGTCATTGGGAAGCTGTAGGATGGAACACTGGGACAGCTTGGGGCTACAGACCACAGAGTGCCTTAGATAGAACAGATTTGAGTGGAAGCCCTTTACTTGAACGTATGACTCTAATAAAGCCAGGCAAATGCTCGCCAAATGGCAAGACTGGAGCTAACATGCTACTTACTCTGACTATCAAGAACCCCAGACCCACAGACGCAGGTACATACATAATGGGTGGCTGGGTTAGAGGAGAAGCAAAAGGACGGATTGGTTAATTTATGCTCAGAGATCTAAATGCACCACTCATATCAGAAGGACTAATGCAAGTACAACACACTCAGGCATTACCCCAAACGACTGATATTAGTGAACCTACGTACGAAGAAACCCTAGCAAATGAAACTTGGTTCACAGACCTCAACTTATGGCTGGAATAGATGAAATATAACGTAGAGTCACATAATAAGACTAATTGTTATGTTTGTGCAAGTGCCAGACCTCACCTAGGCACTGTTCCACTTATGGTAACTATGGAGGAAGAAAGGTGTTTCTTAAGTCTTTATAAAGCTACCCAGACTAAAACATCTAAATTGTGAACAATGGGAGAACAGGTATCCCATTAAAACTGACAATCTACATCCAGGTGAAGGTATAACCATATACCCAGGTAATTACCATTCTATATTAGGAGTACACCTCAAGGGAGAAACCTAAAGAGGTTTAAGCAAGGGTTCTGCATTATATATTGTATTGGCTTCACAGTTTACAGACCAGACACAAACATTGGGAGACATATATTGGATATGTGAGGACATGAAGCTCAGATCAAGGCTAGAGGGTATCTGGAATGGAGAGTGTATCCTGGCAAAGGTCATAATGCCATTGCACATAGTGCTTATCCAAACTGATACCTCACCACACACCTTACTGACAACATCTAGACGTAAGAGAGAGCTCTCTTCTCCACAAGGTAGCTTTGACCCCTATGTGTACTTGGACTATTAGAGTCCAAAGGGGGGTGCCTGATGAGTTTAAAGCTAGAAATCAGGTTGCAGCAGGATTTGAATCACTTTTCCCTATTATAACTGTCAATAAAAATGTTGCTTGGATCAATTATATATATATTATCACCAACTAAGGTTTGTGGATTACACAAGAGATACTCTGCAAGGAGGTGCAGAACAATTGAAGGCCACATCACACATGGCCTTCCAAAATAGAATGGCACTAGACATGATCCTTGCTGAAAAAGGGGGGGTGTAAAATGCTCCCCGACACTGGCAACTGCTGCACCTACATACCTGATAAAATGGGTCCAAACGGTAAGATTACTTTAGCCATAAAGAAATTGTCAAATCTTGGCACAAGAATTGAAGGAGAGTTCTGGAACCACAAACTATTGGGATAAGTGGTTTGGGTTTATAAACAACTGGCAGAGGGTATTGTTACAGGTTGGAATTGTCTTTCTTTCAATATCGATAATTCTTGCATTTGTTACCTGCTGTATTATCCCCAAAGTCCACACATATTCGAAGAAGTCAGTTGCTGGAGTCACACCAACCTTTGTGCACCAGAATCTAGAACTAGATTTCGGTGACCAAGATGACACCTATAAGACATCTCATATGCTAAAGCAGATTACCACAGGCTCGAAGGAGAGTGTCTTATGAACGCCATGGTTCCTGATCTGAATTAGTTACACTATTAGCTGATAGAGGCTTCTAGGTTTTTCCCATGCCGCATAGGACATAGGGTAGGAGTGACATTAGGTCATGGCAAGCCCGATCGAAGGAAGATATGTACCTATGTCATACTCAATGCAGTAGTTACTAACCTTTACAATGAACTAGTATGAGTGGGTTGGATGATGCAGAAAACATAATATGACATTTTAGGGGGGACTGTTAGGGATCAGGATCTACAATAAAATGCATTTTATGTTTGTCCTACTCATACATTTTCTCTTTCCAGTATTACGTAACCTTATTAACAATGTTGATTATTGGAGACTCTCAGATGGAGGATTTGCCACTTCCCCCCATACAAGATGTCGGCAGCAATACTTCCGGTCTGCTAAGGGTGACGATGACAACACCACACCTTGGACACAAGAAGGAGAACGCCATCTTCCATTTGTCCCATCCTTCTGACCAATGAGAGAAAGACTCATCCCACTGTGGGATGACACATAGAGACTCCTTAATGCATTAACCCAATGCCTTGCTGAGATTCTGTAAAAGCGGACACCTCAGAACCAATGAATTAACAAAATAACCTGATGATTTGCTTAGTTGCAACATTTATCTGATTGTTAAATGTTATATATAGCGGCTGATTCAATAAACAGTAGACGAGAGAAAGCTTTATACCAGAACTCTGTGTTGGTGTATTATTTCTTGTCTCTGTGTGCACACATGGTCAACAGACGGATGATTTGGACAGGAACAGATATTATAAAATGGGATTATTTTTATCCATCCAAAACAGTTTAAAGTTTGGTTATCCCAATAATTTGGTTATCCTAATAGGCTATCTAATGAGCCCCCACCATTTTTTTACATAAGTCAGTGAGACTGTGTAAGGACAGTATTTATTTCAATTTGTTGCCAAATTTAGGGAAATCCCACTTCAAATTTCTTTTTTGCTAAATCCCCTTTAACATGCTTGATTTAGAGATGGTAATATTTTTTGGGGCCTTGAATTGATTTATAGCATAGTATTGTTTCTATTGCTTTTTGCTCTTATAGTTATTTGTAACCATTTTTCTTTGTGTAGCATGCATTGATATTGCCATTCTATTAATATCCGAGTTGAGGTCTTTGTTCTTAGATATACTGATATCCATGATTAAATATATAGGATAAATATTCACTGTCATGGGCTAGTGATAAACATACTCATTCATACAGAGAGTTGAGAGATGTCAGGGATGTTTAGGGGAAATATTGATGTGATGGCTGATCTGTTGATATCAAAGAAATTCCACAACTGATATGCCAGTTGATATGTGTGGCCCTCAGAGATGGAGCGTATCAATATTGTAAGCTTGTCTGAAGTATACTGGTGGAAAGTACATTATGATGTGCCAGTGGGGAAAAGTGTTTTTTTTTTCTCTAATAGTCGTCAGTAAAGAATTTTGTGTAGTAATTTGGTAGTTGATCTTGAATTTGTGCCATAACTGGAGAGATGCTGAGTGAATGGGTAATCTTGCTGTTTTTTTTATATTGAGCTTTGTTGGTATTCATAATGCATATTCTGTTGCAATTTGGTGTAATAGGTCATCGTCTATTTCCATCCATCATGAACTGTTATTATTGTTGTGCCATAGTATAATTTGACATAACTCAGCCACTTCAAAATATTTATGGAGAGCTCACAATTTTATTTATGCAGGTACATAGCATTTTTGGCTAAATGAGTTGCACTATTTCTGCTTGGATATGTTTTAGTCCATGTTGGTGGGGTATTGTTGATAATGAATGTACATTTACAGGTGTGTGGGTAGCAGGCCTTTAGCAAGTTTTCTTTTCAATTTTAAACTGTCTGTTTTCCCCTCAAGCAGACCTACTAATCTCCTCCTACCTGTGCCTATCAGAGACATAATCAGCTCTGTCTATGGGCTAAAAATACAAATTTTCCTGTTTGTGGGCTAGACTAAAAATAAAGTCTGACTAGTTTAAGTTCTACTTCAGACTGTGCATGCACTGTCAAGGGGGTGCAATGCCAGTGGGCGGTGCCTATTGAGCAGCTGCAAGCAGGTTACAATAGCTATTACCTCTGTGTAGTCAGTGGGAGTAGGGCTAGCAATGTCATCAAGAAGGGTCAGTGACACAATGGGAGTTTGAGGTGCTTTTGTTTTTATTTTAGTTGTACTAAGAAAAGCTAATACTAAAATGTGTCCAAAAATTCATGCAATGTAACTTTGATCCTAATAGTCATATATCACACAATGTCACCATGTTGAATAATGTACTAATGACAAGTTAAATAGAAGTCAAACAATAACTGAAAAAAAAAAAATAAACTCAATGAAGCTAATAAAATTGCATTTCAACCTAGCAGTGTGTAACTTCCAGTTGATGCTCTTCTCTCCACCCTCCAGAAGGCTGTCCAAATTTTTTTGTGTGCATATTTTCTGCATGTTTTCCATATGTTTGACTGCAATGGCCACTGCAGGGAAGAAGTCAGATAAACATGGCTATAAATGGATCTAAGCCTATCCACTGAAATCCAAAATACAATTTTTTTTTTCTTCAAATACTACTATTTTATTGCTATAAGCCGAGGGTGGGAAATGTGCTGCCCCCTGTGTCCCTCTTGTGCCCTCTGTGTCCCCCTCTTGTGTGCCCTCTGTGCCCCTTTCTTGTGTCCCCCCTCTCTCTTACCTGTGTCTCTCCCCTCCTCTCCCTCCCCTGTGTCTCTTCCCCTCCTCTCCCTCCCCTGTGTCTCTTCCGCCTCTCCCTCCCCTGTGTCTCTTCCCCCCTCACCCTTCCCTGTGTCTCTTTCCCTCCCCTCCCTCCCCTGTGTCTCTTTCCCGACCCCTCCCTTATCACCCTTCTTAACCCCCCTCCTCAACCCCCCTCCTCATCCTCCCTCCTCATCCTCCCTCCTCAACCTCCCTCCTTAACCCCCCTCCTCATCCTCAACCCTCCTCCTCAACCCCCCTCCTCATCCTCAACCTCCCTCCTCGACCCCCCTCCTCAACCCCCCTCCTCAACCTCTCTCCTCAACCTCTCTCCTCAACCTCTCCCCTCAACCCCCCTCCTCAACCTCTCTCCTCAACCCGCCTCCTCAACCTCAATCCCCCTCCTCAACCTCCCTCCTCAACCCCCCTTCTCAAATCCCCTCCTCAACCCCCCCTCCTCAACCCCCTCCTCAACCTCCCTTCTCAAATCCCCTCCTCAACCCCCCCTCCTCAACCCCCCTCCTCAACCTCCCTTCTCAAATCCCCTCCTCAACCCCCCCTCCTCAACCCCCCTCCTCAACCTCAAGTATAACCCGACCCGAGTATAATAATACTCGGGAAAACTTAGGGACTCAAGTATAACCTGAGGGTAGAAAATGTGCTGCCCCCTGTCTCCCTCTTGTTACCTCTGTGTCCCCCTCTTGTGAAAGGGAGAGGGGAGGTAATTAGAGAAGTAAAGTGAGGAGGGGGTTTAGGAAGAGGATGGGGGTTTAGAATGAGGAGGGGGGTTTAGGATGAGGATGGGGGTTGAGGATGGGGGGTTGAGGATGGAGGGGTTGAGGATGAGGATGGGGAGTTGAGGATGATAAGGGAGGGGGAGGGAAAGCAAGACACTGGGGAAAGAGAGACACGGGGGAAACAGAGACCCGGGGGGAAAGAGAGACACAGTTGTGGTGACTCGAGTATAATCCGAGGGGGCCCTTTTCAGCCTTAAAAAAAGGGCTGAAAAACTTGGCTTATACTTGAGTATATACGGTAATATCAAATCTGTGTTTGGATGTACAGTGCCTTGCAAAAGTAAGAAATTGAGAATCAAGTACGGTAATATACTCGAGTATAAGCCGACCTGAGTATAATAATACTCGTGAAAACTTAGGGACTCAAGTATAAGCTGAGGGTGGAAAATGTGCTGCCCCCTGTGTCCCTCTTGTAACCTCTTTGTCCCCCTCTTGTGTGCCCTCTGTGCCCCTTTCTTGTGTCCCCTCTCTCTCTTCCCTGTGTCTCTCCCCCCTCTCCTTCCCCTGTGTCTCTTCCCCTCCTCTCCCTCCCCTGTGTCTCTTCCCCCTGTCCCTCCCCTGTGTCTCTTTTCCCTCTCCCTTCCCTGTGTCTCTTCCCCCTCTCCCTTCCCCGTGTCTCTTTCCCTCCCCCTTCCTTCTCTGTGTCTCTTTCCCTCCCCCTCCCTTATCACCCTCCACATTCCCCCTCCTCATCCTCCCTCCTCGACCCCCTCCTCAACCCCCCTCCTCAACCTCTCTCCTCAACCCCCCTCCTCAACCTCAACTTCTCTCCTCAACCCCCCTCCTCATCCTCAACCTCCCTCCTCAACCCCCTCCTCAACCTCCCTCCTCAAACCCCTGCTCAACCTCCCTCCTCAACCCCCCATCCTCAACCCCCCATCCTCATCCTCCACCCCATCCTCATCCTCAATCCCCCCATCCTCAACCCCCCCTCCTCATCCTAAACTCACATAATTAACATATGCCGGGAAGTAGCGCGGAGGAGCGGAGGAGCAGCTGCAGATGGAAGGTAAGTGAGGGGAAAGGGTGAGGGGGAGGTAATTAGAAGGGTAAAGTGAGGAGGGGGTTTAAGATGAGGAGGGAGGTTTAGGATGAGGAGAGGTGTTGAGGATGGGGGTGTTGAGGATGCGGGGGTTGAGGATGGGGGTTGAGGATGGGGGTTGAGGATGAGGATAGGGGGGTTGAGGATGGAGGGGTTGAGGATGAGGATGGGGGTTGAGGAGGATAAGGGAGGGGGAGGGAAAGAGAGACATGGGGAAAGAGAGACACAGGGGTTAAGAGAGACACAGAGGTGGTGACTCGAGTATAAGCCGAGGGGGCCCTTTACAGCCTTAAAAAAGGGCTGAAAAATTCGGCTTATACTCGAGTATATACTGTAATATCAAATCTGTGTTTGCATGTACAGTGCCTTGCAAAATTATACACCCACCTTGACGTTTTACCTATTTTGTTACATTACAGCCTTAAGTTCAATGTTTTGTTAATTTGAATTTTATGTGATGGATCAGAACACAATAGTCTAAGTTGGTGAAGTGAAATGAGAAAAATATATATCAAAAATTTGTTTTAGAAATAGAAAACAGAAAATTGGCATGTGCGTATGTATACACCCCCTTTGTTATGAAGTCCGTAAAAAGCTCTGGTGCAACCAATTACCTTCAGAAGTCACATAATGATGTCCACCTGCCTACAATCTATGTGTCACATGATCTGTCATTTCATATACACACCTTTTTTGAAAGCCCCCAGAGGCTGCAACAGCTAAGCAAGAGGCACCACTAATCAAACACTGCCATGAAGACCAAGGAACTCTCCAAACAAGTAAGGGACAATGTTGTTGAGAATTACAAGTCAGGGTTAGGTTATTAAAAAATATCCAAATCTGTTATGATCCCCAGGAGCACCATCAAATCTATCATAACCAAATGGAAAGAACATGGTACAACAGCAAACCTGCCAAGAGACGGCCGCCCACCAAAACTCACGGACCGGGCAAGGAGGGCATTAATCAGAGAGGCAGCACAGAGACCTAAGGTAACCCTGGAGGAGCTGCAGAGTTCCACAGCAGAGACTGGAGTATCTGTACATAGGACGACAATAAGCAGTACGCTCCATAGAGTTGGGCTTTATGGCAGAGTGGCCAGAAGAAAGCCATTACATTGAGCAAAAAAAAATGGCACGTTTTGACTTTGCGAAAAGGTATGTGGGAGACTCACAAAATGTATGGAGGAAGGTGCTCCGGTCTGATGAGACTAAAATTGAACTTTTTGGCCATCAAAGAAAACGCTATGTCTGGCGCAAATCCAACACATCACATCACCCAAAGAACACCACCCCCACAGTCAAACACGATGGTGGCAGCATGATGCTGTGGGGATGTTTTTCAGCAGCCGGGACTGGGAAACTGGTCAGAGTTGAGGGAAAGATGGATGGTGCTAAATACAGGGATATTCTTTAGCAAAACCTGTACCACTCTGTGTGTAATTTGAGGCTAGGACGGAGGTTCACCTTCCAGCAGGACAATGACCCCAAACACACTGCTAAAGCAACACTTGAGTGGTTTAAGAGGAAACATGTAAATGTGTTGGAATGGCCTAGTCAATGCCTAGACCTCAATCCAATAATCAGACTTAAAGATTGCTCTTCACAAGTGCAAACCATCCAACTTGAAGGAGCTGGAGCAGTTTTGCAAGGAGGAATGGGTAAAAATCCCTGTGGTAAGATGTGGCAAGCTCATAGAGACTTATCCAAAGCGACTTGGAGCTGTGATTGCCGCAAAAGGTGGCTCTACAAAGTATTGACTTTAGAGGGGTGAATAGTTATGCACATTGACTTTTTCTGATAGTTTGTCCTATTTGTTGTTTGCTTCACAATAAAAAAAATATATATATACTGTATATTCAAAGTTGTGGGCATTTTCCGTAAATTAAATGATGCAAATCCTCAAACAATACATGTTAATTCCAGGTTGTGAGGCAACAAAACACAAAAAATGCCAAGGGGGCTGAATACTTTTGCAAGGCACTGTATAACAGACTGCCTAGGTGCTGCTGCATTACTGCAACCAATCAGGTCAATTCAAGTCAATGATAAGGTTTTGTCAGAATGCTTATATTTTGAGTCTGAAGGAAACAAACCTTCTAATGCATTTATTCTTTTCCTACTTCGGAAAATTCAAGCTTCTGCCCTCTTGCATCTCTGGAATTTGAGCAATGCAGACCAATGCATGGGGTCAGTGCTCTGTGCTCCGTTCTTGGTGGGTACTCAGTGCAGCTCGTTTCAGTGATCCACTGTGCTATCCATCATGGTCTTGTCCCATAGAACTTCACACAATGCAGACTACACTCAGCAATTTCCTACTACTCATGTAACAGACAGGAGGCAGGATAGACTTGTATGTAAACAGAGATTTAAAACATTAGCTATTTTCATCTATAATTAGTGTAATTAAAAAATAGATAATTTTAACATACAATCTTGTGCTCTTTCACACAATGAAGAGCACTTTCAATGAGGTAAAGGGCTCTTCAAATAAACAAATGAAATCCCTTTACCATGAATACTAAAGTGGACTCTTAATGAGCTTAATGGTACATTATGTACAAACAAGCAAAATGTAAAAAAAATATATGGAATATTCAAACTTAACCCTTTGAATTTCCTATGAATATTTTTATGCATTATTGCAATGTAAGAAACTTGTGGTAGTCAGATAATTTCAATTAGTTACTGTACATAACGATTTTTGCACAAGGTTTTCCTAATCAGTTGGAGAAGATGGCACTTTTCCATAAATAGTTTAAATACATAAAACTAAATATAGGTTTTATTAGATCTTTGGTGGGATAATATTCTGTACAACAAGAAGAGGATCCAAGATAGACTAATTTCATGTGTGCCAGATTTTGTCTCTATTTTGTATTATAAAACCCATATTGCATCCTCAATCATTCACAAGAACGTTTAAAGTAATACAACTGTGGTAGTTTATTTTATGACTCAATACATTTACGTTACTGCAATACCTTGCTGTTTGAACAACATCTATAACCACGTGGAATGGGATACACAGAGCAGCTGGGCACATATGGACAGAAATCCCAGGACTCTAGTTATTTTTCACGCATGCACATGAACCAGACATAGTGACTATAGATTATAATGGTTCACCAAGCAAACTAATGTAAACATAACCATACTATTTGCAATAACGAAAAAGGGTGAAAAATGCATTCATTACAGACTTTAATGGAAGGTTGGTGTTCAATTGAAACAGCAGCTTAAATTCAATCTCCTCTTACTATACTTCCATTAAACATTTGTAAAAATTGTTAATATATATATATATATATATATATATATATATATATATATATATTAGCTCACAAAAGTGAGTACACCCCTCACATTTTCTGTAAATATTTTATTAAATATTTTCATGTGACAACACTGAAGAAATGATACTGCTACAAGGTAAAGTAGTAAGTGTACAGCCTGTATAACAATGTAAATTTGCTGTCCCCTCCAAATAACTCAACACACAGTCTAAACCGTTGGCAACAAATGTGAGTACACCCCTAAGTGGAAATGTCCAAATTGTGCCCAAAGTGGCAATATTTTATGTGGCCACCATTATTTTCCAGCACTGCCCCACCTTCTGTTTAAGGGTTTGCTCAATAGGGTTTAGGTCACCAAAGCTTCACAGGTTGCCACCGGAGTCCTCTTCCACAGCTCCATGATGACATCACGGAGCTGGTGGATGTTAGAGACCTTGCACTGCCCCACCTTCTGTTTAAGGGTTTGCTCAATAGGGTTTAGGTCTGGTGACATGCTTGGCCAGTCCATCACCTTAACCTTCAGCTTCTTTATCAAGGCAGTGGTCGTAATGGAGGTGTGTTTGGGGTCGTTATCATGCTGGAATACTGCCCTGCGGCCCAGTCTCCGAAGGGAGAGGATTATGCTCTGCTTCAGTATGTCACAGCACATGTTGGTATTCATGGTTCCCTCAATGAACTGTAGCTCCCCAGTGCCGGCAGCACTCATGCAGGCCCAGTCCAATCATATATACACATATGTCGATACGTATATATATGTTTTGTATAATATGTTGTGTTGATTACCCCTATATGCATTTACCTGCTGTTGTCAAACTGAGGGTTTCATCTCATATCAGTGTTTTTGTGTTCTTTGTGTCTTATCCGTTTATTTGTCATTTAGGTATTATTTCAACTACCTTTCCTCAGTTTAGGTGTTGTGATAACTCTGCTGTCGCACTTAGGGTTCATGTCCTTGTATCCGGCACCACAATGGAGTATAATAAAATAACAAAATAACATAGATGGTGCAAAACAAAAGCCTAACTTCAATTGAAGCACTGACTAACTCTTGGCTGCAGTTCCCTTACTGTCCAAGATAAAGTCCAAACAAAATAAAGTCTTAGCAACTTGCTGGATTTGAAGTCTCCTTTGTTGCAGGGGATTTCCACAGCAGTGTATTTTTACAGTTAAACCATAGTTTGACCCTTTTATGGAGCCAATCCATAGTTCCTCACATCCCCACCTGGTGGTGGGGAGGGAAATGTCCAAGAGCTAATTTTTTTCCCCTTATATATAAACTGTAACTAAAAAAAAACAAAATCATATTAGGAGGGTGAGATTAAAGGAAACCGGATGGGGGGACACTGAGCAGAGTACACCATCTACCGCCCACTGGGAGACAAACACATCCATTCCCTCAGTGGACAAAGCCAGGTGGTACTCTGCCTGGATATGGCAAGGCACAAGTGCCCGGAACATGGCCTCAGGTGACAATGGAACCCCCTCTATCAAACACTGCTTCCTGGACTTACATATAGCCAGCTTGGCTAATGCCAGGAGCAGGTTGACGAGGAGGTCCCTGGTCCTATTGCCCCGGGACACTGGGTGCCCAAAAATAAATACGTGTGGGGAGAAATGCAGCCAGAACTGCAGGAGGAGGCCCCTCAAGAATGACAAGAGGGGTTGCAGTCTGGCGCAACTAAAATAAATATGATACACAGACTCTCCCTTGCCACAAAATGGACAAGTGGGGGGAGAGTCCGTGAAATTAGCTAAGTACTCTCTCATGCTCAGTGCACCATGGAGCACTCTTCAACTTAAGTCCCCGGTGGATTGTGGAACTAAGGTAGAATAAAGTTCCCTCCACCAGGGCCTCTTGCCCTCATCAGCTGGTAGGACCTGTCTCCAGATGGTATCAGGACGGGTCACTAGGGCACGGAAGTGCACTCTATGGAGCATGAGAGAATACAAGCTCTTCCTTGGCATGCCACAAAAGCATGCCGAGGGTATGTCCCTCAACCTCGAGAGGTTGGGGATAGGAGGAGCCTGAGGGGAAACACGGGGCTTGTGGAAAGGATTGGAATAGGACCCTCTGAGGTCTCCCATCCAGGCACCTACCAGAGAGAGGCATGCTTAGCTTCAAGAAGTAGACAGCATGGGTTACATGCAAGCCTATGGGGTGATTCATGTGGCACTCCGGCTTGCAAAGCCCCGTGAAGGAAGGTGCAAGAGTCGGGGGGATATGGCATTCTTAATCCCCCGGGACTTTGGGTGTCACATATCCCAAACGGAGCTCAAGCTCCTGGGGTGACACCCAATCAGCGGGCTCGTAGTCCACTCTGCAGGTACTGAAGGCGGAAGGTGGATAACTGGGAGCGCACACATACCACTCCCTGCCCACCCTCCACCAAAGGCAGACTTGCCACACCCGGAGAGACCCAATGCTTTCCTATCCAGAGGAAACCTGACAAACTCCTCTGAATGTTGCTGACAAACTCAGGGATCGGACTCTGCCAGATCTGAGAAGCCACCAGCTGATTTATCACTAGAGTCCGCCCCCTAAGGGAAAGCACAGTGTAGTCTTTAGGTCTTCGAAAGCTTCCTCATTGGTTTTGTTCCACTTCAGTCAGGTACCTTGTTCTTAGGGATTTCTGTCAGCGGTGTGGCTCTTGTGGAGAAATGTGGGATAAACCTCCCATAATAGCCCACGATTCTCAGAAAGGCCCTCACTTGCTTTCTTCTCAGTGGGGGTGGCCAGTTCTGGATTGCTTCCACTTTGTTGAGCTGCGGCTTTACCATCCCTCATCCAACAGTGTAACCCAGATATTTGGATTCACTAAGTCCAATGGCACATTTCGCAGGGTTCACTGTAAGGTTTACCGGTCTTGGGGATTCTAATACAGACTCCACCTTTGGAAGATGTGTCTCCCAATCTGTAGTATAGATTACTATATCATCTAAATATGCAGTAGCATATTCCAAATGTTTATGTAATTACCTGTCCATCAGTGTCTGGAAGGTGGCTGGAGCTCCATGGAGTCCAAACGGTAGTACTTTGTGTTGAAAGAACCCATCTGGGGTTGAAAAGGCAGTTTATTCTTTTGCTGCTTGTGTCAAAGGAATTTGCCAATATCCTTTTGTCAAGTCGAGGGTTGTTAAAAATCTTGCTTTCTTGAGCTGCTCTATCAACTCATCCACCCTAGGTATGGGATATGCATCAAACTCTGATATGGAGTTTCATTTGCGGAAGTTGCTGCAGAATCTGATGGTGCCGTCAGGCTTTGGGATCATCCCGATAGGACTGCACCATTCACTTTGCGATTCTTAAAAAAAAAACAGATCTAACATATTTTTTACTTCTGCTCTGATTTCTTCTCTTTTAGCCTTGGGTATGCGATAGGGTTTCATCCTTACCCTGATCCCGGGCTTAGTGATGATGTTGTGGTAAATAGCGGTGGTGCGACCTGGTTCTGCAGAGAAGACATCCCTGTTTCGGTTTACAACTTTGTAAGTTTCCTCCTTCTGTTCAGGGGACAGATCATGTGACACAAATGCTTCTACTTGCATTACCTCTGTGCTGGGAATAGTTCCTCTGACATCATCCAACTCTTCGTCCAGACAAGCAATTTTCACCTCTACTATCTGCTCTCTCCAAGGCTTTAGCAGGTTTACATGGTATATTTGCTCCGTCTTTCGTCGCTCTGGTTGCCTCACTTTATAATCCACGTCTCCTATGGCCTCAATAATTTCGTTGGCGCCTTGCCATCTGGCCAGTAGTTTGCTTTCGGCCGTGGGTACTAGAACTAGTACTCTGTCTCCCGGTTGGAACATCCTCACCTGTGCTGTGCGGTTGTAATATGTTCTTTCCCTCATTTTCCTCATATACTCTATGATATTCTCACCGGGCACAGTTTGTTCTTCCCATTTTTCTCACAGTATGTCCAGTATTCCTCTGGGATGGCGACCATAGAGGAGTTGGAAAGGGGAAAACCCATGGAGGCTTGCGGTACTTCTCTGACTGCAAAGAGCAAATAGGTTAGAAGTAAGTCCCAATCTTTCACATCTCGGGCTACAACCTTTCTAAGCATGTTCTTTAAGGTTTTATTAAACCGCTCAACCAACCCATCCATCTGAGGATGGTAAACCGAGGTTCTTAGTGTTTTCACCTGTAGGAGCTTGCACATATCTTTCATCAATCTAGACACAAAGGGTGTCCCTTGGTCAGTCAAAATTTCCTTGGGTATCCCTACTCTTGAATACAGTTGCATGAGCTCTTTAGCTATATTTTTAGAGGTTACTTTGCGTAGTAGTATCGCTTCTGGATATCTTGTGGCATAGTCCAGGCTGATTTTTCTAGAGGGCCAACTAGGTCCATTGCAATCCTCTCAAAAGGCTCTTCAATTATGGGCAAGGGTATCAATGGGGCCCGTACGTTAGGTTGAGGGGCAGTTATCTGGCATTCTGGGTAGGATGCACAATACTGGGCTACCTCAGCATGTATACCAGGCCAGAAAAGTAATTTCAGGATTCCACCTAGTGTTTTATCTTTTCCACCTTGTCCCCCAAGGATGTTACAATGAGCCCGGTCAATGACTTTCCTTCTATGTGCTCTAGGGACTTGGAGCTGCTCCAGTGTCTCTTTCCCTGAGGGAACAATTCTGTACAGCAGGTCATTTCGTAAAATTAAATGTGGTCCTTGTCTCCTTTGCCTGTCAGGGACAGGTACACCATTCACTTCCGATAGTTCATTACGTACATTTTGCAAAATTGGGTCCGAAGCCTGGTCACATGCAAAATAATTATTGTCCTGGAAGCACTGCTATGGAGTCAGCTCTTCCTCTCCAGTTTCTTCAGTTTCATCCCCTCTTTAATCATTATGAGCTGTAGGACCCTTTCTGTCTGCCCCTCGCCTTTCATTATCTTGGCTTGCTGCTAAAGCCTCTTCAAAAGCTTTCCTTCGTATTTCCGTGCCCATCCTTTTTGCTCTTCGCCTTTCCCACTTGTGGACATACAGAATTTTTAGCAATTTGGACGCTCTCACAGGTTCTTTTTTTTTTTTTCCATTGGTCAGTAGGAAGAAGATCTTTGAAGTGGGGAACGTCTCTGCCTAGTACTACAGGATAACTCAGGGTAGCTACAATGGGTGCAGTGATTACCATCTTCCTCCCCTGTATCTCCAGTGTTACGGTGCTGGTAGGGTAGAGATTGACGGTACCATGTACGCATTTTATGCCCACTCGTCTTGAGGTTTTAATTTCACTGGGCCTCATTCTATTATCGGCCGTAAAATAACCGCAAGGCTGCGATTCCTTGCGGGGGTTCCGTTACCTTGCAATTCAATTATACGGCCCCGCAAGGATCTCCTCTTACGGCCGGCCGTATATCTTACAACCGGCCGTAAGCTCAGAAATCTTTAAAGTCAAAAATAAATTCAAGACAGCACTGTAAAGCTCTGTAAATGCTAGGGATCATATTGGGGGACATGAGGATTAATAGTAACCCACTCTCAAGCTTGCACATCAGCCCAAATCCGAGTTTACATTAACTGTTTATTTTCTGGCCGCAGCGTGGCCGGGTCTGAGGTGCTCCAAGCACTCTGGACTTTTTACATGGATATTTGACATATATAAAAAATTTTTTTTTTTTACGGATTTGAGTATAGGGGAATGTTGTGCTATTTTTGCTAACACCTACAATCACTTTATAGTCTCCTCAGAGTGCAGGATGGCTTTATTTGGGCTATATTATGTGCTTAATTGGTGCTAGCGGGACCTTTTTTCTGCAAGTAAGCTGCGGCTCGGTTTTAATCTTGCAGAGAGGTTTCCCGGAGCAATTGGTTAGCATCCAGGATTTTCTTGCGGCCGAAACTCTTGCGGCCGTTTTAGATCAAAGGCTTTCCTCCGGCGCGTGCGGCCGCAAGGGATAGCAAGGCGCCGGCCGTAAGCCTGCTGGAATCCCCTGCCGGAGGGGAATAGAATAGCCGAATAGCTTGCGGCCGGTCCTTGCGGCCCCGCATCTCTTACGGCCGATAATAGAATGAGGCCCACTGTGTCTTATGAATTTTCCTGAGAAGAGAGTCACAGCACTTCCTGAGTTGATTAGGGCTGTTGTTACTTTCCCATTAACCTTAATGGGTTTGGTAAACTGATGAGCCTTTTCTGTTACCCCCACCAGGTTAATCAGGGTACAGTGGTATGGACTTTCTCCTATGTTGCATTGCATGGGTTCTTCTTTACTTGGACAGTAAGCCGATATGTGTCCCGGTTCTCCGCAATAAAAAACACTTCCCCTTGCTTGAGGGTTGCCTCTTTGTTTCGTTTCTTCAGGAATCACCCTGTCTGCGTTGTTTTGAAGTGGACTTTTTTCCACTTCAGGTCACAGGTGTCTTTATCCGATTCCAAACCTTTACATCCAGGGGTTTGAACCTTTGGATGATTAGGTCATGTTTGAATACTGGAGGTCTCCATTTTTGAAGGACTCGAAAATTCATTCATGGCCAAATATCTTTCTGCCAACAAAATAAATTCATCTGGGTTCTCAGGTTCATTTTATCCCACCCAATCTCTTAAGACTCCTCAAATAGCGATCCATTACCAGTAGATCCATAATTCTCCCTGGTCCATTAGATTCAGGGCGTAGCCATCTTTGTTCTAAGATGTGTATGTGAGTCACATATTCTGTAAAGTTAGGTTTCCTCAAGAGGATTACAGGCGTTAACTTTCCTACTCAGATAATCAGCCGCATCTGGGCAGTCCTGATTTAAGACTTTTTCTGGAGTATTGGAGGGCTGATGGACTGGATTATGTTCAGTTGTTGCAGACCGGTAAATGAGACAGCAGCATGCAGACTATGGCCACTTGGGGCAACAGTGGAACACCTACAAGTTTGGGGGAAATATACAGGCTAGTGAATAGATGGACTTGTGAATTTTTGGATTATTTTCCACCCAGTGAAAGCTGGGTGAGAGCTGAGAGTAAGGATTTGCTTATTTGCTTGGGTAATGATTCAGTGGAAGCTAGGCATAAATTTAAGAAAATAAATTGGTAAATTACAATGAACTCACTGTTGTAAGATATTTGATTATTTGCTAGTTTATATTTTTTATCTCAAAATACCTTTTCAATGGCAGTAAGAAGGGTCATATCAGTTTACATTTCATTATTCCATTTGTACAACATGTCCTCTGGTCCTCGTACTATGTGGATTAATTGTTGATTGAACCAGAGGAGGGCAAACAAAAAAAAAAAAACATTGAAACATTGTCAATTGTCTAATAAGGGGGAAAAAATAAATTCCTTCTTGACCACAGATACATTCAAATTCCTCCCTGATTCAATACTCATCCTTCTCTAGTTAACCAGCATAACCTTGAATGCCCTTTCTTTCCCCAAAATTATATAAAACTTGTTTTAAAGTTATCTATCTGCTGTTGCAACCCCTATTGCTAGGGAATTCCACAGTTTAGCCACCCTTAATGTGAAGAACAATTTTATTTCTTTAAGGTGGAATCTTTTTTTCTTCTAACCTCCAGGGGTGTCCTCTTGTTGGTTGAAAATCTCTTGGCACAAAAAGTTTGCTTGACAAAGCTTTGTACTGACCCTGGATGTATTTGTAGAAGATAATTATATCCTCTCTTAGGCACTATTTTTCTAAAAAAAATATGCTTAATTTGGTTAGTTTTTCTTCATAACTTAGCCCCTCCATTGCCCTTATTAGTTTTGTTGCCCTTCTCTTTACTTTTTCCAGTTCTAACAAAATTGTACTCCATATTCCAAATGAGGTTGTACAGTGGCAGAATTATATTTGCTTCCCTTGCTCCTATACCTCTCTTTATTTGACTTGCCTTTGCAGCTGCTGCTTGGCATTGAGCACTGTTACGTAGTTGGTTAACCACAAGTACTCATAAATCTCTTTCTATCTCTGATCCCCCTTATGATCTATTAAGATTATAAATTGCATGTTTATTTTTCCTTAACAAATGCATAACTTTACATTTATTAGTATTAAATCTCATCTGATATTTAGTTGCCCATTTCTCTAACAGTTCATCTCACACACTGTTTTATATATGTTCCTGTAAAGCTTTATCAGTTATTTTATTAAATAAATATACTGTATATACTCGAGTATAAGCCGACCCCAGTATAAGCCGATGCACCTATTTTACCACAAAATACTGGGTAAAATGAGTGACTTAAATATAAACCGAGGGTGGGAAATGTGCTGCCCCCTGTGTCCCTCTTGTGCCCTCTGTGTCCCCCTCTTGTGTCCCCCTCTCTCTCCCATGTCTCTTCTCCCCTCTCCCTTCCCTGTGTCTCTTCCCCCCTCTCCCTTCCCTGTGTCTCTTCCCCCTTCTCCCTTCCCTATGTCTCTTCCCCCCTCTTCCTTCCCTGTGTCTCTTCCCCCCCTCCTCATTCTCAACCTCCCTCCTCAACCCCACTCCTTATCCTCAACCTCCCTCCTCATCCTCCTCATCCTCAACCTCCCTCGTCAACCCCCTCATCCTCAACCCCCCTCCTCAACCCCCTCCTCAACCCCCCTCCTCAACCCCCCCATCCTCAACCCCTCCTCAACCTCAACCCCCCTTTTCATCCTCAACCCTCTCCTCAACCTCAACCCCCCGTCCTCACCCTCCCTTCTCATCCTCAACCTCCCTCCTCATCCTCAACCTCAACCTCCCTCCTCAACCTCCCTCCTCAACCCCCCTCCTCAACCCCCCTCCTCAACCTCAACCCCCCATCCTCAATCCCCTCCTCAACCTCCCTCCTCAACCTCAACCCCCCCATCCTCAACCCCCATCCTCAACCTCCCTCCTCAACCTCAACCCCCCTCCTCATCCTCCCTCCTCATCCTCAATCCCCCCTCCTCATTCTAACCCCCCCACTCATTCTAAATCCCCCATCCTCATTCTACCCCTCTAAATATCCCTTCCTCTCCCTTTCCCCTCACTTACCTGCATCTGAAGCTTCTGCTCCGGCCTCCGCTCCTTCCGGCGTCTTGACGTGGCGCGCATGTGGCGTCACGTCATTAGCAAAAGGGCTGAAAAACTCGGCTTATACTGGAGTATATACGGTACTTTATTTTACAGGCAAAACAAAACTTTGGAAATGTATTAGATGTGTTTTTTTAAATGCATGGTAGAAAGGTTTGGACTAAAGTGACCATTTTAATGCACTGTAATAGAGAAGGTCCGTAATTAAATGTCACCCCTAAATGACCAAAACTGTACACACTTCTCTTTAAACACAAACTATGATTTTGCAGTTTTCAATGTACGGAATCATGTATATAGGAAAATATTGAAGTGCAATACACAATTGAACAGGGCATCGTCTTAATACTTGTATGGTTTAAGAGTAAAAGTGTAATACATGTTAAAGGGCAAATGCACAATGAAAATATATATATATGTTTGAAAACGTTAAGTCTGACCAAGAGCATAATTAAGCAAGAAAAAAAGTCATGCAGCTAGTTTTCAGTTTGAAAAAAAATATGTTCATACATCTGTAGAATCTTGGAGGGATTCATCATACATTGGATGAAAAAAATGTTTATGCTCATGGCTTGCATAGCTGCTAATATTGTTAGTATGGTATTTATAGGACAAACAACTATCTTTGTTCATGAACTGCAGTGATGATTTAGGTTACAATAACACAGAGGAGGTTCCAAGTATGATATAATGAAAAACTATAGGTACCGTATATACTCTAGTATAAGCCGAGGCACCTATTTTACCACAAAATATTGGGAAAACTTAGTGACTCGAGTATAAGCTGAGGGTAGGAAATGTGCTGCCCCCTGTGTCCCTCTTGTGCCCTCTGTGTCCCCCTCTTGTGTGCCCTCTGTGGCCCTTTCTAGTGCCCCCCTCTCTCCCCTGTGTCTCTTCCCCCCTCTCTCTCCCCTGTGTCTCTTCCTCCCACTCCCTCCCCTGTGTCTCTTCCCCCTCTCCCTTCCCTGTGTCTCTTTCCCTCCCCCTCCCTTATCCCCCTCCTCACCCCCCTCCTCAACCCCCCTCCTCATCCTCAACCCCCCTCAACCCCCTCCTCATCCTCAACCTCCCTCCTCAACCCCCTCCTCAACCCCCTCCTCATCCTCAAACTCCCTCCTCAACCCCCCTCCTCATCCTTCCTCCTCAACCCCCCTCCTCAACCTCCCTCCTCAACCTCTCTCCTCAACCCCCTCCTCAACCTTTCTCCTTAATCCCCCTCCTCACCCTCTCTCCTCAAACCCCCTCCTCAACCTCCCTCCTCAAACCCCTCCTCATCCTCAACCATCCACCTCAACCCCCCTCCTCATCCTCAACCCCCTCCCCAACCCCCTCCTCAACCTCTCTCCTCAACCCCCCATCAGCCTCTCTCGTCAAACCCCCCATCCTCATCCTCATCCTCAACCCCCCATCCTCAACCCCCATCCTCAACCCCCCCATTCTTAACCCCCCCATCCTCAACCCCCCATCCTCATCCCCCCATCCTCAACCCCCCCATCCTCATCATCAACCCCCCCATCCTCAACACCCCTCCTCGTCCTCAACACCCCTCCTCAGCCTCCCTCCTCAACCCCCCTCCTCAACCTAAACCCCCCTCCTCATCCTAAACCCCCCATCCTCATCCTAAACCCCCCTCCTCACATTACCCCTCTAAGTACCTCCCCCTCTCCCTTTCCCCTCACTTGCCTTCCGGCATATGCTAATGACGTGACGTCACATGTGTGTCACGTCATTGGCCGGGTCAAGACACAGCCGGAAGGAGCGAGGATGAGCGGAGGAGCAGCTGCTGCAGATGGAAGGTAAGTCCACTGCACTATACCCCCCCAATTAAACGTTAAATATCAACTAACCCCACTCTACACTAACCTATTAACACCTTCACTACCTACCTACACTACCTACCTACCCCCTAATAACCCCCCCATTACTCTAATAACAGAAAACAAAAAAACTAAAGTCACCAAAAATAAAAAATCTACATTACATAAAATAAAAAAAACTAAATCACAAAAAATAAAACATGTACATTACAGAAAATAAAAAAACCTAAGTCACAAAAAATAAAAAAAGGAACATTACAGAAAATAAAAATTACAACCCTCCCCACTACAGAAATAAAAACAATTACACACCTGAAAAGGAAATACATATAATACATACAATACAATACATACAATAGAAATAAAATGAAATACAATACACCCTATGTAATATACAATACATCCTATCTATCTAATATACATCACCCAATCTATCTAATATACAATACATCCTATGTATGTAAAATATATCCCCCAATCTATCTAATATACAATAAATACTATCTATGTAATATACATCCCACAATCTAATATACAATACATGCTATCTATCTAAAATACATCCCCCTATCTAACATACAATCAATGCTATCTCTATATAGAAATCCTAATTCTAAGTTAAAATAAAATAATTAAGACCACTTACCTTTGCAGATGTCCCTTCAGATCAGCAACCTAGGGTAAAAAAGATTAAAACAAAATTAATACAACACGTTTACATAAAATAAATAAACATAGTACATATTCTAAATATTCTACTCACCTTTCCAGCATGTCCCCCTCCTTCTTCTTTTCTTCTTCTCCGGCTTGGCCCCTGTTGAAAAAAAACATAACATTAGTACAGATACATAAACATAAAACAAAGTAAAATAAACATAATATACATTGTACTTACCTCACCGCGATGTCCCCGGCCTCCTCCTCTTCTGCCCCGGATGGGCCCTGGAACAATCCGCTCTGTAAAAGAAAAAATATTTTAAAAAAATAACAGGGATCCGCACTCGCAGATCTTCCCGACGCTAATGAGCCTGCTACAGAGTTTTCTGATTGGCTGAAAACGCGGTCTATCAAATTCAGCCAATCAGAAGACGTTAATTGTTAGCCAATGAGAAAGGGATACACCCCAAATTCCCACTCTGATTGGAAGGCTTTATTGCCATCAGCCAATCACAATGGGATGAACCTCCACAGGGTGATTGGCTGAAGACATCTGCGCCTTCTCATTGGCTGTAATACTGATTGACATTGACAACAGCCAATAAGAAGGCGCAAATGCCTTCAGCCAATCAGTACGTGGGGGTCTATCCCATTGTGATTGGCTGTTGTCAGTGCAACCAATCAGAATGCTCAGATGCCTCTAGCCAATCATCCTGTGGGGGTGTATTCCATTGTGATTAGCTGAAAGCATCTGCGCCTTGTGATTGGTTTAAATAAAGATTGACAGGTGCATTATCCAATCAGAGTGGGATTTTAGGGTGTATCCCTTTCTGATTGGTTCACACATTGGCGCCTTCTGATTGGGTGAATTTGATAGACAGCGTTTTCAACCAATCAGAAGGCGCCATTGCCTATGTTCTTCCGGAAAAGGCTCCGGGAGGCTCATTAGCGTTGAGGAGGTCCGCGAGTGCAGATATTTATTTTTAGAGCGCGGTTCTACGGCGGAGCAGAAGAGGAGGAAGCCGGAGACATCGCTGGGAGATATGTACAATGTAGATTATGTGTATTTTACTTTGTTTTATGTTTATGTATGTGTACTAACGTTATGTTTTTTTTACAGGGGGCGCACCGGAGAAGAAGAAAAGAAGAAGGACGGGGACATGCTGGAAAGGTGAGTAGAATATTTCGAATATTTATAATGTTTATTTTCTGTAAATGTTGCACTAATTTTCATTTTTTTTTCCCCTCGGTTATTGATCTGAAGGGACATCTGCAAAGGTAATTGGTCTTAATTATTTTATTTTAGCTTAGAATTAGATTATTTTATATAGAGATACCATTTATTGTATGTTAGATAGGGGGCTGTATTTTATATAGATAGCATGTATTGTATATTAGATGTGGTATTTATTTATATTAGATGTGGTATTTATTTAGATAGATTGGGTGATGTATATTAGATAGATAGGATGTATTGTATATTAGATAGGTGTGCATTGTATTGTATTGTATTTCATTTTATTTGTATTGTATGTATTGTATTGTATGTATTACTGTATATGTATTTCCTTTTCAGGTGTGTGATTGTAATTGGTAATTGTGTTTTTTTGAGGGGAGATTGTAATGTATTTTTTTATTTTCTGTAATGTTCCTTTTATTATTTTTTGTGACTTAAATTTTTCTATTTTCTGTAATGTAGATTTTTTTATTTTTTGTG
The DNA here is from genome assembly GCA_027410445.1 of Discoglossus pictus. Taxonomy (NCBI): domain Eukaryota; kingdom Metazoa; phylum Chordata; class Amphibia; order Anura; family Alytidae; genus Discoglossus; species Discoglossus pictus. Next base: position 102,091,124 of record CM050164.1, on the reverse strand, counting down.
ATTTATGTTTTTTTATTTTATGTAATGTAGATTTTTTATTTTTGGTGACTTTAGTTTTTTTGTTTTCTGTAATTAGAGTGTTGGGGGTTTATTAGGGGGTAGGTAGATAGTGTAAGTAGGTAGTGTAGGTGTTAATAGGTTAGTGTAGAGGGTGTTTAGTTGATATTTAATGTTTTATTGGGGGGGTATAGTGCAGTGTAGTGTTTATACTTAGTGTCATGATGGTCCTTGTGTGGTTAATGTTGGGTTGTAACAGGCCCATAATGGTCATAATATACCCTTATGGGACTGATGGGGTTAAATAGAGGCTTATGAGGGTCTCTATTGACCCCCATGAGTGCCGGGGTTAATTATGGGTTTATGGGGGTCTGTATTGACCCCCATGAGTGACAGGGTTAATTATATGTATTATGGGGGTCTTGACCCCCACGAGTGACAGGGTTAATTAGGTGTTTATGGGGGTCTGTATTGACCCCCATGAGTGAGGAGGTTAATTAAGTGCTTATGGGGGTCTGTATAGACCCCCATGAGTGACAGGGTTAATTAAGTGCTTATGGGGGGCTGTATTGACCCTCATGAGTGACAGGGTTAATTAAGGGTTTATGGAGGTCTGTATTGACCCCTATGAGTGCCAGGGTTAATTATGGGTTTATGGGGGTCTGTATTGACCCCCATGAGTGACAGGGTTAATTAAGGGCTTATGGTGGTCTGGAATGACCCCCATGAGTGACAGGGTTTTTTAGGGGTTGATGAGGCTCTGTATAGATCCCCATGCGTAATAGGGTATTTTTAAAAATTGTATTATGGGTCCTTTAAGGACCTTTACGGTCCTTTAAGGACCCGTAATGCAGGAATTTAGAATTTTCATTGCAGCGGGGGGGTGATCGGGGACTCCCACTGGGTCGGTTAATGTGGGGTTAATGCGGGTTTCCGAGATTATCTCGGATCCCGTGGGGTTAATGCGGGTTACCGAGCTTATCTCGGATCTCTTCTTGGGTAAGTTGTACGTGGCTGGGCGGTCCGAGGTCGTGGTGCCTCGTTTTTGTTTTTTTCGGCAGCCATTTTTTCTCTTGCTTAGGGGATTTTCGTGTATCTGAACTCGGGAATTTTGGACTTAAATCGTGTAACTTCACGCGAGGCTCACCGGCAATGAGCGCCTTCGGCCCTCATTGCCTAATTGCTACGCCTTTGGCGCTCATTGCCTAAGTGCTACGGGTTTAACCGCTCGCCTCGCTATGCTTATCGGTAAGCTTGCAAAGCGTGACGACAAATCGTAGTTTGACAACTATTATATGTGATTATATATATATATTATATATATACATATATATATATATATATATATATATATATGTATATATATATATTATATATTATATATATATAGAGAGAGAGAGAGAGAGACAGAGAGACAGAGAGAGAAAGAGAGCACAAGTTATGAGGTACTCTGTTCAGGGGTACTGAGAAGTCCCCATGCACCAGGAAACCTCCTCACCCCTGGGTAATCCTTAGGAGATATGTGAGAGTTCTACTTTTTTTACATGCACGTTATAAAGATTTTGTTTTTCACAATTTAATAAATATGTATGAGGCTCTGACTGAGGCTAATATAAACTAACTTTATAAGCTTTTATTCATATATATTTAAGTTATGTTCTTTTACCACACTGGTAAGGAAGTGTTGTCTACTTAGAATTAACTTCATTTTTCCATTATCTATATTAGTTTGATCAATTACTACTTTTTTTTTATCCGGAGCAGGATATATGGTGTTAATTGATTCAGAAATGATTAAGCACATAACTTTGAAGTGTGACAGTAAAATTAGAAATGTTGGCTGGAGCACCAATTTGGGCTCTTTCCAAGATCTTCACAAAGTATCAAATGGAAGTTTAAACTTATGACCTAGACAAAGAGGATGGCTGAGTAATTGATTAAAGATAGATAGATAGATAGATAGATACAGTAGATACGGAAGATAGATAAATAATTATCTTTAAGCCCTTGGGTTAATATAATACAAATAGGTGAGATTACAAGGGTTATATTATGAATACTTTGACTACTGACAACGTCTTATGTTTTTGCAAACCAAAATATTTAGATGTTAAAACATGGTGCCAAGACCCTCTTGGCAGCAAATGAAGGATAGTTTGCATGTGAGACTTGCCTACTAGAAAGAAGTCCATTCAAGGGCACAGAAATAATAGACCTCACAGTGAAAAATAAACTGTAGCAAAATATTTTTCTACTGGGCTTGTGTTAACCTTCGCTCGTCTATGATATAATAAAACATTTTGAGCAGTCAATTTTTCTGAGCCATTCTGTGACGATCCAGGGGTAGAGGCTTTTACTGCCCTGGGCCACCTGCTATAGTCTACAGCTTAACTACCCACAAGGGCCGTTGGGTTATTGGAAATCGCTGCCCCAGAACCCTGAAATCTGGCTACTGTATCAGTCAGGTTCTCTCCATCAGGAATCAGCACTTCCAGGAGTCTCAGTAACCTTCCTGTGGTAGTGACCAGGACAAGTTACTTGCAGGGTGAAGTTAGGATCAGTATCGCAGCCACAAGAGCAAATAAAAGAACATACCATTTCTATATGTCTCAGCAGTGAACAGATTTATTTTTGGAAAGTCAACAATATTTACAGGGTTTAGGGAGATTGACTCTACATGGTGGCTAATAGTCTGGTATCCTGTCTGGCACCAGTGAACAATAAGCCAAACTCCAAATACACATAATGCTGTCTCCATATCTAGTGGTCCAGACCGCAAATAGAGTACATTAACTTTATCTGGCAAACAATGGGGCAAAACAGATTACAATAAAATAGAGGTGTTTATGTACAAAGTCTATTAGCTGGAGCCAAGCAGCATGTATTTTATGGTGGATCAATGCGCTAACATCCAGAAACTGGAAAAGAGGTGCTGTTAATGAGAGATAATTTGCATTAAATACTGATAAGTACAAATCACATGAAGAAAAAAAGAGACTAGTCATACTTCATGTGCAGACAACTGCACAGAAGACAGACCCAATACTTCAGGGGCTTATCAGTATTTAAGAAAATGAACTCTCATTAACAAAATATTAAAATCGATTTTGGGGTGACTGATATCTCAGTATGGCAAACTTCAATGTTAGCTGACTGTAACGCAATAGATAAAGTACTTGTTACTACTATAATTTTAAACTATGCTATATTTGAAATCTCCACTGTGTCACTTTATCTCCATTGTATCTGCCAAACAGAAATTGTTGAGGGTAAACTGTAGTGTGTTCACCAAATATTATCATACATTCTATTTAATTCAATCCTTGGTAAGAAAATGTAATAAACTAACTTTTATAATAAGTGACATAGCACATACCAATAACATTTGATCTAAATTGCTATGTGTGGGAAACATTGTATTGCTAGCATAACAAAAAGATCTTATATTATTGTAGATATAGGCTTTACTACAATATATTTATAGTTCAATGTTACTAAATATCATTGCCTCCCATATCTGCCCTAATTATGTGGAAGACTTAGAGCCTGATTCAATTGCATACCCGCATATTGCAGGATACAGGCTGTATGTCTGCGTGCTCCCTTTCGTCTCCGCTTCCGGTGCTATTCAATTGAAGTAGCCCGCAAGTAATGGGCTGGACACCAAAGCCGTAAACCATTCACTCGTGCGTAGAAGTTCAGGGCGGGAACATGATTAATTAAGCAAGGCCGTAACCACCCATTTTGAAACAGCCAATAGAAAATGAGACCACTATCATTACGGCAGTAAAACACAGAGGTTAAATGTCAATCAATTAGGTTCAGGGGTCCAATATGCGATGGGACTCGCAAACCGTCAAAATTCTAAATAATACAAAAATAAATTGCCAATACTGTTCTAGTCCATATGGGAGGCCTGATATGTATTAACTCATTAATTCCCGAGATCAATATAACCCCGAAGTGACACATAAAAAAATATGATTTTTTTTATTCGCGATTTGCGAGCTTGAGACTGTTATGCAATTAATTCTATTGTCTTTCATCTCTTTCCTCGTCATTTAAAGTGCAGTATTGATTTTTTATTTGCATTTACAGTCCTGAGGACAGGGTCCTCTCTAATACTCGTAGGATTTTTTCCTGCATTTGCTGTTTACGGGTCCGTAATCCGTAAACTGGTTGGAGCCTGCAAAAAGACTCCAATAGAATAGCAAATTAACTTATGGCCTCACTTACGGGCTCTAGTAACTAACGATTGCTCAATTGAATTGGGCTCTTTTGAATTGGGCTCAACTTGAAGCTACCAGGAAGAGCAGCAAAACACAAAAGCATAGCCTTTGCCAACACATCCATACCAGATGTCTGTCTAATTATATATTACAGTCTTAAATCTGATTGCATCCAATGGCATTGTGTCTCTCACTGTATTGTAACTGATTATATAGTATTGAACAAAAGTAATCTTTTCGTAATGTGTATTATACTGTATCTTATAGTATTTGATCTCCAAATGTATCATATATTGTTGTATCTCTGATTTCAACTTATTTCAAGTAGCAATATTGAACACATGTATTTGTTTTGTAAATTATTAGTTATATATATATATATATATATATATATATATATATATATATATATATATATATATATATATATATATATAGGGAGTGCAGAATTATTAGGCAAATGAGTATTTTGACCACATCATCCTCTTTATGCATGTTGTCTTACTCCAAGCTGTATAGGCTCGAAAGCCTACTACCAATTAAGCATATTAGGTGATGTGCATCTCTGTAATGAGAAGGGGTGTGGTCTAATGACATCAACACCCTATATCAGGAGTGCATAATTATTAGGCAACTTCCTTTCCTTTGGCAAAATGGGTCAAAAGAAGGACTTGACAGGCTCAGAAAAGTCAAAAATAGTGAGATATCTTGCAGAGGGATGCAGCACTCTTAAAATTGCAAAGCTTTTGAAGCGTGATCATCGAACAATCAAGCGTTTCATTCAAAATAGTCAACAGGGTCGCAAGAAGAGTGTGGAAAAACCAAGGCGCAAAATAACTGCCCATGAACTGAGAAAAGTCAAGCGTGCAGCTGCCACGATGCCACTTGCCACCAGTTTGGCCATATTTCAGAGCTGCAACATCACTGGAGTGCCCAAAAGCACAAGGTGTGCAATACTCAGAGACATGGCCAAGGTAAGAAAGGCTGAAAGACGACCACCACTGAACAAGACACACAAGCTGAAACGTCAAGACTGGGCCAAGAAATATCTCAAGACTGATTTTTCTAAGGTTTTATGGACTGATGAAATGAGAGTGAGTCTTGATGGGCCAGATGGATGGGCCCGTGGCTGGATTGGTAAAGGGCAGAGAGCTCCAGTCCGACTCAGACGCCAGCAAGGTGGAGGTGGAGTACTGGTTTGGGCTGGTATCATCAAAGATGAGCTTGTGGGGCCTTTTCGGGTTGAGGATGGAGTCAAGCTCAACTCCCAGTCCTACTGCCAGTTCCTGGAAGACACCTTCTTTAAGCAGTGGTACAGGAAGAAGTCTGCATCCTTCAAGAAAAGCATGATTTTCATGCAGGACAATGCTCCATCACACACGTCCAAGTACTTCACAGCGTGGCTGGCAAGAAGGGGTATAAAAGAAGAAAATCTAATGACATGGCCTCCTTGTTCACCTGATCTGAACCCCATTGAGAACCTGTGGTCCATCATCAAATGTGAGATTTACAAGGAGGGAAAACAGTACACCTCTCTGAACAGTGTCTGGGAGGCTGTGGTTGCTGCTGCACGCAATGTTGATGGTGAACAGATCAAAACACTGACAGAATCCATGGATGGCAGGCTTTTGAGTGTCCTTGCAAAGAAAGGTGGCTATATTGGTCACTGATTTGTTTTTGTTTTGTTTTTGAATGTCAGAAATGTATATTTGTGAATGTTGAGATGTTATATTGGTTTCACTGGTAAAAATAAATAATTGAAATGGGTATATATTTGTTTTTTGTTAAGTTGCCTAATAATTATGCACAGTAATAGCCACCTGCACACACAGATATCCCCCTAAAATAGCTAAAATTAAAAACAAACTAAAAACTACTTCCAAAAATATTCAGCTTTGATATTAATGAGTTTTTTGGGTTCATTGAGAACATGGTTGTTGTTCAATAATAAAATTAATCCTCAAAAATACAACTTGCCTAATAATTCTGCACTCCCTGTATATATATATATATATATATATATATATATATATATATATATATACACACACACACATACACACACACACATTTGGAGAGCCTCCAGGAGCTCTTAATCTCCCCCTGACCCTCCTGAGTCCACCTGCCCCATGTGATCCCAAATCTGCCCCTTCTGGTCCTCCCCTCTGGTTCCCCCCAGCCCCTCTTGATCTCCTCCCCCTTGGCTTTTCCTACCTCACCCGCAGACTTCCCTTGCGGCACGTGTGTGAGTGCTGCTGGTGCGGTAGGAAGCGCCAATGGGGGGTATCAGGATGTGGAGGGGTCAAGGGGGAGAGAATCAAAATGGGGCAGAGAGAGGATGAGGAGGTGCAGACGGGGAATCAGGGAGGGGCTCTGGGGGCCCCTTCCAGGAGCAGGGCCTTGGTACTGAGTGCACCGGCAGTAGCTCCGCCACTGACCTTAAGTGAAGTTTAATTCTTATTGAGCCTATTTCTCATGCATGAATATTCTGTTTCCTAAAATGCTCATATAGAAAACATAACAAGTGGGGTATGTTTTATATTTAATCGCCACTTTTAATATATATACCCCAATTAATTATTTTAGCCTTGAAAATTACACATATAACTAGATGAATACATGGAAAATGTAGGTTGACCATTTAGTTCCACTATCTACTTGCATCTTGTTTTTAAGAATGTTGGATGCATTCTATTTATGCTATAAACCTAATAGAATATTATATCACTACCAACAGTTACTACAAGCAGTTACTTTTCACTCACAACTTCTTTCTCTTGACTAAGTTGCAGGTCAAAATGTACTTTTGTGAAATAATTTTTCAGAACTTGTTTACTTCTTAGCAACATATTAACTTCATTTAACAACTGCCTGTGTTTTCAATCTATTGGCATAGTGCCTTTAAATTGTATTATTTTGCAATATGGCAGTTGTCAAACAGTGCCAATACAAACTTAACCATTCAGAATAAAAAGCTCAAAATACAATACAGGTTAAATAAATATGTATCTTACAGTAAAACATTATACTTCTGAAACATTAATACAGGTAGTTAGAATGTGTTTTACCATTAACATTTTGCCTACATGTGTAAGAGTAAGACTGCAAACTTAATATGTGATCACAGAGCTGTAAATGAAAAGTTACTCTTTATAGGAGAGCATCTTCTCTTTTTATGTTTTCAAATGAGACTCCTTTCAAACTAAATATTTCTTGGTTAATCTCAGTGAACTTAATCCATATTATTTACAGAAATAATACACCACTGTGTATCCTTAATCCCTTTTTCTAATTTCTCGATTGTCTTAACAAACTAACAACATTAGCAGCTATGTCCATATTTAGGAAACTTTTTGCACGTTCATTTTGGACTGCTAGTTTGTCTGTAGCTTGAGGAGGAAGGTTATCCTCCTTGCAGTAGGTCTAAGTGAGTTGCTATCTGGAAGTAAAGTGTGTCCAGTATTTGCCTTACTGTAAGTGGACGGTAATCAGTCTGCAGGTAAGTATGTGGAATCTAATTTAAACAGGGTAAGAAGCAAACTTGGGAGCTTGAAAACAGTGAGTAGTTCTAGTGTAAGTGTGGGAGTTTAAAAAAAGGTAAAGTTCAAAGAAAATGGTAGCGGTACCTAGTATGAGGGTGGTGTTGGGGCTAGTGCGGGTGTCCAGGGAGGTAACTGGGTTTATTGATACAAGGAGGAAGCAGAGGGAACAGGATTAGAAGGCAGAATAATTCTGAGTTGGCAAGCACCAACAGATTTGCCAGATCAATTGAAACTGTTGGGGATGTCCATTCAGGAATGGCAATGCCAGATAGAGCTGTTCTAGCTAGCTGCCTGGAGAAAAGTTCTGTTGGAGGAGTGGGAGGGTAGATTAGGCAAAGCAATACACAGGCTTTGGTGTTAGGAGACTATTATTAGGAAGGTGGACAAGGGGATTTGTCACCCAGATGTCAGAAAGCAAAGTTTTTCTTGTCTCCTGTGTGTTAGGGTTTGGCATGCTTTGGATTAATGTTTGGCTAAAGGATGGGTTGGGTATTTTAGAGCACTAGGGCCACCATTTGATTTCAAGCCCGTAATTACCTTCATACAGCCCCTATGTCTGCAGGTTAGACATTTGCTACAGTTACAGATGTATTTAATTGCTGCAGCCCGCAATTACAGGCTCACAACATCAAACCTGCAAACCATCAACCTGTATGTAGCATTTCAGGGCCTGATCATGATCAATTAAGCAAGCATGTAAGTTACAATAAAGACAGAGCTAATAGTAAATGAGACCGTAATCAAGATGTCAGTAAAACATGGAGTGTATACAACAATTAATTAGTGTTGAGAAGTCCGATTTGCGATTTTAAATATTAACTCTTTGTGGTCTAATTATTTTGGTATCACGTGGCAAATTAAAATTGTACTTAATTAAAATTATGAGGACAGAAAAAAAAATCATCATAATGTCACACTAGAAGCAAGGAAAACCCCACCGACCCAGTAAAAACTATGAACCTCATTCACTTGAGCAATTGTAAGTTACAGTAGGCCATAATAGAGGCTGTAAGTTATTTTGCTATTCAATTGGCGTTTTTTTTTGCGATACTCAAATGGCCTATGTGTTATGGCTTGAAATCCTTGCAGATGTTAAAATCAGAACTTACAGCACATCAAAGCCTTTAGAACTTTCACGTCCGCAAGAGTTCCCATCGCTAAAATTGTAAATTGATATTCAATTGCTTAAATCCTTCAAGACCACAAATGCAGTCAAGCTTGAATATCAGACAAAATCTTACGGGTTCCAAATAGGACCCGCAAAGGGTTTACAGACTAGTTTTTAACACTGCAAAACACAATAAAAACACACTAATGACTTAAAATATGGGAAAAGAAATGGAAGGCCCTAGAATTCATTGCACAACAATTCCCAATTAACAAATCGCTTCAAAATTTTCATATGTTGTAATGGTCATGCATATGGAAATATGAAAAGTCATGCTGGAAGGTGCTAAAAGCAACTAAAGACACACTACCTGATTAAATTGCAACACAAATACAGAAAAATGGCTGCCATATTAACCCTTTCTCACTCAGAGGCTCTAATGTGGACCCTAAATATACAAAGATCATCTTATATACATCTCACTCATCACATCTACATTGGGAAAACAAATAGTGGACAAATTACACCGCCACGTCACATATATCAAGTACCAGGGGCACATTTTAGATTTGGTTGTTCAGTCCCTCGGTTGTGTCCCACTCTCTGTGACCCTATGGACTGCAACACACTTACTACTGTCTCTGTCTGTGTGTATCAACAAGGTTTGCATGAAAAACATACTGGAGTGGGTTTCCGGTTCCTTCTCCAGTGGACTGTGAATTGTCTGACCTCTTTGCTGTACCCTGTGTACCTACATGGTATAGCTCACAGCTTCATTGAAGTACACAAGCCCCTTCACCACCACAAGATAGCAATACAGAAGGGGAACATACACCACACTAATCAAATCTAACCCATCAGAAAGGGCAGCAGAAACACATGTAAGCATCAGGGACAATCTGCACTAGGCCCATCCTGGAAAGTTCCACTCCATTGCTGGTGGCCATGTGCTAAGATGTATACCCATTATCATTTGGTTACATCCCATTAAGTGTTTTGCAATCCATAAATTGATGTTATGACCTGTCCTATTGTTATCAGGCCTTCAGGGGAATGTTGCTACTCCACAGTATTACAAATTGGATTTTGCACGTGTATTAACCCTTTATTATATATCATATATCTTATTATATGATATCTTATGATATTATTATTATTATTATTATTATTATTATATGTATTATATTGCATAGTAACTATGGCTCATTAGTTTACAGATATAGGAATGTGACATATATTTGATATAGGAATGTGATGTATGGGGATGTCCCAAAACCCCAATTGACATGGTGAGAACGGTATAACAAAGCTTTATTTCATAGACAGAGCACAATCAGAAATATACAAGACTGTGCATTAATATCTTGAGTGTAGTTTAAGCGGATCCTGGGAGTGCAAGAGGCTTTTTTGGGGGGAAAGGAGATACCTACAGGGGGTAATGTCATAGTCTAGAATAAGCATGATGCATAGCACCTACCAGGGTCACATGTGGTTACTACACCACTGCAAACGGAATTTGAGCACTTACAACTTGTTTAGATCTGTTCAATGAAACAGATGATTACACCTCTGGATTTTGTAATCCAATCCAGTTTCACACATACAGTGTGCTCCCAAAATAAAAATCTGAAAAAAGTGGTCAAAGAAAAGGCAGAGGAGGATAAAAACAAAAACAAAACATGTATGTACAGTACAGTGCTAAATCCTGTAACTGTAGCAATATATCAACTCACCTGATTCCCATTTGCAAGCATTACTAACCATTAGCTAGTTCTCAGGATAACTCAGCATTCTTCAGTGACCATCAATTGGTGAAATGTTACACTGAACCCTACGTGTCTTCAGAGAAGATGATCATGGACCATGTGATGGGAGGTAGCCACCTTGGTACAAAAAAACACCATCACATAGGCCAAGATCCAAGGCTCTGTAGCGAGGCTAGATTACGTTAACATTTGGACCAATAGATTGTCACTGTGCTGTTGAGAAGGCACAAAACGTATGTGCAGCCCCTACATCCTCCTCTGCCTAGCATCAGGGCCCGATCCCCTGTGGGCAGCAACTGTCTCCTTGGTGATGGTAGGGCGAGTCATCACCCGAGGAGTCAGCGGCATGAGCAGTGGTGTTGCTGGTGGCGGTGGCCTTGACAGAGGCCCCAAACTACCACCACACTGGGATCAGGCCCCTCCCCCTCTGTCCCTGGACTAAATGTGCCTATTTCAAAGAGCACCCTGCCACATCCACTCAACTATCCTCCTCTCCTCCGCTCTCCACCTTCTCCAATCTTTAGCCACTCTCCTCTCAGCCTCTCTCCACCTCCTCCATTCCTCTGCCACTGTCCTCTTCCTCCAACTCCTCTGCTTCCTCCTCCAACTCCTCTATCTTCTCCTCTCCTCCGCCACTCCTCACCTCCTTCTCCACCTCCTCCTCTCCTCTGCCACTCCTCAACGCCTCCTCCACCTCCTCCTCCTCTCATACGTCACTTCTCACCTTCTCCTCCTCTCCTCCCCAAGACCACCTCTCTCTCCTCCCGACTCTCCTCTTCTCCTCCTCCCCGCCTCTCTCCTCCTCCCTCCATTACAATCCCCAAAAGTATATAACGATAAATAAAAATAAGTGTTACTGTGTATATATGATGAAAACAAATGTGTGTGTGGAGTGACCTAGCTCTATGTGTATTTATGTGTGTAATTTAATTTATGTGTATGGGTATTATGTGTAATCTGTAAATATGTGTAATCATAAATTAGGTATAAAATTGTAAATAGATGAATATAAACTAAGAAAACTGTAATATACTGCTCTGAAACCTCTCCTACTCTCTCTCAATCTGCTCAAACCACCAACTCTGGGACCTGCGTGGTACTTCATCAGAATCTACAACACAGTCAATGCATGGGCAAGTGGAACGCAACTTTATAAGCTCTCTCTGTCAATTATCTTTGGCTAGCCCGCTTTCTATTCTGAGAGTCCTGCATTGCACTGTTATACTGTGATTGGATCGTAACTGCAAACCGCTTTTACAGCTTGCGGGAGGGATTTACGGGCTTGAGTCTTCGGTCCGCAACTTGTGCCCTTCTTCAGTTGAATAGCACTGGATTTGTAGTAGACTGCGAGCACACAGCATGCCCACAGACATATGGGGCCCTATGTTATTGCCCAATTCATAACTTTATACACACTTAAAATCAGTCTTAATATTGCTACATATTCGGCAAATATTACTTATTGGCACTAATGAATTCTTAAGTCAATATAATGCATATAAACATTTATTAAAAAAAACACCCAAAGGCAAATTTATGAGTTTAAGGCATTTGCAAGTAGCTAAATGTATAGGGCACATGGCCTATATGCCGTGAGATGTGTCCTTCTAATTGAATGAGGCTCTATGTTATTTCATCTCAAATAAATAGTTCCATTATATTCCAGCAGCTGGAGAGCTTGAGTAGCTTAATTTTTTTACTCCCTAATGTCCTCATGGGAGCTTCAAGATCTGAATCAGATTAAGGAATACAGAGTAAGGAATAAGTAACTTACTCCCACAAATCTTGCATCTTACTGCTTTCGAGCAGCTTCACAAGTTCAGATAGTAGGTATGTTCACATTTTCAGATCAATGAAACCTGTGTGTACTTTTAGGAACACACATCCATTTATGCCCCGTTTCCTGGGCTTTATACAATGTTTCTTTTTTACAAAAAGGAGGAGAAAAAAGTACACCTTTAATTCCCAAGACAGCCACCTCCCCCAAAGGAACATCCATGTAAATATCTACAGACAAAAGTCATAACACAAACCCATACAGTATAAAATATAACTTTTATTAAATATATAAACATAAAATATTAAAATATTCTACACGTCTCCCAAAATAGCACAAAGTAGTGTCATATATCAACCTCACCTGTATACAAGATAATATATATAAAGCTAAGTGTGCTTAATACAAGGTCCAAATACCCATAGTAAATATATTCAATATGCAAAGTTATAAATAAAGCACACAAAATAATCAATAGGCTATCTCAACCAGTTTCATTGAAGAGTAGGAAGTATGCAACCAGTAGGTGATGAAAAATTGTACCACTGTGGCCCTATTTACATACAAATAGTGGATCAGGCAGATAAGGGCCCACTATTTACCCACTAATCTGCCTATGAAAGGCTAATCTATACTCCCTATCTGGGACTATTCACACCACTGGTGCACTTACCTACTCTCCAATGAATAATAGGTGAATACCATAGCCAGAGGTACAAACACTACAGTGCAGATCTGTTACTCTCTAAGGAGTGATGTCATCATCGGGAGACACGCAGCTCGGATCCGACGCGCGTGTTTCGCGCCAGCTTCCACAGGGATCATAAGAACTGAAGAGGGCGCTTGGGTTTATATAGCGTGAGTAGGACGGTTCAATAAGATCTCTCATCTGTATGTTGTTTGCAATCAACTGTCTTGTGACCAGGGCTATGGAAACAAAAGGAAGTTAGAACTAAAGGTGGAAATGCTTGAATAAGCGCTTAAGGTGGATATATAAAACTGAAATAGACAAAAATAGACAAAATAAAATGTCCTCAAACACAATCTTAAATTAGACACAAATAAAGTCTACATAAATAAAGATACAATTGTATCAGATATAATGTAATATTACCAAAGTATCACAAAAGATATTTAGTATAATATTGCTTGTCACAATTGTATATGGCATTATTAAATATATTTAGGAGAAATGGGTTTCAAAACAAGGGGATAGATCAGCGGTTCAATAAATTCCTCAATAAATGAAAGGGAAATAACTTTTAATGGTCAAAGTTGAAAATGCTTAATGAAGCGCTTAGGATGGAAATATAAGGTTAGATAAATAAAGTGTCCTAAAAAACAATCCTAAATTGCTCACATATAGACTCTGAATATATAAAGATACAATTGCATCATATACAAAATGATGTTGCTACAATACCGCTAAAGATATTGGAGTGTGGTTATATACAGCAGTAATTGATATATCAAAGAAACATGGATTCCCAAAGCAGGGGGATAAATCAGGGGCTCAAATGAGTCCTTAGTGAAAAAGGGGGGAGATAACTTGTCATGATCAGCTACATTGATTATAAATAACATCTCTAACAGTTCCACTTGATCCAATATAGGATTAAATAGAATCTTGTTACAACACGTAAGTAAGATCAAAAAATATTATTATAGTCACTTAGATAGACTACTGGCATACATACAGCCTTTACAAAAATATGCTGAAGTTGTTATATTCATTGAGTCCACCTGGGACTACAGTGTTAAGTAAAGCTATCCATTTGCTTTCTGCCTTGAGTAGTTCTGATTCAAGATTACCTTTTCTTATCCCCAAACTAATTTTTTCCAATACCCAACATTTAAGTATGGGTTTTGAATTGTGTTTTTCAAAAAAATGTTTCGCTACTGAAGTAAGAGTCTTACCTTTAGCAACATCAGTAATACTATTACGTATATTGCAAAGATGTTCGCCAAGCCTTTTTCTAAGCTCTCTACTAGTAATACCAACATATTTCTGTTGGCAAGGACATTGCAAACAATATATAATAGCAGAAGTACCGCAATTGAAAAAACCTTTTAAGTATCTTATTTTTCCAGTTCTATCAGTAATGCTGTTGATTTTGCACATAAAAGGACAAAATTTGCAATGTCCACATCCAAAAGTGCCATCTGGCAAAGGTCTAATATTTTTCTTCTTTCTACAGAAGTGACTCTGAACAAGGATATCACGGATGTTTTTGGATCGTCTCCATCCTGTGTCAATTTTAGCTCCAATCAGAGTTGCTATGTGGGTATCCGTTTTTAAGACATTAATATGTCTATTCAAGATATCCTCTATTTTGCGCCAATCCTCATTAAAAGTTGAAATAAATCTAACCGTCTCTTTTGTATTGGTTCTCAACCTGGGAGACAATAAATTGTCTCTTTCGCTGTGAAGAGCTCTATGATAGGCTTTTTTTATAGAGGAATTGCTATACCCTCTATTTTTCAATCGATTCCTCAACTCATCTGCTCTAACTTTGAACAGTTCTGTATTGGAGCAGTTACGTCTTACACGCAGAAATTCCCCTACAGGTATGGCACGAAGAGTCGGAGGGAAATGGGAGCTAGAATGATGTAAAGTGCTATTCGTAGAGGTTGGTTTCCGATAAAGGTCAGTGATAATCCTGCACTCTTCATCTTTACTGATCGTAATATCCAAAAAATTAATACGTTTTTCGTCATAGGCATGAGTAAGTTTCAAATTAAGATCATTTGTATTTAGTTTGTTAATGAATGTATCTAGACATTCCTGTGTACCATCCCAAATGATCAAAATATCGTCGATATATCTCAGCCAGATGGTAACATGATCAGTTAATTCAGAATTATCATCAATAAATACCCGTTCTCTTTCCCACCACCCTAAATAAATGTTAGCATAGGTGGGTGCGCATGAAGACCCCATTGCTGTGCCTCTTTTCTGTAAATAAAAAACATCATTGAACACAAAATAATTGTGAGTAAGCGTGTATTTTAACAATCTTAGAACAAAGATGTTTATATTCTGATCAGCATTTGTAGCCATGGTGAGAAAATATTGCACTGCCTGGCATCCTGCTTCATGTTGAATTGAAGTGTACAGGCTCTCTACATCACAGGTCACTAATAGTGTTTCATGATTCACATTAATATCATTGAGTCGTTTCAGGACGTCCATAATATCTCTCACATATGAGGACAGACTCAATACATGTGGACGGAGTTGCAAATCAATAAATTTGCTACCATTCTCACATAGACTACCATTGCCCGAAATAATTGGTCTACCGGGAGGAATCTTATCATTTTTGTGAACCTTAGGTAATAGATAAAGAGTAGCTATTCTGGGTTTGTCAGATAGCAAGAATGTATACTCTTTATCATTAATGATAAGATCATTTTTAGCTTCATTAATGATATTGTTATAGCTTACCACAAAGTCAGTTGTTGGATCACCTAATAGGCGTTCATAACAAGCCTTATCACTCAGTTGTCTTAATGCCTCTTGAATATACATTTCTGTTGGCCAGATAACAATGTTACCACCTTTATCTGACGGTTTGATGATGACATCGGTCCATTTTTTCAACTCTTTTAACGCTTGATTTTCATCACGGCTCAAATTACTGATTTTGGTAGGTTGTAACTTGATGATATCTTGGGTCACAGCCTTGACATATACTTCTACTGCAGAGCAGCTGGAAAGAGGTGGATTGAAACGAGATTTAACTTTGATCTTATCATTGGTCATATTGGTCTCCGGTGTTGTTACCAATGGCAGAGGTAATTCTGTATTTGAAGTTCTATCAGAATTTTTTTTTTTTAGAATCAATTTGCGTGCAAACAAATAAAGATCTTTAAATACATCAAAAAATTGGTAGTTGTTGCTAGGTGACAACACCGGAGACCAATATGACCAATGATAAGATCAAAGTTAAATCTCGTTTCAATCCACCTCTTTCCAGCTGCTCTGCAGTAGAAGTATATGTCAAGGCTGTGACCCAAGATATCATCAAGTTACAACCTACCAAAATCAGTAATTTGAGCCGTGATGAAAATCAAGCGTTAAAAGAGTTGAAAGAATGGACCGATGTCATCATCAAACCGTCAGATAAAGGTGGTAACATTGTTATCTGGCCAACAGAAATGTATATTCAAGAGGCATTAAGACAACTGAGTGATAAGGCTTGTTATGAACGCCTATTAGGTGATCCAACAACTGACTTTGTGGTAAGCTATAACAATATCATTGATGAAGCTAAAAATGATCTTATCATTAATGAAAAAGAGTATACATTCCTGCTATCTGACAAACCCAGAATAGCTACTCTTTATCTATTACCTAAGGTTCACAAAAATGATAAGATTCCTCCCGGTAGACCAATTATTTCGGGCAATGGTAGTCTATGTGAGAATGGTAGCAAATTTATTGATTTGCAACTCCGTCCACATGTATTGAGTCTGTCCTCATATGTGAGAGATACTATGGACGTCCTGAAACGACTCAATGATATTAATGTGAATCATGAAACACTATTAGTGACCTGTGATGTAGAGAGCCTGTACACTTCAATTCAACATGAAGCAGGATGCCAGGCAGTGCAATATTTTCTCACCATGGCTACAAATGCTGATCAGAATATAAACACCTTTGTTCTAAGATTGTTAAAATACACGCTTACTCACAATTATTTTGTGTTCAATGATGTTTTTTATTTACAGAAAAGAGGCACAGCAATGGGGTCTTCATGCGCACCCACCTATGCTAACATTTATTTAGGGTGGTGGGAAAGAGAACGGGTATTTATTGATGATAATTCTGAATTTACTGATCATGTTACCATCTGGCTGAGATATATCGACGATATTTTGATCATTTGGGATGGTACACAGGAATGTCTAGATACATTCATTAACAAACTAAATACAAATGATCTTAATTTGAAACTTACTCATGCCTATGACGAAAAACGTATTAATTTTTTGGATATTACGATCAGTAAAGATTAAGAGGGCAGGATTATCACTGACCTTTATCGGAAACCAACCTCTACGAATAGCACTTTACATCATTCTAGCTCCCATTTCCCTCCGACTCTTCGTGCCATACCTGTAGGGGAATTTCTGCGTGTAAGACGTAACTGCTCCAATACAGAACTGTTCAAAGTTAGAGCAGATGAGTTGAGGAATCGATTGAAAAATAGAGGGTATAGCAATTCCTCTATAAAAAAAGCCTATCATAGAGCTCTTCACACCGAAAGAGACAATTTATTGTCTCCCAGGTTGAGAACCAATACAAAAGAGACGGTTAGATTTATTTCAACTTTTAATGAGGATTGGTGCAAAATAGAGGATATCTTGAATAGACATATTAATGTCTTAAAAACGGATACCCACATAGCAACTCTGATTGGAGCTAAAATTGACACAGGATGGAGACGATCCAAAAACATCCGTGATATCCTTGTTCAGAGTCACTTCTGTAGAAAGAAGAAAAATATTAGACCTTTGCCAGATGGCACTTTTGGATGTGGACATTGCAAATTTTGTCCTTTTATGTGCAAAATCAACAGCATTACTGATAGAACTGGAAAAATAAGATACTTAAAAGGTTTTTTCAATTGCGGTACTTCTGCTATTATATATTGTTTGCAATGTCCTTGCCAACAGAAATATGTTGGTATTACTAGTAGAGAGCTTAGAAAAAGGCTTGGCGAACATCTTTGCACTATACGTAATAGTATTACTGATGTTGCTAAAGGTAAGACTCTTACTTCAGTAGCGAAACATTTTTTTTGAAAAACACAATTCAAAACCCATACTTAAATGTTGGGTATTGGAAAAAATTAGTTTGGGTATAAGAAAAGGTAATCTTGAATCAGAACTACTCAAGGCAGAAAGCAAATGGATAGCTTTACTTAACACTGTAGTCCCAGGTGGACTCAATGAATATAACAACTTCAGCATATTTTTGTAAAGGCTGTATGTATGCCAGTAGTCTATCTAAGTGACTATAATAATATTTTTTGATCTTACTTACGTGTTGTAACAAGATTCTATTTAATCCTATATTGGATCAAGTGGAACTGTTAGAGATGTTATTTATAATCAATGTAGTTGATCATGACAAGTTATCTCCCCCCTTTTTCACTGAGGACTCATTTGAGCCCCTGATTTATCCCCCTGCTTTGGGAATCCATGTTTCTTTGATATATCAATTACTGCTGTATATAACCACACTCCAATATCTTTAGCGGTATTGTAGCAACATCATTTTGTATATGATGCAATTGTATCTTTATATATTCAGTGTCTATATGTGAGCAATTTAGGATTGTTTTTTAGGACACTTTATTTATCTAACCTTATATTTCCATCCTAAGCGCTTCATTAAGCATTTTCAACTTTGACCATTAAAAGTTATTTCCCTTTCATTTATTGAGGAATTTATTGAACCGCTGATCTATCCCCTTGTTTTGAAACCCATTTCTCCTAAATATATTTAATAATGCCATATACAATTGTGACAAGCAATATTATACTAAATATCTTTTGTGATACTTTGGTAATATTACATTATATCTGATACAATTGTATCTTTATTTATGTAGACTTTATTTGTGTCTAATTTAAGATTGTGTTTGAGGACATTTTATTTTGTCTATTTTTGTCTATTTCAGTTTTATATATCCACCTTAAGCGCTTATTCAAGCATTTCCACCTTTAGTTCTAACTTCCTTTTGTTTCCATAGCCCTGGTCACAAGACAGTTGATTGCAAACAACATACAGATGAGAGATCTTATTGAACCGTCCTACTCACGCTATATAAACCCAAGCGCCCTCTTCAGTTCTTATGATCCCTGTGATAGCTGGCGCGAAACGTGCGCGTCGGATCCGAGCTGCGTGTCTCCCGATGATGACATCACTCCTTAGAGAGTAACAGATCTGCACTGTAGTGTTTGTACATCTGGCTATGGTATTCACCTATTATTCATTGGAGAGTAGGTAAGTGCACCAGTGGTGTGAATAGTCCCAGATAGGGAGTATAGATTAGCCTTTCATAGGCAGATTAGTGGGTAAATAGTGGGCCCTTATCTGCCTAATCCACTATTTGTATGTAAATAGGGCCACAGTGGTACAATTTTTCATCACCTACTGGTTGCATACTTCCTACTCTTCAATGAAACTGGTTGAGATAGCCTATTGATTATTTTGTGTGCTTTATTTATAACTTTGCATATTGAATATATTTACTATGGGTATTTGGACCTTGTATTAAGCACACTTAGCTTTATATATATTATCTTGTATACAGGTGAGGTTGATATATGACAATACTTTGTGCTATTTTGGGAGACGTGCAGAATATTTTAATATTTTATGTTTATATATTTAATAAAAGTTATATTTTATACTATATGGGTTTGAGTTATGACTTTTGTCTGTAGATATTTACATGGATGTTCCTTTGGGGGAGGTGGCTGTCTTGGGAATTAAAGGTGTACTTTTTTCTCCTCCTTTTTGTACTTAATACTTACACTGCCTAAGACAATCATATGCTGTTGTTCTATTATAATTTTTTATGTATTCATACCATATCACTACTTACAACTATTATTACCCCATTTTTGATTTATTGGCCTCTTTTTGTAAAATGTTTCTTTTTTGCCTGGGGATTTACAGACATGCTCAGTTAGCACCTAAAGTCTGCCCTACTGTGGGAAGTCACATGATGTCAGGACACTTTCCTTTCCTTTAGTGTAATTTCCTTCCATTACTGAATATGTAAAACTGTGATATAATTTATTGAGCTCTGCAGTGAGCTCTGTCTAATGCAGTTTTATTTTTTGTGTTTTGTCTGTGAGTATTGTGTAATGCAGTGTTATTTCTTGTGTTCTGTCTGTGAGTATTGTGTAATGCAGTGTTATTTCTTGTGTTCTTTCTGTGAGTATTGTGTAATGCTGTGTTATTTCTTGTGTTCTTTCTGTGAGTATTGTGTAATGCTGTGTTATTTCTTGTGCTCTGTCTGTGAGTATTGTGTAATGCAGTGTTATTTCGTGTGTTCTGTCTGTGAGCTGTGTAATCCTATGATAGCATTTCTATAGTTCTGTCTGAGTATTGTGTAATGCTGTGTTATAATTTCAATAGCTGTCTGTGAGACTATTGTATAATTTATATTTTTAGAGTCTGTGACCAATTTAGCTTATAAAAAGGCTTGTGATAAACTTTGACTCACATCAAATCAAAATATATTTATTTGTGTTCAACGTTTCCTGCTTTATCATTGTTTTGTCTAAGCATAAGCTTATTTAGAGATTTATGTGTTGATTCAGGTCATACCTAACTACACTGCTTATCAACCCCTCCTCCAACTCTCCTTCGCCATACAGTGTCACAGCTGCTTGCTGATTGGCTGAAAAGCTAACCTTTATGCAAATCACAGTTGCTGGGGGTGTCTAAATCACCCCAGCACATTTTTTATTATATTGCAAAAACGGTTTGCATGTTTTCTTGCAAACTTTTTTTGCTCGGTGGGTTATGATGCATTCTACAGGATGTATTCATAACCCACCTAACTTACATATACCTTTAATCTTCACTAAGGTAATACACCCTGGAGTAATAGTGTGTTAGTTATACCCTAGGTTTCAAGTATAGCTAAGCTCTCTAAATAACTAAATTACTATCTTCACATATGCACAACTCTGTAATTAACAAGAGATTTTATACATGGGATATATACACAATATAATATACTACAACACATAAGTCATAATAAATTATATAAGCATAAATAAATATTATCTCAAGCAAGATTTAAGATCAGGGATAGTAAACTATATGTATATATAAAATGCATAAGCAGCAATCAGTCTTTCATTCCTGTCTCATAGTCATTACTGATGATAAATTAAACCAATGATTTAATTTGCTACCCTCTCCTGTCCCTCCTACACGTCCATCTTGACAGAAAGAAGTATCAACCTGTTTTATTATACCTCAAGTATAGTAATATGAGGATAGCTCAATTGTAATAACAAAATAATTTTAGGTTGGTTGAAAATTCTGATTATCCTTATGTGCTTAAAATAACCTTAAACATATTACACCTGCAGCCACATTATATTCCCCTAACGTGTAAAACGTAGCTCATAATGTAGCTCGCAAGACTTACAGCTATTAAATTGGCCTCTTAAAGCAGCCCGCCGCCAACTTACGGGGTAGGAGCGAGAAAACCATATGGGACGGGAGAATTAAACTTGCCGGCTCGCAAATCCTTTGATCTGTCAAGCCTATAACCGCTACGTTCCAATTGCGCTATTAAATTGCATCCAAATCACTGGCGTTCAGACCCGTAACTCACAAACGGAGCCATAAAGCCAACGAGTGCTAGAGACGACCCGCAAGGGGGGTAATGTCCAATCCATAGCATTTTAAATGCACATATATACACACACTACTGTACTTTTATGAACAGGGGAAATTATGTTAGATCTTAGAATTAATAGCACAACATTCCTAAGCTCGCAAATCGGCCCAGAAAAATACTTTATTTAATGTTTAATTTCAGTGTTATATCGATGCCGGAAATCAATGTGTTAATACATATAATAGAACTGGCATGTAATAGAATATCATGTTTACGACTTTAACAATGTTGCATTACATCTGGAATGTGGGTCCGATCGTAACTCGTAATTGATCCCTGCAAGACTTTGAAATCCCACCTCCATTTTTCAGTGACGCAATCTCTGTTTCTCATTTGGTGCATATAGATTTACTAATGTAAAATCTTTGTTTCATATTTTGCCAACCCAAATGATATTGCACCTGTTTGGGTCAATTTTAACAAACTCCCGTGCAACTACCAATGTTTTATTAAATAAAATAGCCACCCACCTTGCTTTTTTTTTAAACGTAGAATTATGGGCTAAATCAAATAAATTTGATGAAAATTGGGGGTTTTATCATGTTGCCAGTGTGTTTCCTGGATACATAGTATATCTGCCCTTTCCTTTTTAAACACACTGGCAACATAATTTATTTACGTTCTTTATCTTCAATGCCATCTCCTTTCCATCATATTAACTATTGTGACTCCAACTTGCCCTCCCCCGTACACCATACAGTAGCTGGAAACAAAAGGGGAGGAAAATAAAAAAAAAACTTTGATCTTTCACTTCTGCAAGAGTTTACTAAAATCGCAAATCTCGATTCAATTGTTAGAATTCTGCAAGCCCGCAAATGTTTTCACACCCGTAAAGGCAAATGTAGAAGAAAATCCTACGTGTACCACAGGAGACTCGCAAAGCGGTTAGAGACATGTCCTTAGCACTGCAAATGCAAATAAAAAAACAATACTGCACTGTAAACGATGGGGAAATTGATGAAAGACATTAGAATAAATTGCACAACAGTCTCAAGCTCGCAAACCGCCAATAAAAAATATATTATTTTTATTTTTAATTTCTGAGTTATATCGGTCTCGGGAATCAATGAGTTAATATATATCAGGCACCCATATGGACTAGAACAGTATTAGCATTCATTTTTATTATTTTGTATTTTACTGGTTTGAAGAGAAGAAAAAGCACTGACTTATAAAAATATAATATCTAAAAAAAATCTGAGCTGTAAAAAGCAATCTCGAAATATTGCAGTTATTTTGTGTGATTCTTTAGTTGCTTCATACAATATATAAATTTATCTAATCACATACAATAGTTGTCAAACTGTGATTTGTCGTCACGCTTGCGACAAATCGCAGTTTGACAACTACGATTGCTGCGCCGCAACCCCCGCGCAGCGGTCGCCCAGAAGAGGAAAACAGACGGGAGGAAGACACACAGGGAAGGAGTGGGGAGACACAGAGGAGGGGGGAGACACAGAGGAGGAGGGGGGAAACACAGAGGTGGCGGGGAGACACAGAGGAGTAGGGGGAGAGACACAGGGGAGTGAGAGGAGGGGGAGAGAAACAGGGGAGGGAGAGGGGGGAGATGGAGAGGAGGGGGGAGAGACACAGGGGAGGGAGAGGAGGGGGAAGAGACACAGGGAGGGAGAGGCGGGGAAGAGACACAGCGGAGGGGGGAAAGACACAGGGGAGGGAAATGGGGGGGATGAGGCACATGGGGGGAAGAGACACAGGGGAAAGAGACACAGGGGGAAAGAGACACAGGGGAGGGAGGGGAAAGTCACAGGGGAGGGAGAGGAGGGGGGAAGAGACACAGGGGAGGGGGAAACACACAGGGGTGGGAGAGACGGGGGTAGACATACAGGGGAGGGAGAGGAGGGGGAAGAGACACAGGGGAGGGAGAGGCAGGGAAGAGACACAGGGGAGGGAAATGGGGAGACGAGACACGAGGTGGGGGAAAGACATATGGGGGGAAAAGACACAGGGGAAAGAGACACAGGGGGAAAGAGACACAGGGGAGGGAGGGGGGAAGACACAGGAGAGGGAGAGGGGGCAAGAGACACAGGGGAGGGAGAGGGGGCAAGAGACACAGGGGAGGGAGAGAGGGGGAAGAGACATAGGGGAGGAAGTGGGGGAAAGAGACATGGGGGGCAGGGGGAAGACACAGGGGAGGGAAAGGGGGTCGAAACACATGGGGTATGGAGACACAAGGGAGGGAGAGGAGGGGGGGAAGGAGACACAATTGAGGGAGAGTAGGGGGGAAATGAGACACAAGGGAGGAAGTAGACAGAGGGAGAGACACGCAATGAGCGCCGAAGGTGACCATCGCGAGGCCAGTAAAGTAGAGGGGAGGGGAGGCTTGCAATGAGCGTATTCCGTCAAGTAGAGGAGGGAAAAGGCTTGCAATGAGCGCCAAAGGTGCTCATTGCGAGGCCCGTGTTAAGCGCCAAAGGCGCTCATCGCGAGGCCAGTAAAGTAGAGGGGAAGAGGCTGCCATTGTGTGGCAAACAGCATTGCCAGGCTTAAAATGTTATTGCCGTCATTTTTGACGGGCAAGTTGCTAGTCAAGATATAAACTTTAAATAATTGTTTTAATTATTTATTAAATACGACCTGACCAGTAATAATCTGGTCATCCACATTAAAGAACTGGAAACAATGGCTTATGAAATGTAAAGAAAAATTAACAATTCTGTTTTATTTAACTTGCTTCGAGATATCAGTGTTCTTTTGAAAAAAATATACATTGTAACACCCAAACAAGAATCATTATTTTATTAATTTTGCATTTATCATTAATAAAATTGCGGGATTCTATAATGTTGATTTAAGAACAATATTCAATATAAAACTCACTTTCAAACATTAGAGTATTAGCCTGTAGTTCAGCTGTTTATCTGCCCACTCATAAGGTCATCAAGGGGAGGGGACTGACTGAGAAACAGTTCTAAACAAAAATCGTAATAAAATCTGATTAGAGAAGAGGGCAAACAATTATTCTTAGGCAGCCCCCCATATCAAGAGCTCATTCCCAAGAGAATCCATTTTAAAAGCGCAAGTTGCAGACAACGAAGAACATTGTGTTACATCCTTTAGGACAGCCTCCTAGTCTCCTTTTAAGCATGTGGAAGGGGTCAGAGAATACACTGAACACCCTCCACACAAATCCTATATCTGACTATACCCCCCTTTATATCAATATGTATCTGACCATCATTTTTATCTTACTTATGTTATCTTTGTTTATTTTAATAATAATCTGAAACCTTTGTTTAATATGAATGAACAGGATGTCATCTACTTTCTCAGGCAAATCAGGAAGATAAAAGGCGTTCAGCAGATTCAAAATGACCTCACAATGAAACCTATTTTGCAAGTATTCCTGTGGCTTATCTTACAGTGACACTGCCACTTATTTGATTCAGAAAACTAGTAATTACTGTAAATGGTGCCATAAAAGAGAATCACTTCAACATTAAACAAAATGTATATAAATTTATATATCTTAACGAAAGCAGGACATAGTTAAAGTGACTTTATCGTGACCTATTCTGTAAGAATTAAGTGGCTTAGTTGGCCTGCCACAACCTCCTTTTACTCATATTTTAGGTAAATTGATGTTGAGATAGGAAACAAAAAAAGAAGAAAAAAGAGAAACATTACCAATTTTCTCATTTGGGAAGAACTAATTTCTTCTTACTTCACAATCCATCAGATTATCCCCTAAATCAATGTCCTAACTATTCTATCCCAGTTATAAGTCCTGTCATGTTTATTTTGCATTTCCAAGCAGTAATATTATTTCCTACAAATATATGTCCATCTACCTTTTTCCCCGTCAAAAATAATGGGATTAAAATTGTAAGGCTGGCAATCGTGTTTGCCATACAATGTGAGGCTTTTGCTCCTCTGAGCTCCTTTGGCGCTCATCGTGAGCCCCGTGCTGAGCTCCTTCGCGCTCATTGCATAGCTCGCATTGAGCGTCTTTGGTGCTCATTGCGAGCCTTTCCCCCTGTGTACTTCAACTTTCCTGCTTTGCACTCATCACCTTTGGCGCTCATCGCGAACCCCATGCTGAGCGCGATCATTGCAAGCCTCTCCCCCTCGCGTAGTTAAGGGGCCTCGCAATGACTGTTACTACCTTGGGTTAAGAGTTAGTGCCTTGGGTAGAGTTACTGCCTTGGGTTAAGTCTAACTGCCTTGAGTTAAATGTTACTGGCTTGGATTAAGTGTTACTGGCTTGCGTTAAAAGTGTTACTTCTTTGAGCAAGTTTTTACGTCCTTCAGATTCGTTTTCGTTGTGTATCCGTTTTTTCAGCAGTCATTTTTTTTCTCGCTTAGGCTATTTTCGTTCGTGAAAAATTGCTAAATAATCGACCAATTAACTTGCAACCTCACTCACCGGCTCTCTGGCTCTCCCCATGTGCTATGTGTGAGTGTGTAAGTTAATTTAAGGCATATTTTTTGTTTTTAGCAGATCTTTCGAGTTCTGTGGTTGGCCGTTAAAGTTGTACTTTTTTTAGGCCCACTGTCCATATACATGCTTCAGTTCTAAACTCCTACGGGCCGTAATTTTGTGGGCCGCGCAAAATCCTACTGACGCTCATTACAGCCTAAGTCCCGCTTGGTGCAGGCGTCAACAGCTCGCCTCGCTTTGCTCGTCTCGCAAAGCGTGACCAACTGCCTTTATATCCACAACTATTATAGGTGATTCACTTATCTCTAATACTGATTAAACACAAGCTGATGATGAGTTGTGAAGATCCTCCTGGGTGATGGGCTAATGCCCTAATTTTTCTGCTTAGCTTCACACTTAAACATTCACTGTGGCAGGATCTTAAAGTGTTTGTAATTAGCTGTGGGACTGACATTACAATCTCATATAGTTTAATGGTCTATGCACAGTCCAAAACAAATATTCATCTGTTCCTATTGTCAAAGTTATCTATTTTAATCTTTACATTTAATTTCAGATATAATAGGCTATTATATGTAAATGGGGTATCAAAACCATGCAGATCAGTTCAGCTTTTACTCATGACAGCTACAGTATGAATAGTTTGCTTTTTCCTATGGAAATAAAGTCTTCTAAAACAAATGTTATTCTTTATTAAATATACAAAGCATGCAAAATCCTATTCATATGTTTTGTTTGTATATACTAATTTAGGCACTCCATTTCTGCAAACCCCTTTTATGTTAACACAGCTGTCTGTATTTTAGGTACATATACATTGCGGCTTGTTTTTGCTTTAGTGCAAGACTAGAATAAATGTATTTTAACTCAAACTAAACATAGTATTCCTAATGCCTGGAACTATTAAAACCTCGATTTTAAGAATGATTTCCATGCTCAGCTGTAGTTATGCATAACAGTCTTTTGCTATTTTTCTTTCTTTCATAAATGGCTGTAGGCAATTTTAAATATTATTTCCCAAGTGACTATATTCATTGTTCTTTTAAAATTCCTAGTAAATGAAAACAAAAGAATATTATTTAATGAAAGTTGACACCCAATATGGAGTTTGCATTGAGGTGGTAGAGTGCTGAGAGTGCTTTCTCTCTCTCTCTCACTTAATCTCTTTCTTTCTTTCTTTCTTTCTTTCTCTCTCTCTCTCTTTCTTTCTCTTTCTCTCTTTCTTTCTCTTTCTCTCTTTCTCTCTCTCTCTCTTACTCTCTCTTTCTTTCTCTCTCTCTTTCTCTCTCTCTTTCTCTCACTCTCCTTCTCTCTCTTTCTCTCTCTCTTTCTCTCCTTCTCTCTCTCCTTCTCCATCTCTCTCTCTCTCCTTCTCCCTCTCTCCCCTCCTCTCTCTCCTTCTCTCTCTCTCCCTCTTACTTTCTCTCTACCTTTCTCTCTCCTCCTCTCTCCTCCTCCTCTCTCTCTACCTATCTCTTTCTCCTCCTCTCTCTCTCTCTGTCTTTCCTTCTCTCTCTCTCTCTCTCCTCTCTCTCTCCTTCCCTCTCTCCTTCTCTCTCTATTTATATAGTGACAGTGTGCACCCTAGAGGCCAGCGTGGAGGCACAGCAGAGTTCATACTAGCAAAGAGGGTTAATACAATTTTGTCTAACTTAACCGTGACGTTTGAGAATTAAGTATAACAACTCTAATTTTAAGCCGTTAACATTTTTAAAATATATCAAGTTTTAAATGTTCATAATAAAGATGAATTTTATTGTAAATTGTGACACAATTAAATACCAATATTAAGGTTGTAAATATTAGTTTGCGGTGCAAATTTAAAGACCGCAAAAAGGTGTTCTTGTTTTTGTTTTCTTTTGCCCCTATGAGGGCTAACAGTAGTAACAAAGAAAATCCCTCCTTGACCCCTTGCAAACTGGCGTCCGACCCCAACACTCAAAAGAAACAGCTCTCACTACAGTGACTAATAATTTACTCACCTCCAAGTCAAATGGTCACTTCTCTATCCTAATACTTTTGGATGTCTCTGCTGCCTTTGACACTGTTGACCACCCATTTCTCATCCTAATTCTCCTCTCTCTTGGCATCCGTGACAGCGCTCTCTCATGGTTCACCTCGCTGTCAGTCACTCCACTGACCCAAATACAGACCCCCATAAGCACTTCATTAACCCCCTCATTCAGGGGGGTCAATATAGATCCCCATAAGCCCTTCATTAACCCTGTCACTCATGGGGGTCAATAGAGACCCCCATAAGCACTTAATTAACCCCCTCACTCATGGGGGTCAATAGAGACCCCCATAAACCGCTAATTAACCCTGTCACTCATGGGGGTCCATACAGACCCTCATAAGCCTCTATTTAACCCCATCAGTCCCATAAGGGTATATTAAGACCATTATGGGCCTGTTACAACCCAACATTAACCACATAAGTGCAATGACAATCGTCAAAGACCATCATGACACTAAGTATAAACACTACACTGCACTTTAACCCCCAATAAAACATTAAATATCAACTAAACAGCCTCTACACTAACCTATTAACACCTACACGACCTACCTACCCCCTAATAGCCCCGCCCCACTATAATTACAGAAAATAAAAAAGCCTAAAGTCACAAAAAATAAAAAACCTACATTACATAAAATAAAAAACCTAACTCACAAAAAATAAAAAATCTACATTACAAAAAATAAAAAAGGAACATTACAGAAAATAAAAAAACACATTACAACCCGCCCCCCACTACAGCAAAAAAAAATTACACACCTAAAAAGGACATACATATAATACATACAATACAATACATACAATATAATACATACAATATAATACAATACAATACAATACAAATACATACAATACATACAATATAATACAATACAATTAAATACAATACAATACAATACAATACACCCCTATCTAATATACAATACATCCTATCTATCTAATGTACATCCACCATTCTATCTAAATACCATAATCTAATATACATCCTATCTATATAATATACATCACACAATCTATCTAAATAAATAACACAATGTAATATACAATACATGGTATGCTATTTATATAAAACACATACCCCTAGCTAACATACAATAGATGCTATCTATATATAAAATAATCTGATTCTAAGCTAAAATAAAATAATTAAGACCACTTACCTTTGCAGATGTCTATTCAGATTAGCCACCTAGGAAAAAAAATAATAATTAGTGCAACACATTTACAGTAAATAAATAAACATTCTAAACATTCTAAATATTCTGCTCACCTTTCCGGCATGTCCTGTCCTTATTCTTTTACCCTTCTCCGGTGCAGCACCTGTTAAAAAAAACATAACATTAATACACATACATAAACATAAAAACAAAATAAACTAAACATAATCTACATTGTACTTACCTCCCCGCGATGTCTCCGGCCTCCTCCTCCTCTTCTGCCCCTCCCTGTAAAAAAAAAAGTACTCACATCCGCACTCACGGACATCCCCGGAGACTTTTCCGGAAGAAAATAGGCAATGGCGCCTTCTGGTTGAAAACGCTGTCTATCAAATTCACCCAAACAGGAGGCGCCAATGTGTGAGCCAATCAGAAAGGGATACACCCTAAAATCCCACTCTGATTGGATAATGTACCTGTCAATCTTTATTTAAACCAATCACAAGGCACAGATGCCTTCAGCCAATCACAATGGAATACACCCCAACAGGGTGATTGGCTGGAGGCATCTGCGCATTCTGATTGGTTGCACTGACAATAGCCAATCACAATGGAATACACCCCCACGTACTGATTGGTGAAGGCATTTGCGTCTCCTCATTGGCTATTGTCAATGTCAATCAGTATTACAGCCAATGGGAAGGCTCAGATGTCTTCCCCAATCAGTATGTGGGGGTGTATCCCATTGTGATTCGCTTATGGAAATAAAGCCTTCGGATTGGTTCAAATAAAGATTGACAGGTGCGTTATCCAATCAGCATGGGATTTTGGGGTGTATCCCTTTCTCATTGGTTCACAATTGGTGTCTTTTCATTGGCTGAATTTGATAGACAGCGTTTTCAGCCAATCAGAAGCCGCCATTGCCAATTTTATTCTGGAACACTCTGTAGGAAGCCCATTAGCGTCGGGGACATCCACCAACGCAGATGTGTGTTGTTTTTTTTCGTTTTTTTTAAAGAGCACGGATGCTTCCGGTGCAGAACACGAGGAGGCCGGAGACATCGTGGGGAGGTAAGTACAATGTAGATTGTGTTGATTTTACTTGGTTTCATGTTTATGTATGTGTGCTAATGTAATGTTGTTTTTTTTAACAGGGACCCCATTAACCCTAACAATACCCCATTAACCCATACTAAACCCATTAACACCTACCCTATTAACCCCTACCTTACATTATTAACTCCTATCCTACCCTGTACCATTCTATTAACCCCCCTCTAACTAATTAACCCTATTTAACCATCACCATACCAAATTAACCCTATCACTAACCACTTAATCCCATTTAGATCTATTTAACCCCATCTAGTCCTATTTACCCTGTCTAGTCCCTATGTAACCCCATCTAGTCCTAATTAACCCTATCTAGTCCTATTTAAGCCTAACTGGGCCTTTGCAACCCCATCTAGTCCTATTTAACCCTAACTGGGTCTTTTTAACCCCTAAGCAGCAAGGGTTATTTTTTTATTTTTTTTGCACAGGTCCTTTAAGGACCTTTAAGCTCCTTTCAGGACCTGCGGTGGGAAATTAATTTTTTTATATGCAGCGAAGGTCCAGATCGGGACCAAGGGTTAATGTAGGGACACTGCGGGGGTCCCGATGGGGGGGTTAATTTTAGGGGCCGGGGGTGTACTTGAAGTACCCCCCGCGGCAGGGCTTGAATTTTTAACTGCCGCAGAGGTACCGATCGGGACCCCCGCGGCAAGGACTGATGTAGGGAGCCTGAGGGTGATCCCGCAGGCTTTAATTAACCATGATGGCACTCTGTTTTGTCATTGGCTAAGTCAAATCGATTTCTACGCGTTTGACTAATTAATCTTAGCACCGCTGCACATCCAGAGTGCGACTGTCTGGGTTACGATTTTGCTTCTCTCGCATGTTGCTCGCAGGCCCTTCCAATTTAATAGCAACGTAACCCGGGAGAATTTCATGCACGTAGGGCTTAAGATCTACATGTTGGATTTATGTGGCTGGAATTTAATATGGACCTAAGTTAGCTGGTTGTATTTCTCAACATGTCTTCAGAAGTGTAGCAAAGTAAAGCTGATAAATGTCAATAAAGATATTAGGTAATTGTAGTCAAAATCTGGCTTTTTTTCGTATAAAGTAGCATCTAAACATTGTATGACAGAGATACTAAATTGAATTTAATTGTTAATCGTTTTTTTCAATTTGGCGTGTTTATCTTCATCACTCTCACTGCTAATCTTAACCAATTGCTGTTGATAAATCCGTTAGCTCAGAGGATGGATATTTTAGATAATTTATACATAAAATAATAACCTTCTATATTAATAAGGCACTTCGACTTAGAATTGTTCATTACAGTCAGTTGAATTATTTTTATTTACAGTTATACTTTCCTGTATTATTTTAAATTTATCTAACTATATAGTTGGAAACTATTAAGACTTCTTAGCACTTGGAGTAATAATATCATCTGCAGTTTCAATAATCAACAGATAATTAGGTATTTATAGGTAAAACATTACATCATAATATATTTGTGCCGTTACATTGACCTTCTATTTCACTGTGATAAAATGTTACTTACAACCTATAGATGTGTGAAAAGCCAAGGGAAAAACACATTGCTATTGGATACTGCGCATAAACCCTAATGTAAAACCCTTTTCAAGTGATCTATTCCTATAGATGTCTCCCTGCTCTACATACAGATTTGTCAAAATTGCTATTGCATAACCCTTGATAATATTTGTTACGATCTGTGAGTGCGGGGGGAGATGCTGAAATTCAAGGAGAGAAGATGTGTTTCCATGAGCTCTGCTGAAAAATCAGATAATATCATATACTAGCGAATTGCCCGTCAAAAAATGACGGCAATGAAATTGTAAGGTAGCTAAATTAGTAAATGAATATAGTGTACCTATTTTGAAGCATTGTGATGAAGAGCTGGCAATCTGTGTTGATGTTGCTGCAGCATTAGTGGTGTGGAGCTGCTGTATAAGCGTGCTGAATGTGTGCAGTGTAACACTGTGCGTGCGCGAGTCCAAACCGTTAGCGTAGTCATGTACTTCCGCATTGGTGTAAAATGGCGAGTAATGTGTGGTATAGGTCTGTATCGGAATATCCGTAGGTGTTTTGTGGTGTTTTGCGAGTTTAGAGTGCTGTAGCCTCGTTTTCGTTTTGTTCGGCGGCCATTTTTTCTGTCGCTTAGATTTTTTTTTAGTCTCTAAACTGTTTTATTTCGAGTAAAATCGAGGTGTAAGTTGCATTTTTGAGGTCCTGGGTGCTCCCTCTTGGTGTAGGTAAGTTTTTTATGTATGTGCTGTGTGTATGTATTGTGTTTTAAATGTTTGTATGTCGGCGTGTTGCGTCCGATGTTTGCGAGGTCGTAATGTGTGGTAACGTGTTTCGTACGTTGTTTGCGTGCCTCGTAAAATTTAGCGAGTGTCGTAATTTGTGTGTCGTGTTTTTTGAGTAGCGACGTGAATTTTGCGAGGGTTTGAGGCCCTTGCCCAGTGACCTCGCCAGCAACTGAGTCCCTCGCTTCGCGAGGGGCCTCAGTTGCTGGCATGGAGCGCCTTCGGCGCTCCATGCCAGCAACTGAGGCCCTTGCCCAGTGACCTCGCCAGCAACTGAGGCCCTCGCTTCGCGAGGGGCCTCAGTTGCTGACATGGAGCGCCTTCGGCGCTCCATGCCAGCAACTGAGACCCGTGCCCAGTGACCTCGCCAGCAACTGAGGCCCTCGCTTCGCGAGGGGCCTCAGTTGCTGGCATGGAGCGCCTTCGGCGCTCCATGCCAGCAACTGAGGCCCTTGCCCAGTGACCTCGCTACGCGAGGGCCGCGGCTCGCTGCGCGAGCCGAGGCCCTCGCTTCGCGAGGCCCGCGGCTCGCTACGCGTGGGCCGCGGCTCGCTTCGCGAGCCACGGCCCTCGCTTCGCGAGGGCCGCGGGCTCGCTACGCGAGCCCGCAAGCGTGAGCAACGACTCGTACGCTCACAACTATATATGTGATAATGTGACTTCTATATCACCAGATTAATATATATGGCCAGGATTATGCACAGGAGGTCCCAGCTGGTTTCATAATCAAGTTTGGCAAATTTTCTTCAGTGAGATTTGCTCCTGAAACAGAACAAAGGACCTGTAACAACGATCAACATCTTACTTAAGGTTGGTGAAAACAGATCTTCTTGACTGGATCAAACCTTCAGTTCTAATCTATAGGTTTTAAACTACTGGAGATCTTTTCTATGTAACACATTGAAGAATATCTGGGTTGTATAGATAATAAACTGTTTTATTGCTGATTTTGTAAAAGATACAGCAGCTCATTTCTCAAATACGAAGGATATAACATGCATTTTATGTGGGAGACTGTGAAAAATTAATACAGCCTACTTCTGCATTGGGAGAATTGCTTTATAATTTATAATTACACAAATATATAGAACTTTGAAACAGAAACTGTTTTCATCACAGTATCCTTGTATACTTCTCTGTGTACTCTCTACTGCCATCAAGCTGCCAACTGCAGGTATAACGTTTTCAGAATTTTTTAATTGAAGACTACCGTATATACTCGAGTATAAGCCGAGTTTTTCAGCCCTTTTTTTAAGGCTAAAAAGGGCCCCCTCGGCTTATACTCGAGTCACTCCCCCTAGTGTCTCTCTACCCCCCCGTGTCTCTCTACCCCCCCGTGTCTCTCTACCCCCCCGTGTCTCTCTAACCCCCCTGTGTCTCTCTAACCCCCCTGTGTCTCTTTCCCTCCCCCTCCTCATCCTCAACCCCCCTCCTCCTCATCAACCGTCCCTCCTCCTCATCAACCCCCCTCCTCAACCCCCTCCTCACTGTCTCCCCTCTAAATACCTCCGCCTCACTTACCTGCTTCTTCTCCGACCTCTGCTCCGTCTTGACCCTGGCGCTCATGTGGGATCCAGTGAGGAGGGGATTGATAAGGAGGAGGGGGGTTGAGGTTGAGGGGGGGTGAGGAGGGGGTTGATGAGAATGAGGGAGGTTGAGGGGGGGTGAGGAGGGGGTTCATGAGGAGGAGGGAGGTTGAGGTTGAGGAGGGGGGTTGAGGTTGAGGGGGGGTGAGGCGGGGGTTGATGAGGAGGAGGGAGGTTGAGGAGGGGGGTTGAGGTTGGGGGGGTGAGGAGGGGGATTAGGATGGGCGGTTGAGGATGAGGATGGGGGGGTTGAGGATGGGGGGTTGAGGAGGGGGTTGATGAGGAGGAGGGAGGTTGAAGAGGGGGGGTCAGGTTGGGGGGGTTGAGGTTGAGGGGGGTGAGGAGGGGGTTGATGAGGAGGAGGGAGGTTGAGGAGGGGGGTTGAGGTTGAGGGGGGGGTGAGGATGGGGATGAGGATGGGGGGTTGAGGATGAGGATGGGGGGTTGAAGATGGGGGGTTGAGGAGGGGGTTGATGAGGAGGGGGGGTGAGGAGGGGTTGATGAGTAGGGGGGGTGAGGAGGAGGGAGATTGAGGTTGAGGAAGGGGGTTGAGGTTGAGGGTGGGGGTGAGGAGGGGGATGAGGATGGGGGGTTGAGGATGAGGATGGGGGGTTGAGGATGAGGATGGGGGGTTGAGGATGGGGGTTGAGGATGAGGGGTTGAGGATGGAGGTTGAGGAGGGGGTTGATGTTGAGAAGGGGGGTTGAGGTTGAGGGGGGGTGAGGAGGGGGTTGAGGATGGGGGGCTGAGGATGAGGATGGGGGGTTGAGGGGGAGGATGAGGAGGGAGGTTGAGGAGGGGGTTGAGGATGAGGAGGGAGGTTGAGGATGAGGAGGGTGGTTGAGGATGAGGAGGGAGGTTGAGGATGAGGAGGGGGGTTGAGGTTGAGGAGGGGAGTTGAGGTTGAGGAGGGAGTTGAGGTTGAGGAGGGATTGAGGATGAGGGGGGAGGTTGAGGATGAGGAGGGAAGTTGAGGATGAGGAGGGAGGTTGAGGATGAGGAGTGGGGTTGAGGAGGGAGGTTGAGCATGAGGAGAGGGGTTGAGGAGGGTGATAAGGGAGGGGTGAAGAGACACAGGGAAGGGAGAGGGGAGAAGAGACACGGGAGAGAGAGGGGGGGACACAGGGGGCAGCACATTTCCCACCTCGGCTTATACTCGAGTCACACATTTTACCCAGTATTTTGTGGTAAAATAGGTGCCTCGGCTTATACTCAGGTCGGCTTATACTCGAGTATATACGGTACTTAAAGCAAATGAAAAAAAACATGGCGGGTGCTTTTAAGACGTTCTTCCCAACACCTCGCTACTCCAGATAATCTGTTGCCAAAAAGTGTAACAGAGATTTCCACGCCCTGTACTAAAGCAGATATTCAAGATTTGAAATAATTCATCTCCTCTTTCAGATTAGAAATTTCAGCTAACATACAAAGAATCCCCATGGAATTAAAAGCAGAAATAAAAGGCAATAAATTCTAAAGTTTCCGAATTAGAGGTCAAATATGACAGCCTTCTTAAATCACACATAGAAATGGAAAATTATCTGCTTATACTTAAAGATGAACAAAAACTAATGAAAATCATTCAAGAGGATCAAGAGAATAGATCTTGGATGCTGAATATACAAATTCGTAATTTATCAGAGGCAGTACAAGACCTACCTCTATACATGAAAGATTTATGTGCCAAGCTTTTAACAGATCTAAGTAAAGAAGAACTTAGAATGGACAGGATTCATAGAGTCCTAAGAGCTACGCTATCCTCTATTGAGAAACCAAGAGATGTGGTCATCAGATTCCATTATATTTCTACAAAAGTCCTATTTATGAAAGCAATAATAAATGATAAATAATGTTCCTGCAATTCAAGAGGTCAACCAGCTGTCTTCTCGGACTTGTCACCCACCACCCTATACAAAAGGAAACTCCTTAAACCCTTTTTAGAAATGATTACAAAGCATGGATACAAGTATATTTGGAGTTTTCCTTTTAGACTGAACATATCAAAAGAAGGGAGACATCACACAATCCATACTCCTGAGGAAGGTGAAGCGATGCTCCATTTGTGGAACTTACCAACTCCAAACACCCTGGGACAAAATCAAAATTCCCTACTACAAAGCGGATCAAAAGACCAGCCATACTCAAAAAACACAAGAGACACCACATCAGAAGTAAATGAAGAATAAAATCCCACACAATCATCGAAATAAAATGTGCAGAAAACTTCATGGGCTGTTATAAGTGATAAGCCGAGTTAACCATGTACCTCCTTTGTAAAAGTGTTGAAAATATTCTCATACTATTTCTCTTAAAAACGTTGTTTCATTTTTACCTCCCACTCCAGGAGTATTTTCTAAGCGCTAATTGTTCCATACGCTAATTGGGTGAACCGCCTCTGTATACAATTTTGGAAAATTGGAATAAGAAAAAGTGAAAAAAGAAACAAAGAGAGAAGGATATAATAATAGCAAAATATTATGTTATATTATAAAATCCTTAATGGTGTTTTTTATTTTTACTGTTATCATTTATACTGTAGTGCATTTACAACACTGGTGTTTA
The DNA here is from genome assembly GCA_027410445.1 of Discoglossus pictus. Taxonomy (NCBI): domain Eukaryota; kingdom Metazoa; phylum Chordata; class Amphibia; order Anura; family Alytidae; genus Discoglossus; species Discoglossus pictus. Next base: position 102,054,149 of record CM050164.1, on the reverse strand, counting down.
TTTGTATTCTCTTTTTTCACAATAAAAACTATAAAAAAAATAAAAAAAAAGATCTAGCTGTGGTCCAACATAAAAATGTGCTTTTCAAAACACAGGTAAAAGCAGCTAAATCCTTTACATAGAATGTAAAAATTAGCAAGTTAAAATCTAATCTACATCTAGTACTATACAACATTGAGCCTCATTCAATTAGGAGGCCGCAAGTTCTGGGATATAGGCCGTATGTCTGCGGGCCTCCTGCGGGTCTGCAGCACGATCGAGTTACGGTGCTATTCAATTTGGCAAGACTGCAAGTTAGGGGCCAATATCGAAATTCGTAAACCATGCCATCGTATGTAGCATTTGCGAGTTTGAACATGATCAATTAAGCAAGATCCTAGCTCCCGATGCTGAAACAGCCAATAGAAAAGGAGCCCGTCATCATAAAGGCCGTACAACATGGTGTTGACATGTCAATCAACTAGAGATTCGGGGTCCGATATCCGATCCGCACCCCAAACCCGCAATCTCAAAAATAATAGAGATGAATGAAGCCAATGTGATAGTCTGTGTGGGTGGCCTGATATCTATTAACTCATTGAATTTCGAGATCGACCTAACCCTGAATTGAAGCATAAAAATAAATGAATTTTGATTGCCGATTTGTGGGCTTGAGACTATTGTGCAATTCATTCTAACGTCTTTCATCACTTTCCCTGTATTTTGAAGCACAGTATTGATTTTTTATTTGCATTTAAAGTGCTCCAGACATGTCCTCCTTTGAACCCGTAACTTGCCATTTGCGGCCTTGGCGGGGTGGTTAGCGAGGGGGAATCCTGATGCTTCAACAGTACTGTAGAATGATTTTATTTACATTACAAGTGCTTCGTATTGGACTTTACCCCCCTTGTTGGCCTTTGGGCTCCATTTGCGTGTTACATGTTTGCTCATGAGTGACCATGTTGCAATTTAATAGCTGAATTGAACAAGTAGCGGTTACGGGCATGACAGATCAAAGGATTTACGTGCGCAAAGTTCAATGTTGCTCAGCACGTAGCCTATTCTCGGCCGTCCTGCATGTTAACCCGCAAGTACACTGCGAGCAACGTTACAAAGCTAATTTAATAACCATAACTTGCAAATTTGGAGCTACGGGCTACCTTTTAAAATGTAGCCCCAATTTAATGAGGCTGCTAATGTGTAGGACATAGAGTAGTTGGTAAGTATCTAGCGTCAAGCTATTAGTACAGTGCTATGATTAATTGCACAAAACATCTCTTTATATTTGCAGCTGCTATAATTTATTGCAAAACAATGTAAAGTTCCAGTGGTTATACAGGACAAAGATTGCCTCTTGAAGAACGTGATGTAATTGATGTAAAATTCAAACACTTCATCTTGTTACAGTGGCCTAAAAAACCTGCATAAGATAAAGATCATTTCTGGGAACTTCCCAGTAGACTAATTTAATAGTGTTATAAATGCCACAGATCTCATATGTGATACTTAAGACTCTTGATAAGTATTAAGAAGGAGACTTATTTTAATACTGCTCCACATCACTGTAGAGTGCCCCTGTTTTGTATGCAGCCCCATGGTATAAATACTGTATGTGCCACACATGGGAATATTTCCCTAACACTATATTAAATTATGGATTGAAATTTGAAAATCAGATTAAGATTTAATACCTGACCGGTATTGAGTGTACCCTATTTCAGTATTCCAGTGGTTAATTATAAAGGTATGATCTACAGTTACTTCACTGTGGGCTAATTCCACCCCACTACACACTACTTATATTCACCTTATTCATTGATGATTCTATTTACCTTGTGGGGTCGGGGGGCATGGGTGACTAATTCCCCAATGCTACAAAATACCAACACTAGTTGTAAACCTGATTTAGGCCTATACCTCATGAGGGGTTAAACAAAATACCAACAATAGTTGTAAACCTGATTTAGGCTTATACCTCATGAGGGGTTAAATCCACCTCGTTACACTATACCGGAAACCTTAATGATTCAGGTGAAATTTCTATTTTTTATCACTATAGTGTGCCAAAAAAAGTAATTATAGGTATCAATTTAGGATTTAGTACCTTACGATGGAATATTTAGCCAACTGCTACTGTAAACAAAAAAGAGGGGTTATTATTGTCAGTCTAAGGTCCTTGAACTTTGGAATACCTCACTGTGGGGTATTTTACCATTGCTACAGTGTACCAAAAAGTAATTGCAAATATAAATTTAAGATTCAAGACAAATTGTAAATACCTCATGGTAAGATATTTTGCAACCCCAACAATGTACCTCTAGATAGTAGCTGGGATAATATTGTCTGAAAATTCTTACAAAAATCACGTCCATTAGTGCTTGCGATGTGGACCCAATGTGGGCAGGACAGAACAATCATTCTCATAACAAGTTCATGTTAAATCACAGTCATGATAATGTTAATGTTACTTTTATGTTTGCAATCACATATTACTCTAAAATTAAATAGCTTCCTTCCTTTGTATAAATCCTCAGTTTAAATCCACTGATGCAAGCAACGTCTAGTTTAAATCCAATTTCATATGGATGAACTATATTATAGTTCCAATAATTAATAAAATATTACAACCAACAAACTGATTGATTGATGTAGTGACCCTGGGCCTCATTCTATTATCGGCCGTAGTAGATGCGGGGCCGCAAGGACCGGCCGCAAGCTATTTCCCTATTCTATTCCCTTCCGGCCGGGGACTCCGGCAGGCTTGCGGCCGGCGCCTTGTTATCCCTTGCGGCTGCACGCGCCACAGGAAAGCCTTTAAACTTAAACGGACGCAAGAGTTTCGGCCGCCAGAAAAGCCCGGTTGCTATTCTATTGCTCCGGGAACCCTCTCGGCAAGGCTAAAACCGAGCCTCAGCTTACTTGCACCAAAAAGGTCCCGCAGGCACACAATTAGGCACATAATAAAGCCATAATAAAGCCATCCTGCACTCTTATGAGACGATAAAGTGATTGGGGGTGTTAGCATTCATAGTACAACATTCCCCTACACTCAAATCCGCAAATAATTTTTATTTTAATTAATGTCAAATATCCGTGGACAAAGTACCGAGGGCTTGGAGCACCACAGACCTGCCCAGGCTGCGGGACGGAAAATAAACTGTTAAGGAAATATCGGATTTGGGCTGATGTGCAAGCTTGAGAGGGGGTTGCTATTAATCCTCATGTCCCCCATTATGATCCCTAGCATTTACAGAGCTTTACAGTGCCATCTTGAATTTATTTTTGCATTTAAAGTTTTCAGACCTTGCGGCTGGTTGCATGATATGCGGCCGGCCGTAAGGGGTGTATCCTTGCGGCGCCGTCTATTTGAATTGCAAGGTAAAGGTAGCTCTTACGGCCGATAATAGAATGAGGCACCCTATCTTTATGTTGCATCCATTTTTGTATCTTTGTATCTTTTTTTACTTAACCAATGGAATGTGTTTTAATAACAGTAATCCATGCTCTACAAATGTCATGCCTTGACTATTACAACTCTACCCTAATTGACTTTCCTGAATGGTTTCACCAGACTCACCTCATCCAGAGCTCAACTGCTGCCTACATTGGCTCTTGATTTCCTCAAGAATTTTTAAAATTGTCCCCCATCCTCCTTAACTAGATCATCCACAACTTTATACTAGGTTACACAGTTTGGTTTGATACATCTCCCTCATAAACCATTCTTCAATGCCAAAACTTCATGTTTCTATCCCCTATTACCTCTTAGATTGTAAGCTCTCCTGAGAGCATAACCAACATCTCCTCATGTAACTGAGTATGCACATATGTGCTGTCTTATTTTATCTGCCTTCTAATGTATGTAAATGTCTATCAATTGTTTATTGTACCCCTATTGCTATGAAATCTGCCGGTGCTCTAAAAATAAAACATAATAATAATACATTCCACATATAATTCCTCCCCTACACCATTCATCCTTTGGTAATGCTTAATGACTATGAGTTTACCATGAAGATTAGAAAGTTATATTGAGCTATCAGTATATACAGAAATTGAATTGCAACGTATGATTCTTAGAGAAATCAGAAGTATGCGTAGCCCACATGGGATTTTGCAAGATATTGACACAATTTTTTTTTAAATAGACCCAAAGGGAAAACAACCTAAGTTTATTACTAATATCAAATTAGTCTCAAACATATTGATGAGATGCCCACTTCCTCAATCCAAATTTAATTACTCTTACTGTTATTTCTATTAATATGGATCCTGCATACTTTAAAATGGACATTAAATAATTAAAAAAAAAAAAAAAAAGCCAATGGAGGGCCTACTGTTGTAATGAAAGCAACTATAGAAATAGGAATATGACCAGATCCAATCAGGAAGACAAAGACAGTGAGTTTGACTTATTTCACCTATGTATTAACCGTCAACAGTTGGATTAAAGAATAAATAATGTTTAATATATTCCTTCTTATTCTACAGTCAATATAATATAGAGTTGATCCCATTAAGTGCAGTTTTGTCCCATTGTGCCTTTACCCACACTCTGACAGCCTTTAAGCACTTACAAAAAGAGCTAAATTAATTATGGTGAGAGCTTCTCATTAGCAAAGAAAACACTTTATAATTCCATCGTTATTCTGTGGGATATATTTTTATATCTGAATAGTGAAGAAGCTCCCCAGAATAACTTTAGAAATGCAGAAGTCTCTGCTTACTGGTGAAAAAAGTTCTCATTGTAGTAAACATGGCGTTATTATTTGGAATAATAATCTCTGAGCAAAATGCTTTAATAATTTTAAACTTGCATGCATTTCTGTAACTTTAAAATGATATTGTTTGCTTGTTTTTGGCAGCTAGCATTTGATCTTACAAAAACACTATCTTGGGAGCAAAGGAACAGCCAAGTGGTGCATTGCAGTGTTCAGGAGTGGCTGTGATATCTTCCCATACAGAGAGTTCATATCAGGAACTAGGTGTAACTGAGATGTATAATAAGCTCTCTATGGGGGTGACATCAAGACTACCATTTTACAGAAAGCTGCTATATGTTGAATAACTCATCTTCTTTCTGGCACTGATCCTGCTCAATTATTTCCAGTGAGTAAAGAAATAAACATTTTATTCTAGAAAATCTGAGTTCCAAACATGCAATAATTCAGAATATAGGTAACAACAATATGTGATAGTTCAGAACTATAGTTAGCAAAAAGTTCTTTAACAATAGAGTGTAATTTAAAAAAAATAAAACATTTTTCTTATAGAAAACTTACATTGAAATTGGCAAGTTTTACTTGTCAATTGGCCTTTCTGTCCTACCCACTAAGCATACTATGATAACTCTGATATAGTTGAATACTGCCAGTAATTGCTAATTGGCCTAATTACTCTCTGGGGTCTGTACACATGCATTCCTGTGAACTTCAGATGTTTTTAGCCAACGGGGTAATTAGCAAATATTGGCAATAATCACTGGATGATGAGAGATAATAGACTATGGGTTCGATTACATGGCACCAGTAAGAACTCACATAGCTAAGTATCAGCCTTGTGGGAGTTCTTATGGGAGAATTTAAGTATTTATTACATGTCTCTAGCGGGCTGGTTCCCATAAGAACTTATGGATACATAGCTAGAGAGTTTGTCATATAAGGAAAATAGCTTATTAGTGCTCACAGCAGTTCTTTTTAAATATTTAAGCAGTTTACAGACTCATTAAATTGGGGCTACGTTTTAAAACGTAGCCCGTAACTCCAAATTTAGTTATTACGGGTATTAAATTAGCCCTGTAACGTTGCTCGCAGCGGACTTGCGCGTTAAGACGCAAGACAGCCAAGAATAGGCTACGTGCTGAGCAACGTTGAACTTCGTGCCCGTAAATCCTTTGAGCTGTTAAGCCCGTGACCACTATGTTTCCAATTTAGCTATTTAATTGCAACAAAGTCACACGCGAGCAAGCCCATCACATGCAAATGGAGCCCAAAGCCCAATGTGTGCTTGAGAGGACCAGTAAGGGGGGTAAAGTCCAATACGTAGCACTTGTAATGCAAATAAAAACACACTACTGTACATTTATTAAAAGGGAAAGTGATAATAGGTCTTAAAATTAATAGCACAACATTGTCAAGCCCGCAAATCAGCCCTGAAAAACACTTTATTTCATGTATATATTTTGTGTTATATCGATCCCTGCCATCAATGTGTTAATACATATACTGTAACTCGCATGTGATAGAATATCATATTTACGGCTTAATTAATATTGTATTACTCTGGAATGTGGGTCCGATCGCAAACTGTAATTAAAGCACGTAGGACTTTGAAATCTACCCTCCCCTTTTTCAGTGACGTAACGCTGACAATCTCTTTTTCCATTGGCTACGTCTGAACCCGTAAATACAGTCTACACTGATTGATCGTCCTCACGGCTGCAAACCCAATGTCTGACAGATGATTTACGATTTTGCCTCTCCTTCCAGCTCGCAGCAGGTTCCAATTTAATAGCAACATAAGTAGGCAGAATTTCGAGCTTGCAGCCATTGCGGGTCTCACGTTGCATTTACGGGCTTGCAATTTAATGAGGCTGTTAGAGTTTGAACTAGCGAGTTAGAGCTAAGGACCAGCAACATTTCACTTACCAACTCCAGTAAAATAATACTGATTCATTATATATCTCTTGTAAGGAAGCTCATGTAAGATCTGTTTAACAGTGATATGTTGCTAGAGGGTTCGTCATGTAAGGGCAATAGCTTTTGAGTATTCCATCAACTAAGTTTTATAATGCTGCATAAAGAGTAGGGGCATTTTAGAGACATCAGGTGTCTTGGTGAAGGGATCAAAAGAACCTGGTGTATCTGCTGGGTAGGTTTGGACATAACAGCTTTATCAAGACCTGTTGAAGAAAAAGCTGATCACCACAACTGGTGTTAGAAGCGGGATCCCTTCATCAATAATCTAAGACAGAAGCAAGCAGCAGGATGAATAACTACATGGCCGAGGTGTCCAAAAGGTTTCAAAAGTGGAAAGCTATGATGCCTCAGGATCTAACTATGGATCAGTTGTTGACTCTACGGACACAGATCAGGCAGGAAATATATCTGAAGAGAAGAAAGGTGACCGGAAAATCTGCTTCCTCCGCCCGGGGTTCAGGTACCTCCTAAACCCTCAACAGGAACCAGCAGTCCGTTGTCAGGGCAGATGGTGAGATTGGGATCCTAGTGATATGGATACCAGCATCGGGGCCATTTGAAGAAGGACTGCCCAAATCAGCCCTGTGGGAGCGAGTCTGCCCCAGTTCGCCCCATATTGTATTTGGGTAACTGGAGGTTTGCCACTGACAGGGATAAAATTGAGGGTTTGCAAGACTATACCAAGGACTTGCCCTCTGAAGGCCCCATAAAGTGTCAAGGAGGGAATATTATGAACTGATGGGAGAACTCTGGCTCTGGGGTTTTAAAAATGAGCAAGACAGCTATAATGCAGTGGTTTGACCCAGAGGAGGAAGAGCCTGTTCCCATTTTCAAGGCCTAAGCCTGGAACAGTTAGAAATGGGTGTAGATCCAGAGACCTTAAACCTAGAGCAGCTAAGGGTGCTGACCAGTGAGGCAGTTCAACAGAAGGAATATTTTTTGGCTCTGGCACATTCTAATTTAGCAAATAGTGGAGAGGAGCGCAAGGCTGTACAAAAAGAAAACATATTCCTAAAAGCAAAAATCGATATGTTTCAGGGTTTGAAGAAAGAGCAGGTTGCTGCAGCTCTCATACAGGAACAGCTGCAAATAAATATAATTGAAAGAGATGAGAAAATAAGATATCTCAATGAGCAACTTCAGAATGAGATGGCAAAAGTGTCCAACAAGGTTGAGGAAACCAAAGTTGCAATAACAGATCAAGAAATTACAGACTAATAAAGATTTATTAGGGCAGATGGAGAAGAGTAATCAAGAAAAAGATGAACAAGTCAAAACAGTGGCAGAACTTTTAGTGACCGAACGCATAGAGTTGGCAAACAAGCAAGAAGGGTTAAGAATATGGAAAGAAGAAAATTCATCCTTAAGAATGGAATTTCAAAATCTGCAGGCTCAAAAGACAGAACAGATGTTACTTACCTCAGCTGTTGAGGAACTGAAGGATTTGATCCATGAGAAAGAGAGGAAGTCTGTAGAATGTCACCTACAAACTGAAATCCTCCAAGCGGACATCAAGGAGAAAATGGTCCAGTAAGAAAATCGAGGCCCTGGAGGAAGAGTTAGCAAATGGCTAACTCGAAAAGGCAAAACAGGGCACTATTATAGCACTGGTACAGGAGCTACATAATGAACTGAAGGACAAGGAAGAAACATTAAGAACGGTGGAGGCCAGATTGAAGGTGGAAGCCGGTGGAGGCCAGTGTGAGAATAATATGGTAGACAAAGAAACACAAATCCAGGAATTGCAGCAGAAGTATGAAGAAAAAAAATATCAGTTAAGGAAGGAAGCTGAGTTTTTGAAGAAACAAATGGAAAATAAAACCAAGACAATTGAAGAGTTGCAACAAGAAAACAAGTCTTTGAAAAATAAAATTACAAGAGAAAGCAAGCAGAGTAGTGTTCTTGAATGTGAGGTGAAGGAATTACACATACATCTTGAAGATACTAAAATTGACCATGAAAGAACACTCAGCAAAAGCAAAAGGAGATAGATGATGCAAAGATAAGAGAAGAATATCTTAACAAAGAGATGCTGCTGATGAAGCAATCAAAATACAGAAAGAGTCAGAAATCCATTGTCAGCATACGATTATTGAAATGGTTGCATTAATGGAAAATCATAGGCAGCAGTACAATAAAATGGCACAGAATTAGGACACTACATATCAAGAGAATAAGAATTAACATCCATTATAGCTTCTCTGGAAATGGATCTGTCTTGCTAAACTGATGAAGTAAACTCTCTTAAGGATCAACTAAAGCAGCAAATAGAAGAAAAGGAAAACATTGCACAAGAGGCAGAATAAACCAAGATTTCCTTTCAAAAATAAATGAAACACAAACATATACAGACATATTTCATGGAGACTCCCAAGCAGAATACTGAAAAAAAGATATTTCAAGAATCTAACATCACTTCCAAAGAGGTCCCAACTGCCACATTTGCCTGCTCATGTGGATACAAACAAATTTTCAGATAAGAGAGATACATCTATTTGGTGTATATCAAGAACCCCAGTATATACACCACAAAAGAGTTATTCATTAAAGATGCAATCTAAGGCCCTCATTCAATTGCAATTTGCCCAATTGAATAGGGCCCTAAATAACCACATTACATATATTTTTTAAAGAAGTTTTTTGTTAGCAAGCATCTATCCAAAAGAAAGGTTTTCACTAACTAAAAACTTCTTTAAAAAAATATATGTTATGTGCTTATTTAGGATCCGATTCAATTGGGCAAATTGCAATTGAATGAGGCCCTAAGTATGGAAAGCTGCAATCTGAAAAAATTAATCCAGCTCAACAGGAATCTGCAAAGTAAAGAAAGCTGTTTCAGAATTTGACTTTCACTCTGATAGCTCTGAACCAACAGATATTCTAGGTATATGTGAATATGATGGATTGCTTAAGCAGTTATACCAGAACAATCCCCCATCCTCAACAGTGGCACAAGGAATGTATTGCCCACTTTTGGTTCCATAGGCCCATGGACTGTTTTAGTCATAACAGGATAGCTGTTGGTACTGGCCTGGTTGGGGAGGGTTGTTATGGCTTTGGATCCACTGGAGTCACTTCCAGAATTGTTTTTGCCCCTGAACATTGTACAGAAGAAAAATAACAAAAACCTGCCCTGCATACTCAAAATAAGGACTCGGGCAGTGGGAGGCCTAGTGGAGATGTTTTCCACATTTGCCCCAATAGGGGTGAGTAGCCCAGCAACCCAGACATGGACTTACGCTGGACCTTGTTTTTGCAGAAGGCCGGTGTTCATCTGATAGAGATGATCACTGGGATGCTGCATCTAAAAGGGGGACTAGTTGTCATGATCCTCCTGACCACAAGTCCTTGGGACTAATATGATCCACCCAGGATGAATAGGATTTTGAGGATGGCCATTAACCTGGCCTCTTAAAGACTCCTATCAGGATGGCTTCCTGGGAATATGTGGTTGTTGGACTGGGATAAGTCTTTTTATAGTTATTTATGTTATATTAAGTTGATTACCATATGTATGTTAATTACTGTATGCTATGCTATGTTATGTTATGTTGATTACTGTATGTTTAATTGTGTCCAGTGTATAAGAAGTTAACTGTCAGTTAGAATGTTATGAGGTAGTCAGTAATTGACAGTTGAGGGGTTTTGAGTGAGTTAATCATGTAATGTTGTCTCTTAGAGCAATCCAGTATGAAGGCAATTTGTGATGCTTTTGACAGGAAAGAAGTGAGGTAACCCCCAGCTAGTGACTCTTAGAAGCTTAATATACTATATATATGTATATATATATATATATATATATATATATATATATATATATATATATAGAATAAGATATTTGGAAGATATATACGTATCAGAATCCATAGTGAAGATTGGATTAATATATATATGAAAAAAGATATCTGGAAGATATATATGTGTCAGAGCAAATGCTGTGATCCTATACAATTATTGAAGTGTGTATATGCTCCTAATCAAAGTGGAGAAAACCAAATTGTGTGTAGGCTCCTAATAAAAGTGGAGAAAACCTAATGCCTTGAACATGAAACATAGCCAAAGAGTGTATAAGCAATTAATATAAAACCCAGAAGACTCACGTAATATTGCAGAATGTTATCAGTTCAAGTTTAAATATACATCTATTAGACCTGTTATGAAGTTTCCACAGCAATAAAAGCAATTCCTGATTTTTATAATGCTGAGCCTGCATTCATATTTTTAAATGCTTCATAAAAGGTAAGGGCATTTTAGAGACATCAGCTGTCTTGGTGAAGGGATAAAACGAACATGGTGTATCTGCTGAATAGGTTTGGCCACAACAGCCTTATCAAGCTTAACTGAAGAAAGCAGATCGCCACACCTAGCATTTTTGTCTTTTATCACGCCCACTTTGGCATGAAAGGTTCCTTTGAGATCCCCAATTTTCTTGAAGAGATCGCTCGACTTTCCTATTCTGTTATCTTCTTCTATCTCTTTACATCACTCACTGTAGAAAGTTGCCTTGTCTCTTAGCGCTATCCTCTAGAATTCTGCATTCAGTTGGACAAATATTTTCCTATCACCTTTCACTTTCCTTCTTTCTTGGACTACTTCCAAAGCCTCATCCGATAGCCAGTTTGCCTTCTTAGTTCTCTTTATTTTGGGGATATACTTTGTTGCTGTTTCCTGGATAATGTTACAAACTTCTGTCCAGAGTTCTTCAGGCATTCTGTCTTCCATATCTAGTCCCTTAAATCTATTCCTTACTTCCACTGCATATTCACAAGGGATATTATTTATTTTTGTATCTACTGATGATATTCCCTCTTTTCTTCAGTTTAATTCTGAACTTTGCAATAAGAAGCTCATGGTCTGAGCCACAGTCAGCACCATGTCTTGTTTTTGCTGACTGTATTGTGTTCCTCCATCTTTGGCTACAAAGTATATAGTCAATCTGATTTCTATATTGTCCATCGGTTATGTCCATGTATAGAGTCATGTCGGAGGCTGTTGGAAGAGGGTGTTTGCTTTGACCAGATAATTATCGTGACAGAATTCTACTAATCTCTGACCTGCTTCATTCTGTACTCCAAGGCCAGACTTGCCAGTTATTCCAGGTATCTTTTAATTCCCTACTTTAGCATTTCAATCTCCTAGGATGACAGTAACATATTTTCTTGGTGTTATATCTATGACGTGTTGAAGATCTTAATAGAACTGGACAACTTCAGCTTCTTCAGCATCCATGGTTGGAGCATAGACTTGGATCACTGTGATGTTAAATGGCTTGCCTTCAATTTGAATTGAAATCATTCTGTAATTTATCTGATTGTAACCAAGCACTGCTTTGGCCACCCTTTGATTTACTATGAGGGCTACTCCATATCTTCTGTAGGATTCCTGACCACAGTAGAAGAGTTGGTGGTTGTCTGATGTGAAATGTCCCATTCCAGTCCATTAAAGTTCACCAATTCCCAGGATATTGATGTTTAGCCTTGTCATCTCATGTTTGACAACGTCCAGTTTACCTTGGTTCATAGTTCTAACATTCCAGGTTCTTTTGCTGAATTGTTCTTTGCAGCATTGGACTTTCCTTTCCACTCCAGACACATCTGCAGCTGGGTGTCCTTTCAGCTTTGGCCCAACCACTTAATTATAAGGTACTACTCGTACTCACCCTCTCCTCTACCTCAATAATGTGGTAGGCACCTTCTGACCTGAGGGGCTTATTTTCCAGTACCATATCGTTATGTCTCTGGTTGTGCTTGTCCATAGAGTTTTCTTAGCAAAGTTACTGGAGTGGGTTGCCAGCTCCTTCTTCAGTGGACTGCAATTTGTCTCACGACAGTACAAATAATGCTGTAATTGTAACAATTGAATAGCTATTTGCAATTGTAACATTTACAGGCTTGAAAGATAAAAGGCTTAAATGGGTTGGAGTTACGATTTTGACAACCACAGGGATTATCAACCAAATCGTTTGGGGGTTGCTATAAGACGCCAATTGAATAGCAAATTAGTTTATGTGATACATTACGGGCTCCAGTAACTAACAATTACTCAATTGAATAGGGGCGATAGTGTAAGTTTTTGATTTAGATCAGATAATCTTTTCTCACTTTTGCTGTAGCTTCACATTCCATTTGGCAAACTCCAAACAGAATTTAATGTTGGTACTTTCTAACAATGGTTTTCCCACTCGAACATAAAGGTAAGCTTTCTGGAGCACATGGGTTATAATTGTCGCATGGGCAGTTTCATCTCAGCTGTGCATCTCTCCAGCCCTTCAGTTACCATTGTCCTTTGGTTGTTTCTTGGACTAATGTCCTTTTTATCCAGTCAACGAGTTTTGGTGGGCAGCCTCTTTTAGACAGAATTGCCATATTGTCATTTACTCTCTATTTTTTATGCATAGATTTAAGCATGCTTCCGGAGGTTTCAGAGTTTGGAATATTTTTCTATAACACAAAACTGTCCATGATTCTCCAGAACTTTATCACACACTTGTTTTGATAATTCCTTGTTCTTCAGGGCGCTGTGTAGATATGCTCTCAAGCAATCTCTTTGGCCTTCCAGAAACAGGTATATTTATTCTGGGTTCATGTGATACTTTATCTACACATGTGAACTCCAATCAATAATTGATATGACTTCTGAAGGCAATAGGTTGCACCAGAATTTTAGGGGCTTCGCATTAAAGCTGGTGAATACTTGTGATATAAAGATTTTTCATTTTTAATTTGTAAATATTTTTGAAAAAAAAAATGTAGTTTTTTCCATTCAAACGTTATGGACCCGATTCAATTGCAAGCCTGCATCATCTCCGAATCCAGAGCTATTAAATTGCTCAACACCGCAAGTTACTGGCCCAAAGCTGACTCTGTAAACCATGCACGGGTTCGTAGCAGTACAGGGCGGGAACATGATCAATTAAGCAAGACTGTAACCTCCCATTTCGAATCAGCCAATAGAAAATTAGACTGTCATTATTACGGCAGTAAAACATGGAGGTTACATGTCAATCAAATAGGTCCGGGGTACGATATGCGATCAGCCTTGCAAACCAGCAAAATAAAGAATTATGAAAATGATTGCCAATACTTTGCTGGTACATATGTATTAACCCGAGATCGATCTAATCCTGAAATGAAATATAAAAATAAATCGTATAGATCTTTCCCTGCAATATAATTGCTCTACCCTCTTTAAATAGGATTTTATATTGTTCATAGATAGCTTCTTGCTGAATAAGATGGCTACTCCCCTAGATTTAGATTTATGAGATTAAGTACTTGGTTCATTAAAGTGTCTACTATAGAGTAGGGGGGATTTGCCTTCCTTCCAGTGCGTCTTTTGAAGAAGCGCGATATCCGCGTCCTCCTTAACAAAACTTGAAATAGCAATCCTTCTTTTGTAAGGGGTTTCAAGCCCCTAGCATTTTGTGGTATCACTTTAATCCCCATCACTATATTTGTTTAATCTATTTCCGATATCTGGAATACGGTATTTCTTATGGTAGATTTCCCTACAAATATTCCTATCATTCTCTAATTCCATATTTATGATCTAGTCTATATCCGCTATTAGTATCCTCTCCTGTACAGATACCATCCACCTTATTAAATTGTGCTTCAGCTAATTGAATAGGGCTCTATATAAGCACATAGCATATTTTTTTACATAAGTTTTTAGTTAGTGAAGAACTTGCTTTTGGATAAAAGTTCACTAACTAAAAACTTCTGTTAAAAAAATATGCTGTGTGCTTATATAGAGCCCTTTTCAATTGGCCGAATTGCAATTTAATAAGGCTGTATATTTCTAAGCTGCTTATACTCTCTTATTGATCATAAGATTTGGTTATCCAATTCAACACTCGTACATGCATTCAAGCTCTTAACTGCACTTAATCTGCTGTGCAATTTTATCTAACAGGGCTATTACCCCAATGTAAAGAAATGAGGGATAGTATAGGATCCTAAAAAAGGTCCTAGTGGGGAGAGCCAAAGAGATCTATACAAAATCTTGTATAAGATACAAGTGTTGACACTCGTTTTCCTTCTGTTAAACATCTATTCTAATTCACCCACAGCACAAATATGTCAATTATCTATAAAGTGCAAATGTGCTATACCCACTCTATATCAATGAGTGTGATACACTCCTTGTAATAAAACTTTTAATCACATACATAGTTGTGAGCGTACGAGTTGTTGCTAAGGCTTGCGGGCTCGCAGCGAGGGCTGCGGGCGAGGGCCTCAGTTGCTGGCATGGTGCGCCAAAGGCGCTCCTTGCCAGCAACTGTGACCCTAGCAAAATTTACGTTCAAACGCAAACAACACCACACAACAACCGCGACCACGCAAACAATACGACACACCAACTACGACCCTTGCAAACTTTACCTCGCAACGCAAACAACATACGAGACACGTTACCACACTTTACGACCTCGCAACAATCGGACGCAACTCGCGAACATTACAAAAAAAGAGTTTGAACACTAAACAATTCGCTAAGCGAGAGAAAAAATGGCCACCGAACAAAACGAAAACGAGGCTACAGCACTCTAAACACGCAAAACACCACAAGAAACTCGCAAAACACCACAAACGACCTACGGATATTCCGTTAACACGCATACCACACATTACCCGCCATTTTACGCCAATGCGGAAGAACACAACTACGCTAACGGTTTGGTCTCGCGCACGCACACTATTACACTGCACACATTTAGCACGCTTACACAGAAGCTCCACACCACTAATGCTGCAGCAACATCAAAACAGATTGCAGCTCTTCAACACAATGCTTCAAAATAGGTAAAGTATATTAATTTATTAATGTATTATATATTTCAGTAGTACACACCAAACAGCATTAGCTAACTTACAATTTCATTGCCGTCATTTTTTGACAGGCAATTCTCTAGTAATGATATAAAGGTGAATTGTGATTATCATACCTATACTCAAGTGTATCTTTCTAGCACTTAAATTTTACTATTATCAAAGACAGTTAAAGTGAAAAGTTTAAATATGTGTCAATACTTGTTCAAACCTACATGTGATGTATATGAATTTTTTTTAAAAGTGCCTTGTAGTTATCTACTGCATCTGTTCGTATATTCTAAAGCTACTCATATCTGAACAATTTTGTTTATATTAATCTAAATTTTACACATTAATTAAAAAAGTGTCCTTTAAGAATACCAAAGATAGACTTTCTTCTATTTGTTATCCATCAAAATCAATTTACTATAATTTGCTCATCTCAGGTATGGAATATTTTATAATTGTGCACGTGAATTTAGCAATCCAATTATTTCATATCACCAGTGTGTTATACACCTTAATATATTAAACAGTTAAAATAAATTATACCTTTAATTTAAGTAATTTAGTTACTTTTTATGTTAAATCTCTTATATAGAAGTTCAGCAGTTTACAATGCATCCAAGCTTTTCTGAGTAACAGATATTGCAAAGGTATTTCACAGAAAAAAACAACCTTTATCCTACATCTTAATTACTAAAGTAAACTGAAATTTTACATAGGATTTCAGTGGTTCTTTTCCTCTGGGTCAACTTCAACATCTCATTATTTAACCAGTTGCCACTCAGGGGCTTTGACTATCAAGTCCATCTTCTGCGTTGATTTTGGAGAATTCTCTATTGCAATATCCCATTTGCATAAAAGATTTTCTCCCTCCTTTACATACGAGATTTTGTGCCATTGTAAATCTTTAAATATCAGAAGTCCTTCTTGAAATCTCCATTTATACTTCATTTCTTGCCTTATCAAAGCTTGTGTAATATTGCCATATGTTTTCCTTTGTATTAATGTGGCCGGAGCTATGTCTGAGAATATTTTTATATTAGCGACTTGCCAGTCAAAAAATTATAAGGCTGGGAATGCTGTTTGACACACAATGTAAGTCTTTTAGTCCTCTGAGTACCTTTGGCGCTCATTGCTAACATAAACCTTGCTAAACTGATCCCCCTCTACTCTAAGCTATTAACACCTACACTACCGACCTACACTACCTACCCAAATAACCCGACCCCACTATACAATAAATCCTATCTCCATATACAAACCCTAATTGTAAACTAAAATGAAATAATTAAGACCACTTATCTTTGCAGATGTCCCTTCAGATCACCAACCTGCAGAAAAAAAAAATAGTTCAACATATTTACATACAATAAATAAACATTCTAAATATTCTAAACATTCTACTCACCTTTCCAGCATGGCCTCCCCATCCTTCTTATTATCTTCTCCGCGCGGCCCCTGTTAAAAAAAAACATGACATTAATTTAATATACAAACACACACAACGTAAAGTAACATAAAAAAAATATACATTGAACTTACCTCCCCGCGATGTCCCCAGCCTCCTTCTCTTCCGCCCGCCTGTTCCCTTCAAGAATCTGCCCGAAAAAAAAAAAAAAATAACAGAGGTCCGCACTCTTGAACCTCCCTGGCGCTAATGAGCCTCCCAGAGACTTTTCCTGAAAAAAATTGGCAATGGCGCCTTCTGAAAAATGCTGTCAATCAAATTTCAGCCAAGCAGAAGGTGCCAGTGTGTAAGCCAATCAGAAAGGGATACACCCCCATATCGTATTCTGATTGGCTAATGCACCTGTCAATCTTTTTTGAACCAATCAGAAGACTTTATTTCCTTCATCCAATCACAATGGGATACACCCCCTTAGGGTGATTGGCTGAAGGCATCAGCGCATTCTGATTGGTTGTAGTGACAACAGCCAATCAGAAGGTGCTATTCCCTTCAGCCAATCACAATGGTATACACCCCCGCGGAATGATTGGCTGAAGGCATCTATGCCTTCTGATTGGCTGTTGTCACTGTCAATCAGATTACAGCCAATCAGAAGACGCAGATTTCTTCAGCCAATCCCACCGTGGTGGTTGATCCCATTGTGATTGGGTGAAGAGAATAGCGCCTTCTGATTGGCTGTTGTGACTGTCAATTAGACTGCAGCCAATGAGGATGCGCTGATGCCTCCAGCCAATCACCCTGTGTGGGTGTATCGCATTGTGATTGGCTGAAGGCTATGAAGCCTTCGGATTGGTTTAAAAAAGATTGACAGGTGCATTAGCCAATCAGAATAGGATATGGGGGTGTATCCCTTTCTGATTGGCTTACACCTTGTCGCCTTCTGAAATTTGACAGCGTTTTCAGACAATCAGAATGCTCCATTGCCATTTTTATTCTAGAAAAGTCTGTAGGAGGCTCTTTATTAATAAGAAGGATGGAGAGGACATGCTGGAAAGGTGAGTAGAATATTTAGAATATTTAGAATGTTTTTATTGTTTTATTGTATGTAAATGTGTTGTACTAATTTTTTTTTCTGCAGGTTGGTGATCTGCAAAAGTAAGTGGTCTTAATTATTTTATTTTAGTTTAGAATTAGGGTTTGTATATGGAGATAGGATTTATTGTATATTAAATAGGGGGTGTATTTTAGATAGATAGAGGGGTATGTGTGTATTTTAGATTGTGTTTCATGTATTTTAGATAGTGTGGTATGTGTATAGTTTTATTTGTACTGTATGTATTGTGTATGTCTTTCCTTTTCAGGTGTGTAATTTGTTTGTTATTTTCTGTAGTGGTGGGGTTGTAATGTATTTTTTTTATTTTCTGTAATGTTCCTTTTTTATTTTTTGTGACAAGTTTTTTTATTTTGTGTAAAAAAATTTTTTTTATGTTTTGTGAGTTAGCTTTTATTATTTTGTGTAATTAGTGTGGTTGTGGGGATTATTAGGTAGGTAGTGTAGGTAGGTAGTAAAGGTGTTAATAGGTTAGTGTAGAGGGGGGTTATTTTAGATTTAATGGTTTATTGGGGGTTATAGTGCAGTGTAGTGTTTGTAGTTAGTGTGATGAGGGTCCTTGAGGGCCGTCATGGTACTTATATGGGTAATGCTAGGGTTGTAACTGCCCCATAAGGGTATTTCTATACCCTTATGGGACCAATGGGGTTAAATAGCGGGTTATGAGGGTCTGTATTGACCCCCATGAGTGACAGGGTTAATGGAGGGCTTATGGAAATCTGTATTGACCCCCAGGACTGACAGGGTTAATGAAGGGATTATGGGGGTCTGTATTGGCCCCCATGATTGACAGGGTTAATTAAGGGCTTATGGGGGTCTGTTTTGACCCCCATGAGTGATAGGGTTAATTAAAGGGTCATGGGGTCTGTATTAACCGCCATGAGTGAGAGGGATAATTATTGGCTTATGGGGTCTGTATTGACCCCCATGAGTGGCAGGGTTAATTAATGGCTTATGGGGGTCAGTATTGACCCCCATGACTGACAGGGTTAACGAAGGGCTTATGGGGGTCTGTATTGACCCCCATTAGTGATAGGGTTAATTAAGGGGTTATGGGGGTCTGTATTGACCCCATGAGTGACAGGGTTAATTAAGGGGTTATGGGGATCTGTATTGACCGCCATGAGTGAGAGGGTTAATTATTGACTTATGGGGTCTGTATTGACCCCCATAAGTGACAGGGTTAATTAAGGGGTTATGGGGGTCTTCATTGACCCCCATGAGTGACAGGGTTAATTAAGGGGTTATGGGGTCTGTATTGACCCCCATGAGTGACAGGGTTAAATAAGGGATTATGGGGGTCTGTATTGACCCCCACGAGTGACACGGTTAATGAAGGGCTTATGGTGGTCTTCATTGACCGCTATGAGTGACAGGGTTAATTAAGGGGTTATGGGGGTCTGTATTGACCTCCATGAGTGACCGGGTTCATTAAGATTTTTGGGGGTCTGTATTGACCCCCATGACTGACAGTGTTAATGAAGGGCTTATAGGGGGCTATATTGACCCCCATGAGTGACAGGGTAAATTAAGGGGTTATGGGGTATTCATTGACCCCCATGAGTGACAGGGTTAATTAAGGGGTTTATGGGGGTCTATATTGACCTCCATGAGTGACAGGGTTAATTAAGGCTTATGGGGGTCTGTATTGACCCCCATAACTGACAGGGTTAATTAAGGGGTTATGGGGGTCTGTATTGACCCACATGAGTGACATGGTTATTTAGGGCTCATGAGGCTCTGTAGAGAGCCCCATGAGTAATGGGGTTCATTTTTATTTTTTGCAGGTCCTTTAAGGACATTTACGGTCCTTTAAAAACGCAAGGCGGGAAATTTGAATTTCACTGTAGGGTTAATGTTAGGTGCCGGTGGGGGTAGCTACAGTACCCCCCGCTGGCGGGCCTAAGTGTTTGTGTGCCGCGGTCCCTATAAGGAGCTGCAAGAGGGAATTTAGAGGTTTTAAATGCAGGGAGGGATACTCGTACGTGTTTAGCAGTGTTTTTCTGGGTCCAGGGTCGTGGAGCCTCGTTTTCATTCTTTTCAGCGGCCATTTTTTCTCTCGCTTAGGCGAAACGGGGCAACTTGGAGTTAAATTGGCTTTCAGCCTCACTTCTAGAGGTCCTGGCTGTCCCCCCGTGCTGTCGGTGAGTATTTTTTTTATTATTATTGTGTTTTTGTGTGCATTTTCGTGGTTTTGTGTTTGCAAGGTTACGTGTGTTTTACAACTTTGTGTATTTTTTTTTTATAAGTCCCGCGGGTCGTAATTTTGGGACACTGGATAAGGACAGGAGGAGGGGAAAAGAGACACAGGGGA
Source organism: Discoglossus pictus (assembly GCA_027410445.1). Taxonomy (NCBI): domain Eukaryota; kingdom Metazoa; phylum Chordata; class Amphibia; order Anura; family Alytidae; genus Discoglossus; species Discoglossus pictus. Next base: position 102,033,820 of record CM050164.1, on the reverse strand, counting down.
AAGAGAGGAGATGGGGAAGAGACACACAGGGAAAGGAGAGGAGGAGGGGAAGAGATACACATGGGAAGGAGAGGAAGAGAGACACAGGGGATGGAGAGGAGGAGGGGAAGAGAAACACAGGGTAAGAAGAGGAGGAGGGGAAGAGAGACCCAGGGTAAGGAGGGGAAGAGGTCCTGCGGGGTCGTGGGTAAGGAGCACCTTGCTTTGCGAGGGCTGCATTTGCAGCGGGCACGCTACGCAAGGCCACAAGCGTTAGCAACAACTCGTATTGCTCACAACTATAAATGTGATCCTTGTACGAAGACAAAAAGTTCTTTGTTTATAACTTGTTTACAGGATGTCTTCCTTATCAGAGATACTATGAAATCTAACCATAAAGTCTCTTGGTTGTGAGCTTGATATTTTAAAGGGCAATGGAATCCTATGGACCAGTATGTTTATTTCCTGGGTGAACCTAGGGACTAGAGTAGAGACGAAGTCCATAATATACTTTTTTTAGACCTTGTTCTGGGATTCCCCTTAATCTAAGATTTTTCTTTCTAGAGCAATTTTGCAGATTAGTTATTTTATATTCAAGGTCAATTAGTTTTTTCTCTAGAGATGTAATATATGTTATAACTGAGGTATGATCTTTAGTGAGCTTTTCAAATGTATTCTCAATCTCCTCAATTCTAGAGTGTATCTCTTTAATAGCTTTATAGTTCTCACATATTTGTTGTTTAAAGTCTGCAGACAAATTGATTTGGAATTCTGTCATAATTTCTCTATTTTTTGCTGGAGTGAGAGATTCATCCTCTAATATGTTTGATTCATTGAAGTCATCGAATTGTTTTTAGGAGAAAAAATAGGTGGAATTTTCTCTAATGCCATTTTTTTTCCTTGGATTTTGATTTGTTAGCCATCTTGATTCCTTTATCTCTTATAAGGTCACCTTAGTATATTGTAATGTTAATATAGAACTTATGACACATATTTTAGCCACTTAGTTTCCAAAAGAGCAGTTTCCAGCTTTCTAATCATGAAACAAATCACCATTTGTAAGGGTGATATTAATAAGGTGTAATTATGACCTCATCTACTATATAGCTCTACTATCAATAGGAATGTTCCCACATGGAGATATAACGAGAACTTCTATACAAGGAAAAATGAATACAAGTATAATTTGCTATGGCAACCTCTGTTTGCAGCAATCAGTATGGAGGCTTTTCCATTATACTCCTGTAAAAATATGTCCTTGACTACTGACAGATATGTCACAGTGTATATTTCAAAGCAATAACTCTGGTGTGATATTCAGACACTTGGGAGATAGGGTACATATGTTAAATGAGCACATCCAAACTGGGCTCTAATACTATATTCATCCATACAAATAATTTCCACTTTGTTGTCTGGAGTCTCTTGTGGGTTTAAGCTGTCTCGGCCAAATTCAGCAGAACAAAGCTGTGTCACAGTTTAGACTTAATTAAGTATAGATAACCTTCTTCAGCACTGATCGAGAAATTATTAAACAAAATATTGAGGAATCACAGCCTCTTTTACCCAAAGGTAAATCTTCTCCAGTCGTTTAGACTGTCCAATATCGTAGGTTTGTGTTGAGACTCCCCAACTCATGTACCCTCCGCCACAAGGATGACTAGCTATAACTGCAGACCAATAAACATTTATATATTGTTGCTCTCGGGTCAGCAGTGTCAGTACAGTCCAGTATATCAACTGTGCAAGTCCAACATTCACTCTTTCACCCCCACCGGCTTTACCTGACTTCTCTAGGGTATTCTACCCGTCTCACTGATTATATTCAGGTTCTTCATCGTCTCATGTGGGGTGAATACAGCTCCTTAATTTCAAAGTCTCGACTCTCCGACCTCCACACTCCGACGCTTGTCCTCCGGAGCAACACCGCCTTTCTCAGTGTCTCTGTGTCTTCTTGTAAGCATATTTGCTGTAACGGGGATTTCCACAGTCAGAACACGCTGGCTCTCACTTCAGCGTGTCCAACCTGTTCCATGTGCTAAATTGTCTTTTGCGGGCTATCTCTCCTTAGTGGCAAGATATTTTGTGTAAGCCTTGACTGATATGAAGCTCTATATGCTACCTAGTCTGGTTCAGTCAGACATTAACATATCGAGGAAAGACGCAGTTTCAGCTCCCCCCTTCACCCCACAAACGCCTCAAGCGTCTTACTCTCTCATTTCCGGTCACACCCTCATTTCATTTTTTTAAATCTGTTAAATCTTAAAAGAGGGAGTTTGATGATCAATGAGGAAATGTACACTGTTGCAAATTTATATATCCCTACTTTTAACCAGATTAAATATCTGAGGAAAACTCTCAAACAAATACATCAGATTAAAAAAGGGAGGATGATAATAGGTGGCGACTTCAACATGCTATTAGACCCTATATTAGATAGAATAGCTCTTAAAACAATTCTCATTAGAAATCTTTAAAAATGGGTTATATGATGTCTGGGGATCTTATAACCCTGAGGCAAAAGACTATACCTATTTTTCTGGAAGACATCAATGTTACACTTGGATAGACTACTTTCTGACAGATATAAATACCCTGGAAAAGGTTAGGTCCATCAGGTTTGGAGACATCTTATGGTCAGACCACTCCATGACAAGTTTGAGCTTGGAATATTCTCAAGTTTTATATAAACCCAGACAGGGGAAATGGACTGTATTCAGTTAAAATCAGAATAATTTGTTAACAACTTAAAAGAGGAAATTAACAGCTTTTTTGCAATAAATAAACAATCTGTCCTTTTAGACACGACTATATGGTGTGCACATAAGGCCTTTGTCAGAGGACTATGTATGGCTAGAAGTGCCTACCTAAAGAAGAATGGAGGTAGAACACTTAGAGAAGTTTACATTGAAGGTAATAATCTGTAAAATAAGAATAAAAACCTGCCAGATAGTAATACTATATTACAAATTAAGAAAGTTAAAGTACAAATAGAGAAAATTCTACAGATCCAAATGGACAATCCAATTCTTAGGTCTCAGCAAGACCACTATATCTTAGGTAAGGCGGGAAAGTTTCTACTGAATAAAATTAAAAAACACTGGATAAAACAAAGAATACTTAGTATTAAAGATAAAAATAGTTTGCAACGCAATCATCCCAAGGAAATCGGTAAGGTCTTTGAGACATACTATCAATCTTTATATAATTTAGAGCTAGGTGAGAACTTTTTAAAACCCTCTAAAAAGGAGATAGAAGAATTCCTCTGGAGTAAGGTTACCCAAAATAACTAAGGAGGAATTAATAGAACTGAATAAAGATATTTCTTTAAAGGAAGTTGAACAAACTATTGTAGATTTAAAATTAAATAAATCCCCAGGCTTAGATGGTATTATTGGGGTATATTAAAAAATATTCTCAAAAGAACTTTGTAGCATGTTTAATAAAATCAAAAAATCAGGCCATATGCCATCAGAAATGACAGAGGCCAATATTGTCAACATTCTTAAACAGGGGAAAGATCCGGAAATATATACAAACTATAGACCGATCTCCCTATTAAATATAGACACGAAAATATATGCCAAGATACTAGCCAACAGGCTCAATGGGTATATCTCCAAGTTGGATTTATGCCTAAGAGACAAGGCCCTGAGAAAACAAGAAGACAGGGGTATCCCTTTATTTACCATTTAATTGGACACTGAGAAGGCGATTGATAGGGTAAAGTTGGACATACATTGAAGCCGTCTTGGATACATTTGGGTTAGAAGATTTTGGCACTGAAGCGATCATGGCTCTATATAAAAACCAGAGAGCAAAGGTTACTGGTATTGATTTTGAAACTGAGAAATTCACTATATTGAATGGGACGAGACAGGGTTATCCCCTGTCCCCGTTTCATTTTTGTTCTCACCTTGGACCATTGGCCAAACTATTTCAAACATCAGATCTAATTGGTGGATTAAATACTGGAAAAAAACAACATAAGAATCTGATGTTCGCCAATGATATGGTACTAACCCTAACAGACCCTGATACTTCCCTCCCATCGTTATTTGACCAGCTTGAAAAATATAACAGATTTTCATATCTCAAGATCAATGAGACTAAATAATATACCTTAATTTTTGGACTGAGAGTTGAAGAAATTAACCATTTAAAAAACAAATTTAAACTTAATTGGAACAGCAAGGGGATAAGCCATTTGAGGATACATTTTACAGCACCAATTAAATCTATCTTAAAAGAAAATATGAAGACAGTGTCTAGATAGATTAGACAGAATATTCTAGAATGGATACCTGAACATTTATCAAGGTCAGGTAGGATTGCTTTTAAAAAAAAATGCTGATTGTCCCCAAAATAACATACATTTGGAGATGTTTTCCTCAAGTGGTACTTATATACCTGATTAATTCTATACGAAATCTTGACTAAAATTATATATTACAAAAAGATGTGTTGAAAAAGGAGGACTAACCGCCCCCTCTTTGTTAGATATACACACTGCTATTATGATGAATCATCTATTGGGCTGGAATTTATCAAGCATAAACTCTAAATGGCTCAAACTAGAAGGGGATCTTCCAATAGAATTACTGCTATGGCTCCCTAGACTAGATTTGAAATTGATTACGCCTTTATTTGGAGGTATACGCGCTTTATTAAGTTTTTGGTATAAAAAAGAAATATATGGGATTTAGCTAAATATTCATCACCTGTAGCTCCACTACATCTTCTCCAATACAACAATAAGAATATAGATATCCAGAAGTGGAAGGCAGTTTGAATTATAAAATTGGGGAATTTGTTTGAAAATAATGCATGTATATCTTATGCAAAATTATTACAAAAATTCCAATCTTCTAATATAAATTGGCTGGATTATATGACTATGGAACTGAGATCCTGTGGTATCCCCTTGAATAAGTATAGAAACTACTCACTGATAGAATATATTATAGTCAGGGGACAAGACACTCAAATTATTTCTTAATGCAACAAAATATTAAGATCTAGAGAAGAACGTTCTAAAAGAAATAGAATGGTTAAATGGAAACAGGAATTCGAATGTAGGTAGACGAAAGACAACTGGTTCAGAGCATGCTCTTTAATAAAAGAAACTACAGTATGTATTTCTTACAGAGAGTTATATTTCAAGCTAATACAGAGGTGGCATTTGGTCCCAACGAATATGAAAATAATTAATATACTAAACTCAGAAGAGTGTTGGCGAGAATGTGGAGGAAGAGGTTCTCACTCACATATATGGTGGAGTTGCCCATAGAAACAGAACTTTTGGAAGATGTGTATAGATCAGATTTAAGTTATAACAAACATTAGGGTACCCTTGAGTCCAGCATTCTTGCTGTTCCATATCTTTGAAAATCAAATAACATCCCACCAGAGCTGGTTAATCTCCCAAAAAAGATGGTTAAAAATGGCTTAAATGGGATGTGAACAAATCACAATAATAATCCCCCATCTATCTTGTTCGTCTATCCTTTCTAAACCATATGGGGGGAAAAGCTGTGTTTTCTTACTCTTTATAAGTTTATATATAACCGATTTGGTGTTATTTACATTTGTTGTTTATGTTGAATGAATGATCAAATGATTCTATATTAATGTAATTGACATTTTATATACTGTCTTGTATACTGATGTTGTACAGCAAAATAACATTATATAAACATGAACAGATCAAAACAAAAAATAAATAAATAAATAAATCTTATATACTGTCGATTTGCGGGCTTGAGCCTGTTGTGCAATTAATTCTAATGTCTTTCATCGCTTTCCCCATTATTTACATTGCAGTATTGATTTTTTTTATTTGCATTTACAGTGCTATGAACAGGTGTTTAACCCCCTTGCGGGTCCTCCTAGCACTCATAGGATTTTCTCCTTCATTTGCCATTTACGGTGTGAAAACATTTGCGGGCTTTGGGAATTGGAGCAATTGAATAGCGATTTGCGATTTTAGCCATTGTAACTCTTGCAAAAGCGAAAGATCAAAGGCTTCAGGAGGCTGTAAGTTACAGGTTTAACCATCGCAATTTTTTCAAGGCAGAACTCGTAACCCGTTTGGCGCTCACAGAAACACTCCAATTGAATAGCAAATTAACTTGCAACCTCACTTACGGGCTACAGTAACATACAAAAGTTCAATTGAATCAGGCTCTATGTTATTTTTTCGTAGATCAGAGACATAAAATTTCAATTAAATTTTTTTGTTATTCTGGGTTGTAACAACACAAAATGTGGAAAAGACCAAGAGGAGTGAATTTTCATGCAAAGCACTGTATCTATAGTTTACTCTTTTCAGAAAAAAAAACATTTGATAATAGGCAAAACAATTATTAGAAAATAAACAAATAGAACCTTTTATTTACTAACTATTTTATGTAATTATTATTTGCAATTATTTGTGTGCTTACCTGGTTTGTCATCTGGAGGGGACCTTAGATGCAAATTAGCATCCAGTGAACAATAGGATACGTTATCTTCCTTTGTACCATCCATTTAAATAGCTAAATGTAAATCCTGCCTGAAACACAGATGACAAATCTGGTCCTGCATGCCAGGGACAGATATCAAAAGTTTGTTGAGTTGTGGAGGATTTAATTAATTTTTCTGTAATAATCATTGTATGAATAGTGTGAGCCACTCTAAAGGTATTCTAGATCTGTGGTCCGATGAATACACTGCAGATCTAGAATACATTTTAGAAATGTGATCTTATGGAATCAGAAATATAAGGTGTGGGGGGCGTGGCCTAATGGGAGATGCAGCAAGATGTGCCCGGCAACAGCTCCAACCCAACACCCAGACAATCCAGGGTAATTTGCCCTAATCCCCCATAAAAAAAACGTTAAGCACCAGCATAAGAGCAAGGGGGTGCAGGGGAATAGGAGGACAGAAAAATTTAGAGAATCGGGGCTAATTGACACGCCTCGTGGTCGAGGCCTGGTGCACCCGGCCTCTCCGGCGATCAGCAGCAGCAGCAGCACAGCAGAGCAGTGCAGCAGGGGTGACCCACGCAGCCCAGAAGCCCACTTTTAACCCTTAACGATCATCACCTGCCACTGGAACAGATTAAGTGGTTGAGGCCTCCACCACCTGGTCCCCCGTTGAACCCGCGCCAGAGACCGAAAGAGGTGCCAGACTTGAAGGAGAGGCTGCTCTGGGAGGTAAGCGGGACACCGTACACCGGATCCCTTCCTCACCCTCCCTACACAAGTAGTGCATAAGCATACAAAAAAGGGGCAGCCCAGACCCCAACATCTAAAGTGGCACAAGTCAATTTGACACAGCAATTAGAGGGGGCAGGAGGCCATCTTGAGACACAGCCACCAAGAGGGCCCCCCCCCCAGACAAGGCTCCAAAATGGGGCCCAGACAGCACTAACAGCAGCCTTCTTAAGCCTCACAGGGGAGTCCCCAACTGGACAGCCTACAACAGCACAATTACTGCCTTAAACTCATCTGTGCAAAGATTAAGATTAAAAGGGGTTAAAAGATTTAAGAGACAGAGTCACAACCCAGCATCTCTCCTAACTTAATAAATGACAACAAGTTGTGAGAAACATGTCACAAATAAGCTGGCAAGACTTATCTAGACAAGTTTCACTAGGATTGTAAATATGTTAAACAATACAAAAAGCAGGATGCATTAACTCACTGAACTACGCAAGTCACCTACATGAGCCGGCTACCAGAAAAGCACTAGCCTACCTGAACTCTCATACTCAACTAAGCAAAATCCCTAGACTGCTTCACCTACAGCACAGAGTCAGAAGACAGCAATCTCTATAGATCACACCCTCAGGACAAGGCGGCAACATGGCGGCTCGCAGCAGCACCAAACCCCAAAAAAAACAAGCGAGTAGAAACATCCTGGAGTTTTACAAAGCTCCAAATGATGCGCCATTACTCCCGCACAACTCAAGCTCGCTGATCAGAGAGGGAGAGACGGAAGTAGCACATGCTCAGGTGGAACTAACAGACAAATACATGGAGAAAATAAAACTGATGCTCCAAGAACTAATGACGACTGCTATCACAGACCTGAAAAGGGAGCTGCATGGCCTGGGACAAAGAACGCAGCTGTTAGAGGAGCAAACAGACCAGATAGCAGAAGCCCAGATGCATGATCAAGAAGTAACGGCGCAACACTCCACACAGATAAAAGAGCTGACCGACAAGGTTGAAGATCTTGAAAACTGCTCACGAAGACATAACATAAGACTGAGAAATGTCCCAAACAGCATTTCAGACATACTGCAGTACTCAAAAGCGGTCATACTTAAGATCATTCCCACAAGCAGCGAAGCAGACTGGGCTATTGAAAGAGCGCATAGGGCCCTTGGCCCAACAAAGGCTAACAACCAACCTAAGGATATAATAATAAGATTTGCCAAACAAAGCGCAAGAGACCTGATACTCACAGCAACGAGAAGGCTCAAAGAAATCAAAGGTCCGGACAACTCATCTATACAAGTATACATGGACTTGGCTCCGGCCACACTGCAGAAAAGAAAGGAGATGAAACCCATTCTGGAGATATTGTCCAGCCACAAGATCCTCTACAAGTGGGGTTTTCCATTTTCACTAATTTTCCAGCGGGGCGGATCCACTTACAGAGTACACACAGTGGAAGAAGCTGAGATCCTCCTGAGAAAGCTGAATTTGCTAGCAGAGGACAGAGACGCTGAAAGGAGAAGTCCAAGACCCAGACCCAGTCTTGCCAAGATGTGGCAAGTATCGGCCAAAAAAACAAAAACAGCAGCCTTCAGTAGGGGGCCTCTTCTAAAGCAAGCTACAGGAGGAGGTCTGGACACCGTTCCGTCAGCCGACTGCGAGGATCCCGATGCTGATCATTGAGAAAGAGTATTGAACACTTTTTTTTTCCCACGAGCAGGTTGAGACGAGGAAATTGCAGCAAATAGCTAAAATGTATAAGTTATGTTAGAGATAGTTAGATTGCTATATATACAGATATGCAGAACTAGTTGTAGCAGAGCTCTTGAGGTGACTTAAGTGATTTAGAGGGATGAAGATTAAGGGGAGTTTTGAGCCCCTAACAACTCACCAGGTAAAACCCCCAGGAGGGAGTCCTTTCCCTAAGAGGTCAAACCCAGTAATGGGTTAAATAGCTACTGGCCTCAAAGTATGGAAACAGTTAGGGAGACAGGGAAACTACCAAATTGTTAGGAAATGTTTTAACCAGTTTATTGAAATGTTGAAACTAAGCTTCTGTATCTCTTTTGCTTTTCTTCTTAGTCTATCCAGTTTACAGGTGGTCTCGGCGCCCAAGGCACCCAAGGGGGGACCCCGGCGCGGGTCACGGTCCTTCAGCCTTCTACACCCAGGTAACCTAGCCGCCACACACTCCCCACAGAGAACATATACAGCTAACTACACGAAAAACCAATGGCTGACGTAGAGCACAACTTTTTAACACACAATGTAAGGGGCTTCAACTCTCAATTTAAAAGACGCAAAGCTTTCCTGTTTTATAAAAGATTCCATCCATCTGTCATATTTATGCAAGAGACCCATTTCGCCCAGGGCAAAGTACCCACTTACCTACACAAGGAATTCCCAGTATTCTACACTTGCAACCAGAAAAGCAAAAAAGCAGGCTTAGCTACATTAATACACCGTGATTTCCCATTTGTAGTTGAAAAACAAACCAAAGACAAAGAGGGTAATTATTTAATATTAACAGCAGCCATCCTAAATCTTAGAATCTCACTGGTTAATATCTATGCCCCCACCACAGCGCCCACCAGAGCGCTCATTAAATTGCTAAGCACCTTGAAGCAAAAAGACTGGGGAAAAATCATACTAGGAGGTGACATTAACCTTACTCTCGAGCCTTCTGTAGACAGATCAAGAGCAACCCATCTCACACGTAACATGAAACAGCTCAAAACAATCCACACACAATTGAGGGAGTTAGAGTTGACTGACGCCTGGAGGGGACTACACCCCTCGGAAAAGGAGTACTCTTATTATTCCCCAACTCACAATTCCTATTCCAGAATAGATGTTCTCCTAACTCATACTTCGCTATTTAACCACACAGTGGATGCCCAGATCCACCCCTGCCCCTGGTCTGACCACTCGGTAGTTAGCATCAAAATTCAACTGGGACTTAGCCTTACAACCCCTGGGAAGTGGAGCTTAAACGAGGCACTTCTAACCAATCCTGGATCACTAGCACAAATAGAACATGACATTCAAGATTACTTCACTTTAAACATAGTCCCCGAGGCAAACATAGGGTGGGTCTGGGTAGCGCACAAAGCATACATTAGAGGCACCTTAATTAAACTGGCAGCTGCCAGAAAGAAACAGTACATTCAAAAAGAAAATGCCTTATTTAAAAATCTGCAGTACTACAGGAAAAAGCAACTCAGGCCAAAGTTCCTGGGGTCTCTAGAACCCAGCTAGACAACACTAGACTAGAACTGGATGCGGTACTAGCCGCTAAAACTGAACAGGCCCTTAGGAAGACTAGGCATACGTTTTACGCCCAGGGTAACAAGCCCTCCCCTATGCTTGCACGCAGACTCAACCTAAAGAAAAACTTAACTCATATCACCAAAATTAAAACAGAAAGTGGAGAAATTACAATGAACCAATCGGAAATAAAAAAGGCATTCCACAAGTGCTACCAAGAAATCTACTCGGCAAAAACGAAAGCCAACAACTTCACAGTGCAGGAATTCCTTAACAGCCTAGACACTCCCAAAATCTCGGAGGGGGACTTAGACACCCTAAATGCAGAGATAACCCCATCTGAAGTTATTGACACTATAAAAAAGCTTAAAGCAGGAAAAGCCCCTGGCCTGGATGGCTACTCAAACTTATACTATAAAAGCCTTGCAAAACACCTTGCCCCACACCTAAGCAAATTATTTAATGAGATGCTATTAGGAGAACCAATGCAAACCGAGCTAAACCAGGCAGATGTAATCTTTATCCCTAAACCAGGAAAGGATACTTTAAACCCAAGGAACTATAGGCCAATATCCCTTTTAAACGGGGACATTAAAATCCTAGCTAAGCTAATGGCAGCAAGGGTATCCAAATTCCTGCCCAAACTAATACACAAAGACCAGGTGGGCTTTGTGCCGTACAGACAAGCTGGGGATAACATACAACGTATTCTAAATGTTTCCCACATAGCTAAAAATGCGAACATACCTCTCAGTTTAGTAGCCTTAGATCTAGAAAAGGCATTTGACTCCGTTGAATGGCCTTATTTACATGCGGTACTAGATAAATTCGGCATCAGAGGCAAATTTACAAATCTAGTAAATACATTATACAAAGCACCGACGGCAAGCCTTAAGCTTCCAGAGGCTAATAGAGATCTTATAAACATTCAGAGAGGTACGAGGCAGGGATGCCAGCTGTCCCCGTTACTATTCGCTCTAGCCATCGAACCTCTTGCTCAGGCCATTAGGACATGCCCCACCATACAGGGTATCGAGGTGGAATGTCAACAAATGAAATGTAGCTTGTTCGCAGATGACATCCTGTGCACGCTTACAAAACCGGTAACCTCAATAGCAGCCCTTATGGATTTAATGTCTCGATTTGGGAACTTGTCAGGCCTTAAAGTTAATGCAGATAAATCTGAAATAATATGCATGAGAGTGCCCTCAGACCAGGTACAAGCCCTAAAAGAAGGACACTCGTTCTCATGGCCAAAGGGAAGTATTAAATACCTAGGAGTTAACCTCACACCAGAGATGTCAGCTTTATACAAAGAAAATTATACCCCCCTTTACAAAAAATTACAAGCAGATCTACTTAGGTGGAATAGATACAACCTGTCATGGACAGGAAGAATAAACGATTTTAAAATGAACATGTTACCCAAAATCTTATACTATTTTAGAACACTCCCGATTAGGATACATAGAAGAGACCTAGATGGCTTCCAAAAAGCGGTATTTCGATTCATCTGGCAACATAAACACCCGAGAATTAACAAGTCCCTAATGTATAGAGACAGAGAAGCAGGGGGTCTGGCGTGCCCAAATTTGATACACTACTTTAAAGCAGCCCAGATTTCCTTCCTACCACAAGCCCATTCCAGTGAACACCAACCAATGTGGGTATTCCTAGAGAACTATCAAATGAAACCCTACAAATGGGATAATATCATTTGGTCCCCGACAAACCCCCCAATAGCAAAATCAGGCTACAATAATCCAATGATTAAATTATCCTTGCAGGAGTGGAGGGGCGAACTCCAGGCGGCAGTTAGCACACTCCCTTTCATCTCTCACGCCAGTCCTTGCGGGGTCCCAGATAATGAAGGAGTTAGGGGGGGGCTCAAAAGCGTGGTGGCTCTCGCGGAAACTAGACCTGCTAGGGGCATGGTTCCAGGACGGCAACCTCCTAACCTCTATACAATTCATAAATAAGTACAATCTACCAGACAGAGAGATATTTAACTACAACAAGATATGCCACAGGGTCCAAGAACTGGTCAAATCCTGGGGTCCCCCACAGGACACCTGGTTTGCGAAAGTATGTGCGCAGAATCCCCTAGCCAGAGGCATAATTGGTACCCTTTACTCGCTTGCCAACAAGCCACTTAAAGACCAAAAGCCTAAACACGTCCTACAATGGGAACAGGAAATGGCAATAGAATGGGACACCCAGAGATGGGGAAAAATACACAAGGCATTGACTAAAGGCTCCCTCTTCTTTAGCTATTTAGAGACAGCAACTAAAGTACTACACAGGGTATACATGACACCTGACAGGCTAAATAAGATAAATCCGCTTTCCCCACCTAAGTGCTTTAGGAACTGCTCAGATAGAGGAACCTTTGGCCACATCTGGTGGGACTGCCCAAGAGTACAGGCCCTTTGGTGAAGGGTAACTGCAATGATCTCTGAGGTATTAGACAGGGAAATACACCCCTCTAGGGAGACATGCTTACTGGGAATACCAGTACTAAACGTTAGTAAGAACTATAACAAGTGGATACAAATGGTCATGCTGGCAACCAAAAGCCACATTGCAAAGAATTGGAAATCACCCCATTTAGACGCCCAAGAGGTTATAAAAAAATTAAACCACATCATGATTTATGAAAAAATGACGCATTCAATAAACAACTCCCTCTCCACTCTTAGTCAAATTTGGGACAGATGGATGGAATCGGACAAAGCTATTTTAATTTAACAAAAACTTGATTAAGAATGGAAATTAGTACACTAGAAAGGGAAGGCGTAATCGGAATGAGGCGGAGACTCTAGGCCGAGGTGACAGGTGCCTTGGGCGTTGACAACTACTGGCAAATTGTGTAAACTGAAGAAGATAGACAGGAAGAAGAAAAAAAAAAAAAGCAAGGAAGATACAGGTAATAAGTTCATTGACTTGTTTATTTATTGTTTGTTCGATGTTATACTTCCCATATACTAGGTGAATAAGGTACATCTCGAGCTATGCAAAATTGAAACATCTATATATATATATATACATATATATATATATATATATATATATATATATATATATATGGATAGGCAACAAGTTAGCTCACATATAAGAATTGGACAAGTTTAGTCTCGAGAAGTCAACTGCTAGGGAAGGAATAGCTAGCAGGCGTTTCCTGCAAAGTTGAGAAAATGAAAAAGGTTATGGTGGACACATAAAGCAGACACCCAAAATTGTCAGGACAGGATAACCATTATTGACAACAAAGTTGTAAAAGATATCTAAAATATTGTTATAAAAACCTGTTTATGCAAAACTGTGTTGGACCTGCGAGTCAAACAACATTGTGTTACTGAATACTGCTTATGTGTCAATAAAAATATTTGGCTGCGGGACTTAGGCTGCAATGAGCTCCGAAGGCTGTCATTGCAGGCCTCGCAGAACTTAAGCTCCCATCAGCCTCTGCCTTTCTCTCATCTCCCCTCTGCAAGAGCTGCAATGAGCGCTGCAGGCGCTCATCATGAGGTCCGCAGGGCTTCCTCACTCTCTGCCTCTGGAACGGAGACACAAGGAGGGAGAAGAGGCGGAACGGAGACACAAGGGATGGAGAGAAGGGGGGACGGAGACACAAGGGATGTAGAGGGGGGGATTGAAGACACAAGGGAGGGAGAGTGGGGAAGGAGACACAGATGAGGGAGAGGGGGAAAGGAGACACAAGGGGGGAAATAGAGATGGACAAAGGAGACACGGGGGAAGGGGAGAGGGTGAAAGGAGGAACAGGAGAGCGAGAGAGGGGGAAAAGGAGACACAGGGGAGGGAGAGGGGGGAAATAAAGAAGGGGAAAGGAGACACAAGGGAGGGAGAGGGGGGAAAGGAGACACAGGGGAGGGAGAGGGGGAAAGGGAGAGGGGGAAAGGAGGTGCAGGAAAGGAGGTGGGGGAAAAGAGACACAGGGGATGGAGAGGGGGGAAAGGAGACACAGGAGAGGGGGAAAGGGGTAAAAGGAAGAGGGGGAAAGGAGGCAAAGGAGAGGGAGAGGGGGAAAGGAGAAAAAGGGGAGGGGGGAAGGAGACACAGAGGAGGGAGAGGCGGGGAAAAGACACAGGGCGGGTTGGCCAATACAAGTGCCAAGTGGACGCTTGTCCAAGGCCAGTAATGAGAGGCAAAGCCGCTCATTGTGTGGCTCGTGATGAGCGCCAAAGGCACTCATCGCGAGGCTCGCAAGTTACAGGGGGGAGAGCCAAGCATTGTCTGGCAAAAAGCATTGCCAGCTTTCTAACTTTATTCCCGTCATTTTTGACAGGCAATTTCCTAGTTGCAGATAATAGGAAAGTTAATTATTTTAAATAAATATATTAACTATTGTAGTTGTAAAATATTTTATCAAGCCTCAACACATTTAGTTAACCCATCTGTACTATGACTCACTTTTTTATTTTTTTATTTAATACTGTTCTCTACTTTTGTACTTCGACAAATTGTACTCTTTAGTAGTTTGGGCTGTGGATAAAAATGCTTTATAAATTTAATTAAATAAATATAATAAATAAATAAATAGTCTTACTAGTCATTTTGTATCTCTTTGATTTATGTAATTATACATTACTAGCTTGATTTTGTTAATTTAGTCAAAACTGTTTTTTTTTCTGAATTTTAAAATACTATGGAAAACTAAAGAAACCAAAGCAATAATATTTATTTTTGTACAAGATAATTAAATAAATGTGACAAATCTTTATCCCTTTTTAAATATTTCATGTCTGTTGCTTCAAAGTCATAACTCTGCATAGATCCCTTTCCATAGCTGCTCCCTTTCACTTACCTCCTTCCTGCGTGATGTGCCTCTGCCTGCAGCACAGTTCCATGACAATTATTATTATTTACTAGCGACTTGCCCGTCAAAAAATGAAGGCAATGTGATGTATATGTTTGTCAAGTTGTTTAGTTATTTATATATATCTTTGACACTTGTAAGTATTGTGATATGAACGTGTATTTTTGTAAAATGTTGATGCAATGGTTTTTTACCATGAAATTTGTATCTGAAGAATTGTTAACTTTAATATACATTGAATGCAGAGGAAAGCAAAAAGTAAAAAGCCTTGTTGAAACGTCCCGAATTTGAACATTACGTTTAAAATATATGTAAGCAATAACCTTCAAAGTATATATTTTGAAACGTGAACTTTATTTTTTATGTAACTTTAGAAGTTGACAAAACATTTGTATAATTTTGAACATTATAAACAGGAACATAGTGAATACATTTTGTAACTTAATTTTGTATTAAAAGTATTAACATTTGAATGTAAAAACAGTTGAACTTTAAATTAATCAGTATTAACATGCAATTTGTATCCGAATAATTGTTAAGTTCAATATACATTGAATGTAGAGGAATTCATACAGTAAAAACTCTCCTTAAAACGTACCTAATGAAAGTAATTTCTTCCTGACCACATAAACTGGCGATAAACATTAATGTAGGTAGTAATCTTAAGATAACAGACAATATTTACATTGTGACTTAAAAGGTGCTTGAGCTGTTAACATGAACTTTGTAATATGTTGAATGAAATAACTTGAAAATATTGTTTTTAAACTTGTAACATTATAAACATTAACATAGTGACTTAACATTTTAACATAATTTTTCATAAAAATGCAAGGCAAGTATTTTGTGAGGCGCATTATCCATAAACATTACTTCCATTAATTATGACGGAATTAAACAACAAATTGCTATGTATTTTTTAATGCTTTTAAGAAATGTTTGCATGGCTTTAATTTGTATCCTGCAAAGTTATAGTACTTCATAGTAGACAATGTTTTTAGTAAAAATACGTCCATCTTCTAATAAATCACCTTGACTTTCATTGTTTTCAATGTAAACTTTAATAGCCTGTGGATTTTTGCACCGTGACAATGCAACGTACAATTGACCATGTGCAAATACTGGTTCTTCCAAGAAAATACCCACAGATTTGAAAGTTTGACCTTGTGATTTATTAATGGTCATGGCAAATGCCATAATAATGGGAAATTGTCTTCTTTGAAGTATAAAAGGGAGACTACTTTCACTTGGTGCTAAATCTATTCTTGGTATGAAAACTCTCTCTCCTTTATGGGTACCAGTTAAAATTTCAGCATCTATAAAATGGTCCTTTAATTGTTGAACAATTAATCTTGTGCCATTGCATAGGCCTTTTTTTGGGTTCATATTTCGCAGTAACATGATAATTGCACCTTTCTTTAGCTGCAAAATATGTGGTGGCATTCCAGAAGGAGTTAGAGAGTTTATGAATTCAGTGGAAAAGTTAGCCTGACTTTCATTGTCATCAGCAAGTACAGAATCAGCACTGTGATAATTTATTTGTGGTGCATTAATTTTTTTAAAGATTTCATTATTGAGGATTAATGCATCTTTATTTTTACACGTCAGTATGACTTGGTTGGCAAGCTCGGAATATTCTTCGTTATTTATGCTCTCTTCAAATATAGCCGATATAATATCTTGTTGACAAATCATATGAGGTGGGATCTCTACAGTGTCGTCAGGTAAATGTAGTATTTTTTCTGTTCTGCCTTCTCCAATTTTAATAAGCCAACCATTGAAATCAGTTTGGCCTTCTGATCTCATATTTTGTTGCAGTTGAAGATGGGTAAAATAGGCACTGGCAGTTTAAATCCACTATGAACAGTTCTTCCACCTTCTAATAAAAGTGCAGCAATTCCAGTAGTGGCAAACGCCATTGCTATTTGTCCTTGTGCTCGTACTGAACTCATTAATAAATTGTACAAATAGGTTTTACCTGATCCGCCAGGTCCATCAAGATAGAAATAACGCTCTGTCACCATGTCATCATCTATTGCATTTTTAATGGCATGAAATGCTTGCAATTGTAGTGTATTTAAAGTTGCAAGTCTTTCTTGTGTTCTTTCTGCTTGTAGTTGAATGTCATAGTCTTCAAAGTTTATGTCATCTATAAGACCTGGATCAGGCAAATTAAAACTTGCACAACTTAATCCATGAGTTAAAAATACTTCTTGGATTTCCATTAACGCTTTTAAGTGTGCAATGGGTTCATTGTATCGTCGCATAAAGTCTTCAGCCATATTACTTTTAAAAGTCTTCCACAAAGCTAATGCATTTGGAGCATTTGAGAAGATACAAATAAAAGCAAATTGTTCTCTCATCTGTCGTGGCATTTGACATTGTGCTGCTTCTTCTAAACATCTTTCCCACTCTGTATCATCAGCGAGTAAGTTTCTATGTCTTGCAGCTAAATGGAAGGATTCATATACAATGTCATTAACAGTTCTTAATTGTTCAAAACTTTGTGCTCCTGGAACATTTAAAAGTAATATCCGTAAGCAAAAACGTTCAACATCTCTTGGACTGACTGTGTAAATTCGTGGAATTATTTTATTGCCTCTGGTTTTTCTTGGTCTCCATAATCCATTCACAAAAACATAGTGATATGGAATTTCAATATATAAGTATTGTGTTGCTTGAGCATCATTGGAATTTAATGCAAACCATGCAGTTAGTGTAGTGTGACGATCTTCACTTTGGGCCAATGCATTCATTTCATTTCCAGCATGGAAATAGACTAAATGTCGTTGTGGCAAATGTACTGCTAATCTATATACTGCATGTGATCTATCATGCATTTCAAATTTTAAAAGCCGCCACATAGCTTCTGGTGCACTTACATAGCGAGCATCTACATGAGATGCAAGTTCATCGTGTACTAACTCACTACATTCAGGGTTGTCTGCACTTTTGACGACTACAGTAGCTGCATCATAGCCTTTGTAAATATATTTGTAGACATATTTAATGGATTTGATGGAAGTGCAGGCTTCTACGTTGATGTGGGCGTTGTACTTCATGAGTAAATGAGGATTGTAGGGTACTACATATCTATTGTCCACTTTTTTTCCACGAATAATGGCACTATCTCCTTCTATTCTTTTATAAAGTGGATATCCATCACAATTTGCATATGTTTTGTCTCTAAAATCTTTAGGAAAATCTTTTGAACATTTATTATTTTCCATACATGGTGATTGTGGATTAAGGTCTCCACAGGGTCCATGAATCATGCGATGAGTAACAATCTCATATAGTCTACCATATAGTTCTGGATCTGGTAGTTCAGCAACTATGACTGCATCCACTTTGTCCGAAGTATCTAATTTATCTTTCTCTTGAAGTATTATCAGAAGATGTGCATGTGGAAGGCCTCTTTTTTTAAATTCAATGGTATATACATTAGCAAGACATTTGCCAAATAACTGATTTATAGTGAAGTCACGTATTAATTCATTTAATTTGATCTTAAAAACTCTGGCTACTAAATCTGGTCGATCAGAAGCAGTTTGTCCAAGAAGTAGATTTTGTGTAATTTCTGGCCATTGTGGATTACATGTAAATGCCAGAAATAAATCTGGTTTTCCAAATTTGGTGACAATAGCCATAGCATCATTGTATCTTTCTCTCATATTTCGAGGAGATCCTTGAAAGGAAGATGGTAAAACGATGGCTTTGCCAGCTGTCATGTCTCTGCTTGTAGCCACGTCAGCAACATAGTCCATGAGTCCACAATATTGTTCTACACGTTGTTTATCTTGTTGATATTTTATAAAGTTTAAATTATTTGCCTCAACTTGCAAATATGAATCAATAATCCATTGTTGTGTTAGTTTTCCACCACATAAAATCAGATTAAATTCATGTCTAATGGCAATTTGAGCTACATTAAATTCAAGCATAGAAACATTATTTCGGATTCTGGCTTTGTCTTTCTCTAGTTTGACGTCTTTTCTTCTCTTGTTTGCTCTCGTTATCAGACATATTAATCTGTAAAGGCCAAAAAAGAAATGTAATTGGGTATATTGAAGTTTGTAATTACTGTTAAAGATTATTGTGCACAATTGAGAAATAAAAGGTAAATCATTAATGTATCAGTTATATTTTGTTGAAAGTTATAATTCCTGGCCTCATTTAATAACAATTTGGCCAATTGAGTACTGCTGTAAATAAGCAGTTAACATCTTTTTTTGAAATAATTTTTTAGTTATTGAAAACCTTGTTTGTGGATAGATGTTTACCACTGAAAAACGTATTTGCAAAAAAAACCATTGATGTGCTTATTGAGCAATGTAATGCATAGTGCCAATTTAAATAGAATAAGGGACATAGTCATTAATTTTTTATTTTTTTAGTTGTCACGGATGCAGATGAAACATGTTTCTTTAGTTTTCTCCTTTTGTACTTATTATACTGTACCTTGGTTTAAGTGTGATTTAAATTTGAATGTTTGTTGGTGCTTGGTTGAAAATCTTTGTCCAATGGTCTGGTCCTCTGTTGTAAGTCCTCGTCCGATGGTGTGGTCCTCTGTGTAAAATCCTGGTCCTATGGTCTGGTCCTCTGTTGAAAGTCGTGGTCCAATGGTGTGGTCCTCTGGCGATAGCCCTCGTCCGATGGTGTGGTCCTCTGGCGATAGCCCTCGTCCGATGTTGTGGTCCTCTGGCGATAGCCCTCGTCCGATGTTGTGGTCCTCTGGCGATAGCCCTCGTCCGATGTTGTTGTCCTTTGTTGAAAGTCCTCGTCCGATGGTGAGGTCCTGTGTTGAAAGTCCTAGTCCGCTGGTATGGTCCTGTGTTGAAAGTCCTCGTCCGATGGTCTGCTCCTGTGCTGAAAGTCCTCGTCCGATTGTCTTCACGCAGTATCTGTTGTAACATAAAATTGAAAATGTTGTTTGAGTGAAATGTCTTTTAAATTCAAACAAAATGTCTTAATTTTGGTGTATTGTATCTGTTCTGGTTATTTTTTTCTATGTGTTTGTCTAACTTTATCTACAATCCTGATTTGTTTGCACGACTTTTGTTATCCTTACTTAAGCTTCTTAGTAAGGCTTGTAGGTTGTGATATATTAAAGAAGAATATTAATTTAGTTTGCTATGTGTTTTTTTGTACAATCCTGTTTTGTGCACACCACTTGTGGTATACTTATTTAAGGTTAATTGTAATGTTTCTAGGTTGTTAAACATTAAAGAAGAATCTTAATTTAGTTTCCTATGTGTTTGTGTGAGTTTAAGTACAATCCTGTTTTGTGCGTACCACTTCTGGTCTACTTATTTAGCCTTGTTTGTAAGGCTTATAGGTTATTAAACATTAACTAAGAATATGAATTTAGTTTGCTATGTGTTTGTGTGAGTTTGTTACCATCCTGTTTTGTGCGCACCACTTGTGTTATACTTATTTAGCCTTTATTGGGATGGTTATATTTTTTTAAACATGAAATAAGAATATTAATGTACTTTGCTATGTGTTTGTGTGAGTTTGTTACCATTCTGTTTTGTGCGCACCACTTGTACTAAAGTTATTTAGTCTTCATTGTACTTGTTATAGGTTGTTAAATATTAGAGAAGAATGTTAATGTAGTTTCCTATGTGTTTGTGTGAGTTTTTGTACAATCCTATTAGGTGCGTACCAATGTTATTATTGTTATTTAGGCTTCTTTGTAAGGCTTATAGGTTGTTAAGCATTGAATAAGAAATTAAATTTAGTTTACTATGGGCCTCATTCAATTTCAATTTTGCCAATTGAATAGTGCTCTAAATAAGCACATAGCATTATTTAAAGAAGTTTTTAGTTACTAAAAACCTTGCTTTTGGATAGATGTTTGCTAACTAAAAACTTCTTTAAAAAAAATATGTTTATATATAATATAATATATATATTATGTGCTTATTTAGAGCCGTATTCAATTTGCTAAATCGCAATTGAATGAGGGCCTAAAAGTGCTTATTTATAGCCATATTCAATTGGCCAAAATATCAATTGAATGAGGGCCTTTGGTTGCTGCATTTGTTATATTGTCGGGGCCTCATTCAATTGCGTTTTGGGCAATAGAATAGGGCTCAATATGACCACAGAGCATTTTTTTTTACAGAAGTTTTTAGTTAGTGAACTTGTATCTAAAAGCAAGGTCTTCACTAACTAAAAAGTTCATTAAAAAAATATCCTCTGTGCTTATATAGAGCCCTATTGAAATGGGCAAATCACATTTAAATGAGGCCCTCGGACATTAAAGATATATAGGTCTCATTTAATTGCAATTTTGCCAATTGAAGCTCTATATAAGCACATAACATATTTTTTGACGGAAGTTTTTAGTTATTGAAGACCTTGAATGTGGATAGAAGTTCAGTAACTAAAAAGTTCTGTATAAAAAATATGTTATGTGCTCCCAATTGAATGAGGCTCATGGTTCGTTTCTTTGTTATACTTAATACTTTACCTTGATTGAAGTGTCGAATGACAGAGGGTCCCCTCCTGCCAATCTTAATCCGCCGGTCTTCTTGTAGTGTCTGTTTGAAAAAGAAAGTGAAATAGTTAATTGTATATTTTTTATTTTTTATTTAGCAAACCATAGCCTTTTCAGCATGTAATGTATTTTTATATTTACCTGTTCTTCTTTGTTGGTATTGTTTAAAAGGGATTGTGCTTCACAATGCACGGTGCAAATTGTTGAGTGACGCTGTTGATGCAGAGTCTGTTTGAATATTAAAAGAAGTAGAAAGATTGAGTTTTAGGTAATATATTGAATTGCAGTAAATTAATGTCATGTAAATATACTTCTGTAATTATTTTCAATTAACATTATTTTTTGGGGGGGGCTACACACATATGTCACATACATGAAGCACATTTCCAGAGTTCAATGTAATTTTTTTGTGTGCGTGTGACATATCACTATACATGAATCATATTTGAATTGTTAAATAACCTTATTTTTTGTTTTTTCCAACACACATAAATGTGTGTGTGTGTGAGATGTAACTATAGATGATACATATATGTGCGTGTCACATATTAGTATACATGACTCATATTTTAATATTACAATGTTTATTTTCTAATGTCATTTAAATGTAGTTCTTTAATTATTTTGTTTTAAGATCATTTTGTTGGAGGGGCAATACACATATATGTGCATGTCACATGTCAGTATACATAAACCTCTTTTTCATATTGAAATTATTTTGTTATTTTTTTTGTTAAATAAACCTTTTTTTTTGTGTGCCTACACACATAAATATGTGTGTGACATGTCACTACATATATCACATTTTTCTAGTTCATATTTTTTTGTTTTGTCCTGTCTTGATAATAAAATGTAATATATTATAGCTTACCTCTCAGTTGTAATTTGCACAGTGTAAAGTAGTAAATTATGAAAGAATTGTCTTCTCAAGTAAAAGCAGCAGTTATCTATGAAGTCACTCTGTTCATCACCTGAGGAGAAATGTATTTTTTGTGTAAAATAGGCAGTATTTATAAACTTGTAGAAAATTCTGGAAAGTTAGACCGTTAGAACGCAATACGCATGCGCTATTTGCGTTCCAGCTTACAATTTGCGTTCCATCCGCCATTTTGTGCGTAGTAGTGGTCAAAATGGTGTTTAATATGATTGTAATACGTTCCGCATAGTATGTGTTTCATTATTGCGAGTAAGTGTAGTATAGTTACGTCTTAAGCCTCATTTTCGTTTTGTTCGTCGGCCATTTTTTCTCTCGCTTAGCGATTGTATTAGTGTCTAAAGTGTTTTATTTTTATTTAAATGAAGGTGTAACTTGTTTTTTTGAGGTGCTGGATGGTTTCTCTTGCTGTAGGTAAGCTTTTTATGTGTGTTTTGTGTGTATTTATTGTGTTTTAAATGTTTGTATGTCGGCGTGTTGCGTCCGATGTTTGCGAGGTCGTAATGTGTGGTAACGTGTCTCGTATGGTGTTTGCGTGTGTAGCCTCATTTTAGTTTTGTTCGTCGGCCATTTTTTGTGTCGCTTAGGAAATTGTTTACTGTCTAAACTGTTTTATTTCGAGTAAAATGAAGGTGTAAGTTAAATTTTTAAGGTCCTGGGTGCTCCCTCTTGGTGTAGGTAAGGGTTTTTATGTATGTGCTGTGTGTATGTATTGTGTTTTAAATTTTGTAATGTTCGCGAGTTGCGTCCGAGTGTTGCGAGGCCGTAATGTGTGTGAACGTGTGTCGTATGTTGTTTGCAAGTGTCGTAATGTGTGTGTCGTGCTCTTTGGGTTGCGACGTGAACTTTGCGAGGGTCGCGAAGGCGCTCCATGCCAGCAACTGCGGCCCTCGCTTTGCAAGGTCCTCAGGTGCTGGCATGGTGCGCCTACGGCGCTCCATGCCAGCAACTGAGACCCTCGCCCAGTGCCCTCGCTTCGCGAGGGCCTTGGCTCGCTGTGCGAACCCGCAGCGTTAGCAGCAACTCGTACGCTCACAACTATATATGTGATTACTAGCGACTTGCCCGTCAAAAATGACGGGGCAATAAAATTTTAAGCCATGGCAATGCTGTTTGATACACGATGTAAAGCTTTTTCTACTCTGAGGACCTTCGGCGTTCACTGCGAGCCTCGCGCTGAGCTCCTTCAGTGCTCATCGCGTGGCTCGCAATGAGCGCCTTTGGCTTGGTGGCGGTACGATGATGAATTCCGACAGTACATGTACATGTACATCGAGTCGAAGTGTCTGCCACTCATTGAATGAGGGCAGCTGCACATGGGCACCAAACTGATGTTTCAAGCACGCGGCAGCGATCACGCGGTCTCAAGGTGCAGCAGATAAAAGGAGGGGTTCAGGCCTGGAGAGCCTGCTCATAAAGGGCCGAACACCCATACGGTTGGACGCAATGAACGCTACGGTAGGTTGCCAGCGAGAGCAGGGGCGGCCGCCTTACTGCGCAAGAGTTTCCGAGAGGGGTTCCAAATTCCGTGCTCGCCCTACCTGATTCCCGTCTCCGGAACCTGAAATCGGTGAAGCAGTTTCCAGAGGTGGTGTCAGAAAAAATCCGGGTGGAGGTAGAGCTGGGAAGGATGGCAGGCCCTTTTTCCTCCATTCCTTTCCAGGGCTTGGTCATTTCCCCTCTGGGCATAGTACCAAAGAAGGAGGTGGGAAAATTTCGCCTCATCCAGTATTTATCTTATCCTCCGGGCAGCTCAGTCAATGACAGGAGCGATAAACAGTATTCGTCCGTGTCGTACGCTCCTTTCGACCAGGCCACGGGCCTGGTTAGACAGTTGAGCGCCGGAGCTAAGATGGCGAAGGTGGATATTGAATCCGCTTTTCGCTTACTTCCATTGCATCCCCAGAGTCACCGTTTCCTTGGCTGTTTCGTAGACGGAGAGTAGTTCGTAGACCTTTATTTGCCCATGGGGTGCTCCATTTGTTGTTCCTATTTTAAAGCCATAGGATTACCCATTAACTTGATGATTTTCTCTTCGTGGGTCCTGCACATTTATCCACCTGTGATTTCATACTGGGGACCTTTTTCGAGGATATGTCAAGGTTTCGGGGTTCCCCTAGCAGACAAAGATACGGAGGGGCCCACCCACGGAATTGGCGTTTCTGGGTATACAGATCAATTCAGACAAAATGGAGTGCATCTTAGAGAAGTTGTTAGATCTGTCAGCGGAGCTGCGGGCTCTAGCAGGAGCCAGAAGAGTGTTGTTGCAGTGGCTTCAATCCATTTTGGGAAAACTGAATTTTGCGTGCAGGAACATTTCAATGGGCCGAATATTCAGCAGAAGAATGTCGTTGGCTACAGCAGGCATATTACAGCAACATCATTTTTTAAAGGTGTCCGGGGCAATGAGGGAAGATGCACGAGTGTGGATGGCATTCCTTCGGAATTTCAATGGGAGTACTTGATTCAGCTGAGCAGAGTGAGGAACGTGCAGCTGGATCTCTACGCAGGCACAAGTTCGGTCGGAGTGAGAGCTTATTTCAGAGATACATGGTGTGCAGCACCATGGCCTGCATCATGGGTTATGGGCGGGCTTACAGACAATATCTCAGTTCTGGATCTGTTTGCCATCGCCACGGCGGTGCATCTGTGGGGCAGGGACTTTAGGGACCACCAGGTCCTTTTTCAATCAGGCAATGTGGCACGGTCCGTGCAATCAATAGCCCGCTTATTCGAGGCCAATGATCCGGCTAATACGGCATCTGGTTCTCTGTTGCCTCCGGTCGAACATCTGGGTAAGGGTGGAGATTGATTCCAGCCTGAACGTTGGGGTGGTTGACGCCCTTTCTCAGTTACAGGGAACCCGGTTCCGAACACTGGCGCCGGAGGCGAAGGATCACAGAGAGGGCATACCTCCAGAACTCTGGGAGCTTGGAGTGGTAGGGTAGCTGGTTACGTCAGACAGTCGGTAGTGCAGAGGACATGGCTGGCCTACAAGAAAGTATGGAGCACGTGGAGCGGCTTGGTGGAGGACGCCTTTTGCGCAGGATTGGATGAGAAGGCAATAGGAATTCTACTGTGGTTCTTGTTTTGGAGTGCAGAGAGAGGTGACTCCAGGGCAGCCGTTGCTCAGCAAATGACAGCCCTGACATTTATATTCAGGTTGGCAGGACGGAAGGATTTAACGAAGGAGTTTGTGGTTCGCCCGGTGGTCAAAGGCATGTTTAAGGGTAAACACAGGTTGGACAGGAGGCACCCGATCACCTTCTCTCTGTTGCTACACCTGGGGGAGGCGTTGGGTATGCTATGCAGGGACTCCTTTGAATCCCTGCTTTTCCAGACGGCCTTTTCCCTAGCAGTCTTCGCGGCTTTCAGAATTGGAGAATTGGTCTCTGCCATCAGGCACGGTTCGGGGGGCTGCTGGCAGAAGACATCTGTCTGGAAGGCAACAGATTTTGGTCTGGCTAAGGAGGTCGAAAACGGATCAGGCTGGAAAAGGAAGGGAAGTGGTGATATACAAAACTGGAACAGAGTGTTGCCCCCAGGCAAGTGTGAGGTTATACTTGGAAAAAAGGCCACCGGGGCCAGGCCCTCTGCTTTTGCATGCCAACGGCCAGGCCTTGTCGCGGTTTCATTTCAAAAGGATGCTAAAGTCCTTACGGCAGTTAGGCCTGGACCCGGCGGACTTTGGAACACACTCGTTTCGAATCGGGGTCGCTATGGAGGCGGCAAGATTAGGTTTGCCCAAAAACATGGTAAAAAGGATTGGGAGATGGGAGTCACAACGTTTTCGGTCCTATGCCAGAAAGGGCCATTTAACTGAGATGGACACAGTGAATGGCCTGTTGGAGAGCAATGCTCATCATCACGGTAGCCCACACATTTTGATTAGAGATGTGGGGGGCAACGATTTGGGAGTGATACTTATGAGGAAGATGTTAAAACATATGAAGAGGGATGTGAAATTTTGGCTAGTCCAGTTCCCTGGCCTGTTCATAGTGTGGTCCGAAATGATCAAGAGGAGATCATGGCGGAACTCAAGGGATCCGGTTTCGGTGGATAGAGCAAGACAAAAGATAAACAAGCACATGGCTAGTTTTGTTAGGAACCTGAGTTTTATTACCATTAGGCATCAGGAATTTGAAGGCGCAGACGCCGATGAATTCTTTCGCCCGGATAAGGTCCATCTAACAGATATAGGATTAGAATTGTTTACTCTGAAGCTTAAGAATGGGGCTATACGGGTCTTAGCTTTATTGAGAGAGCGAGAGAAGGGATCACAGTCTCAGGAGGCATCCTTCGTCTGCTCAGTGGCGGGAGGTAAGTCGCCCGGCCCACGGGCTTAAGTGGGCGTTGCCCTGCCTCATGGACGTGCTTAGTAAAGCACTGTGAGGCTCTGGGCGCGGGCCCAGAGTGTGAGGTTACTGACCGGGCAGGGCTCCTCCTCCGGGATGTTTAATTAAGCTGTGATGTAATAATGTTAATTATGTTAATTGGTTATTGGAATTTGGTTGCGTTAATAAAGCTGTGGCCCGTAACTTTTCCCAAGAAACACTTGGTCAGTGTGCTTATTTAATTAAATGCCTAATGGATCTTGCTGTGGTCATGTTTACAAGCACAACTCCTACCAAAGTATGATCATGGATGACTCCAGCATTCATTATTTAGTCAGGTTCAAGGTTTTCAGACATAAATATTTTTTTCATTACAGTACAGTGGTTCTTAAATAAAGGTGCTGCTTCAGCTCTACCGCTGAAATTAACAATTTACTACTGAACATAGAATTAGGGGCTTTATCACTGTTACTTTGATATTATTATTTCTATTTTTCCCAGGTCTGTCTAATTCATCCTTTTTTTGGTGCACCACAATAAGGTTTGGATAAATAAGGATATCTGTATAATAATTTAAACTTAAAGGGACAGGGACAACATTGTTTCCATGTCGCTTTGGAAAGATGGTATCTGATAATGTACCATTATATGTTTTCTTTTTTCAAATGAAGCTCTCAAAGCAGAACAAAAACTGATTCAAATATTTCACTGACTTAAAAGTGTGTCCCTGCCAACCAATGAGCAATAATACAGCTGTATGATTCATATTTATCTGCTAATGAAATCCAGAGACATACCTATGTTCTATGTATTTCGTGTTCGTTTCAATGAAGTTTAAACAGGTTTTATTAAATATATTTTCAGGCAAATACGACTTTGATAATGTTTAACACAAGCTTTTTTAAATTCATTAAGAAAACAATTGTGTTTCATGCACATTTAAAATTATTTATAGGCCACAAATAATTATTTTTTGTAACTATGCAAATCCACCTTAAGAGATGAAATGGGAAAGAGGCAGAGATACAAGGGGCGTGGCTTATAGCAGAACGCTGAGAGCAGGACACAGGAACTGCTGGGGATGCTGAGACTAAACCGGAAGTTATGAATGCTGCTTGTACTGAGCAATGATCCCGATATCACTGGTCGTGGTGGTGCTGGGAGGATGGTGTGTGATATACCTGGCTGACACCTTGCTCATGGTGAGGCCAGAACAAGATCTCTATCATCCATCTAGTGTAATGCACATCTGCAGTCACGTGTGTGCTCATGTTATACTGTCTATACACGTGTCATAGCTACAGTCACCCACATATGGTTACAAGATAACACTGTGATATAGAAGTATTGTCTATTTTTGATTGTAATGCAGTCAAAGCTGTATATATTGTAAGGGTATTAGTATTGTATGTACAATTCATATAAAGGATACAGGCATCATAGAAACAAATCTGGGTCCTTTCCCTCTTCAAATTCGCCAAAAATTCACCAGCAGTGCCACACACCAACTGCTAGATGGCGCTGCCGATTTTCAGTGCCCATACGATAGAGTTAGGGTTAGAGTAACCTTCTAAGGTTCCAACTTGTGTGCAATATTGGCAGCGCTGAAAAATATCCACAGGGCCATCTAGCGGCTACTTGCTGGCACTGCAGCTGTCAGTGCTGGCGAATTTATAACGGGATAGATCCCAAATCTGTCATGTACTGTAAGGGATTCACCATAGACAGACCTGCCACAGATTTATGTCATGGGAGTATTCGTGATCTCTGCTGCCCTGGGTTATTCAGGTGTGAGCTCCTTCCATGCCCCACTTGCATCTCCTTTCATCTTTCTATATTTCAATCATAAGTTTTGTATGTTCGTATCTAGTGACTGGGCCGTCAAAAAATGATGGCAATAACATTTTAAGCCAGGCAATGCTGTTTGCCACACAATGCAAGGCTATGGCCCCTGAGCACCTTTGGCACTCATCGCGTGGCTTGCAATGAGCTCCTTCGGCGCTCATTGCGAGCCTCTCCCCTGTGTACTTTGCAGGCTTCGTGATGAGCGCCTTTGGCGCTTATCGCAAGCTCTGCAATGAGCGTTTTTGGCAAGCCGCAACTTACCTGCTTTGCCCAGTGTAGTTTAGGGGCCTCGCGATGGGTGTTACTGGCTTGGGACTCTTTTTTTTTTACCTCGTTTTCATCCTATTAAGTTTTTTCTGCCGCCAATTTTTTTCTCGCTTAGCCAATTTCCGAGTGACCAAAACCCCCAAATATGTCTGCAATAAGCTTGCCACCTCACTCCAAGGCTTTCTGGCTCTCCCCCTATGCTGTGTGTGAGTGTATAATAACTTTTTGTGTACATTTTTCGTTTGTTGTGAGTCTTTGAACTGACGTGCTTGTCCGTTAAAGTTGTAAAGTATTGCGGGCCTCGGGATCCAATGAGCCCTGCAATGAGCGCTTTTGGTGCTCATTGCAGCTAAGTCCTGTGAGCTTCGCAATGAGTGCTTGCGGTGCTTATCTCCATCCCTGCAAAGAGCGCCTACCGACTTACACAAAAAAATATGAGCCGCGGGACTTAGAAAAAAAAAAACATTACGAATTTGCAAAAATACAACCTTAACGGCCGAACCGTGCGCAGCGGAAAACATAAAAAACAATAAATACACACAAAAATGACATAAAAACCTCACCCACAGCAAGGGGGCACCCAGGACCTCTGCAAGTGAAGTTACACCTCCATTTAAGTCCATATTACCGAGTTTAGACTCACGAGAAATCCCTAAGCGAGAGAAAAAATGGCCGCCGAAGAAAACGAGGCTACACGAAAAAAGCAGTACGAGGTACAAGATACACTTTTATCAAGGACTCTAAATCATACACACCCGCGTACCACATACACAATCGCCCCCATTTCACAACACTAACTTACAGAATGCGGAAATACACAGCTGCACTAACGGCTTCCCCTCGTACACGCAGCCTATTTAC
This sequence comes from Discoglossus pictus, assembly GCA_027410445.1. NCBI lineage: Eukaryota > Metazoa > Chordata > Amphibia > Anura > Alytidae > Discoglossus > Discoglossus pictus. The sequence goes on along the minus strand of CM050164.1, from coordinate 102,003,786 downwards.
ACTACACACTGCACACATTGCTGACACTTACACCTCAGCTCCAGAACACTGCAAACCTACATTGTATGCTGCAGGAACATCAAAACGGATTGTCAGCCCTATTACTTACAAATAGGTAAAGTATATTCATTAAAAAAAAAAAACACTATCACAATAAACACAAAAGCCATATAACTCGCAACGAGCGCCAATCTGCTCATAGCACACAAAGCCTTGCAAAAAGGACATCAGCGCAGACCTTACAATGACAGCAAAAGCGCTTCTGCAAAAAAAAAAAAAATACAACCAAGAGCCTCGCAATGAGCGCTGAAGGATCTCAGACCACCCAAAAAATTTATGTCTGTGGCAAACAGCATTACCTGCCTTACAATTTTATTGTCCCGTCATTTTTGACGGGCAAGTCGCTAGTATATATATATTAGTGGGATTTGTTTATAAGTCGGATTCATATTGAATAACATTAAATAAAAACATATTACAATACAAGGGAGCCCCGAATATGACTATTCCCTCAACTTGTCCTTCCGTGAGATCTCCTTTGGCCCTAGGTGGTCATGTGGAAGCTTGAGGATATGTACGGGAGTGCGCCCGGCTAGCGCTCCCATCCCGGCCTCTTACACTCTAAACCAATGAGTGTGCTTTCCCCGCACTTCCTGTAAAGAAACCTATAGACTACTTGTTCATGTACAGGAGACACACAGACCTCTTGTACATGGGCAGGTGAACTAGGTCCCAAATGCCTTATGGTGTTCGTAACTATGGAACACTGTAAGTCAGGTGTGCGTAACCAGGGACCACCTTCATACGAACATACATGAGGTAGGCAGAAGTCGATCTTGAGGATTAATTAAATGACCATTGTTGTCACATTTTTTCCATATGGTCCTTTGAATAACTAAACTTGATAATAGACATCAAAAGCAAATAAAATACAGGCTTAATATTTTTATCTTTTTTACCCAGTTCCTTACAGCAGCAATCTATTTTCTTTTATCATCCTATTCTAAATATTACTTTCTCAGTAGGTTGTGTCCTTGTAAACAGTAGAGCATTCCATTACACCTAATAAATGCACTGACAGTTGGACATACCACGTTTCCCTTATGCATATAGAAAGTTCCTGTATTTTCAAAGCCTCAATAGTACGTTTTAAATATGTGTTCCTTTTAAGTCAAGCTTTTTAGGTAAATAGAATAGGCCATCTTCATTCGCCTTCACACATACTCATAAGGTGAAACCTGTGTCCATTTAAAAAATGAGAGCGAGAGAAGAAGCAAGAGAGAAGAGGTTGATGCTGATGGCAATGGAGATACATAGCAAATTAGAAAGCCCTTGTAGCACAAATATAAAAGTTTATGATTTACTACTATTTTTAAAAATTCCTCTGCTTACCTATAGGAGGCCACCATGTTGGGCCCTTTTACTCCTCCCACTCAGTGTGTGAGGTGGGAGGGGCAGCAAGCGTGAATCATACTGAATCCAATCTGCACTGCCAGGAGCTTCCTATGGTCCATTTGGTTACATGTTGCAGTTTCTATTACAGGAGCCAGCACCACATTATAGAGCAACAGGAAGCTTATGTCTGTACTCTCTCTGAGTCCAAGGGTCTTATTCAATTGCAGTTACCTTGATACCGGCCGTAAGTCTGCGGGCTTGAAATTTGCAACATTTAAAGAGCGATTCAATCGAACAAGCCTGCAGGTACCTGGCCGAAAGCCTAAACTGTAATCCATGCACCTGTAAGTAGCATTTCAGGGCATGATCAATTAAACGAGGCCGAAACTACTGATTTAGAAACAGCCAATGACGTCAGTAAAACATGGAGGTTAAAACGTCAATCAATTAGTGTTTAGAAGTCCGATATGAAATCAGACTCTCAATGTACAAAATAATAAAAATGAATGCAGGAAATGTTCTAGTCCATGTGGGTGGTCTGATATGTATTACCTCCTTGATTCCTGAGATTGATATAACATGGAAATGAAAGGTGAAGAAAATAATTTTTAATTGCCGATTTGCGAGCTTGAGACTGTTGTGCAATTATTTCGAATGTCTTTCATTGCTTTCCCCTTCTTTTAAAGTGCAGTTATGATTTGTTATTTGCATTTACAGTGCTACGTGCGAGTCCTATCTGGTACTCGTAGGACTTTCTTCTACATTTGCCAATAACAAGTGTGAAAATATTTGCGGGCTTGAAGAATTGTGGCAATTGAATAGCGATTTGCGATTGTAACATTTACTTGAAAGATCAAAGGCTTAGATGGATCTGAGTTACGATTTTGACAACCGCAGAGCATTTCAGCTTGTAACCCACAGATTGTTTGCGGCTCGCTAAAAGAGCCCAATTGAATAGCAAATTAGTTTATGGGCTACATTACGGGCTCCAGTAACCACTAATTGCTCAGTTGAAAAAGCCTCCAAGTGTTTTCTAAATGGCCAACTTGTAAGTCCCCAGGCACCAGTAGGGTGAACACTTTTATTCTTATTTCTTACTTGGCTGCTAATATTAGTTTATTAAATACAGTAAAATCCAGGTTATCCGGCACCTAACTAACCAGGTCTCTCAAGCAACCGGCACCGGCATCAATTCCCCATTTAAAAAAAAAACTCCTGCTAAACCGGCATAACGGCACTATTCAGCAGTTAGAGACTGCAAAAAGAAAAAAAATTCTAATTGTTTTTTTTCTGGGCCTAAATGGATCAGTTTAGGTGCTAATGCCTTTTTAAAGGCATTTTTGGTGGTTTAATGGTCGTTGTAGACCCTTTTTGTCGGGGACTACTGATTAACCGCCAACTACACTTATCCGGCAATATGGAGTCCCCGTGGGTGCCGGATAACGGGTGCTTTACTGTACATAAACAAGAACAGCCATAGCTTTATATATTGTTATGGTGCAAGTGCCTAACATGGTCCTTTAAACAGGGAAATGTACAAACTTTTAAATATTTTGTGCTATTTAATTCAGGACTTTTAGTTCCAGTCCTCAGCTATCTATATAGATAGATATATGTGTTTTTTTTTTTTTTTTCTTTTTTCAATAACTACAATTTCGTTGTTAATATTGGATATATGCATTAATGCTTATTTTGTTTTCTAGTCCTCAAAATCATTCAAAAGTACTTATGAAGATTGGCTGACAACACAAGGACTGAGCATCTCACCGTTTCACATCCGCTGGCAAACATCTCTATTTAATCGTCTCTTCTATAAATGGGGCCGTTGGAAGCCTCGATTCTTATATATATGGTAACATTGTATAAGCAAATGACACAACTGGGTGGAAGAGAAATAGAATGACTTGCCTATTGAAGCAGTACATTATAATTTACAAAAAAATGGGAGATTCATTATAGAAAAGTTGTATTTTGTTTGTACTTTTACAATTTTTATATATACCAATTTCAGTTAATTATATATTTACACTGTGTGTGTGTGTGTGTATATGTGTGTGTGTGTGTGTGTGCATATATATATATATAATTACACACACCACAACAATCATTTAAAGAGCGATAGAAGCCCTCCACCGTACAGTAATACAGTAAATAAATAGTACATCTGTGGGACCTTTTTCTATTATACATCCCATTTTCCTTGTGAAGCTGCCGCGAGCCCACCAGGTCCCTCATTTGGGTAGGATATTAGAATGGGGGACCGTGGGGGGTCAGGTCCCCCACTCTGATCTCCTACCCCCCAGGTCTCCCATTCTGATCTCCTACCCAAATGGGGAACCTGGGTGGGGTAGGGGTAGGAGATCAGAATGGAGCCCCCCCCCCCCCCCCCATGGTCCCCCATTCTGATCTCTTACCCCCCAGGTCCCCCATTCTGATATCCTACCCAAATGAGGAACTTGGGGGGGCTCGCTGCAGCTTCACAAGGAAAATGGGATGTATAATAGGAAAATGGGATGTATAATAGGAAAGGTCCCATCTGGGAAATGGGATGTATAAAAAAAAAAAAAGGTCCCATCTGGGACATGGGATGTATAATAGAAAAGGTCCCATCTGGGACATGGGATGTATAATAGAAAAGGTCCCATCTGGGACATGGGATGTATAATAGAAAAGGTCCCATCTGGGACATGGGATGTATAATAGAAAAGGTCCCATCTGGGACATGGGATGTATAATAGAAAAGGTCCCATCTGTGTTCAATTACTTTGTAGCTATATAACTATGTAAGTAGGATGTAAGGATGTTATGTGTTTATCATACTGGCGTGTATGTACATCATTGTTGTCGATTATGTGTATTTCTCTTTGTAATAATAAAAATATAAAGAAAAGATGGGAAATGCTAACCCAGCTAATAGTCAAAACTCCCTTTAAAATAATAAAAAAATATATATATACTTATGTGTGAATAAAAAGAAACACTATGGCCCTCATTCAATTGCATTTTGGCCAATTGAATAGGGCTCTAAATAAGCACATAACATATATTTTTAAAGAAGTTTTTAGTTAGCAAGCATCTATCCAAAAGCAAGGTTTTCACTAACTAAAAACTTTTAAAAAGAAAATATTATATGAGCTTATTTAGAGCCCTATTCAATTGGCCAAATCGCAATTGAATGAGGGCCTATGTATATAAACTCTCTTTTTTTTTTTTTTTTAAGGTTCAGCCTGGGTATGATATTTGGGATCATTGCTATGTTTGGATCCATTATTCTTTTGGGGAAGACTCTCATGCAGACTCTGAGTCAGATGATGGCAGAGAGTCCTGGATACCAGAATGACCGGATGCTACAAGTTGTGGTCAGTCATTAAACTTTATGGTATTAAAACTACCCAGGACAATAATTACACACAAAGAATAATAATGCAATGTAAATACTGAAGAGGTATAAGCTCTCTGCGGTATTTAGCCTGAGGGGAGCACTATGACGTATTACTGCCTAGGCCAACAAGGTATAGGCCTGGGGCGGCACATTTTCAGCAGGCTGCCTCAAGGTTTTAGAGCAGTAACATGGGGTTTTAGTGCATGTATATGCACAGAAATAACTTGTTGTTTTAATTATGCATTGTACATTAATACAGTTCCTATTTAATGCTTTATAATGGCAATTTTGAATATTAAATTAGCTTAGAAAGGTTCGAATTTTAGCCTCATGTTCAACTTCTTGCCTCCACCCTGATAATGTGATTGGGGAGGTTATGTTGATAGACAAGTCTAAAGAACTTTAAGAACAGTGTTGTTAAATAAGAGGCCAAATAAAGTTTCACAGCAAAATATTGTTGTCCAAGGAAATGACTTTAACAAGCAAGTCAACAGTCAGTGGAGACCACTTTTTTGGTTACCCTTTGTGCCTGAAAATGTAACACTGCTTGCTGGACAAAACCTCCTCCCCACCGATCTTATAGTGGGTAGAGAACAGCAGTCTGAACTTTGAAAACCAATTTTATTATTGAAAATAATTTTTTACATCATTTAATATAAATTTGATTAACAATCAATTCATAATTTAAACATATATCGCCTGCTAATAGGGCATTACAGCACTCCTTTGTGATATATATATATATATATATATATATATATATATATATATATATAGTAAATAAAAAGTACATCTGTGTTCACATTTGAATGTCTAAAGCAAGTTAAAAAACGTGTTTCCAGCTCAGAGTTCTGAGAAAAACAGTTATTACACTGCATTCTGGGAAGTTGAGCTGGGACACACAAATGTGCCCACAAATGCCTCGCTCTTCATTCCGTAGCCATTATTAAACATGGCTTTCTTTAAGCTTATGCATGCTGTATTACACAGCTTTAATGCAAAGCCAAGGTTGGAATAAACACAGGCCGAGTATCCAATCCATGTACAGCTGTTTCAAGCTTACTGGCTATCATCAGCATGGAGCGGGATCTCAGCCTGTGTTGTGGAAATTATGAGTAGGTAGTTCACCACAACAATCATTTATAATATGGTGGGCAAAAGAGCGATAGAAGCCCTCCACCGTACAGTAGTACAGTAAATAAAAAGTACATCTGTGTTCACATTTAAATTTATAAAGCAAGTTAAAAAACCTGCTTCTAGCTCATTACCTCCCTAAACTTTTATTTTCTACAGTATGTAGATAAAATATTCATGGTTAATATTTATTTGTGAGAATGGCCCTTTAACATCAAAAAGCAGCACTACAGTGGAAGCTGCCATTTTAAAATCAAAATTTATCAAAGAGCTGTATGTGCTCATTGGGTCAACAGTTAAAGAGCCAGCTCTATTGGACTATGCCTGTATACAGCTGTACTCGTGTCTATACACCTCAGCAGCCATTGTGCTTTTTTGCTGTATTTATATGCAAATGTACAACTCGCACATATTAACTGCTACAATGTGCCAATTAAGATAACAGTCTGCTTATCTGTCTCTGTAGTGGACAAAATAAACACCTGCAATGTTATCTGGCATTTAGAAACCGCTCCCACCCTGATCAAGTACTCTGAGTCACACATTGGCAAACAGGAGCCAGAAAATAAATGTTAAATATTTCATAAATGAGTTACTGTAGAGAAAAACACTGATATTTTTTTATCCTCTTTACAATAAAATCTAAAAATCTACTTCCCGTTGCCATGACAGTCCATTTTAAAAGAGCTGGTGTTGTGGCTAATTCTAATAAAGGTGTGGACACTGCACCAATCAAGTTGTGGAGATCTATTGAAAAATCAGCAACTCCATCCCCTGAACCAAAATTTAGGAGCCACTCCAAACTATGTTCTAAATGAAGTTAGTACATGAACTGAAAGAACATTTCAGATCTTTACAACTTTTATTTGTCATACAAACTTATTCAAAACTATAAATGTTTAAAATGTGCCGTCTTAAATGCATGACTTCGGTGACCACAATTGTGGTTATTTAATAATGACGGCAACATTTAATGATGACACATCATTGATCTGTCAAATTAGATTCACTATTTTTGTTATACTTCCATTGATTTTAAATACTTAAAGGGGTATCTAAATTAGCTGGATTAATACATTTCTGTACTCTATAGGAAAAGAGCAGCCTATGTGTATGCAGCACATTTCATAAAACATTTTATTTGTATTAATATCTAAAAATCCCTCTAATGATTATGTTGACACCTCCAGGCGGTGTCTAAACAGGCATCTGATCCCCCATCAGCATGCAGCATCTGGGGAGCAATATTAACCCTTTATTTACCTGCTCTTGCTTGCTCAGCCAATCTCTTTGCATCTTCCTGTCACATGTCAGTAATGCACTACATATCGTATGCCGCTTTGCACCACAGACGGGAAACCAGAGTTAATTCAAGAGTTTCAGCTAACCTAATTGGCCAAAACAAATCATTCCAAAACAAAATGGATACCATGCTGCCTGTGATCGGTCAAACTGAATATTACTGTTATGCTAATTTTAGAAGAGATTGGCTGGGGGTGTCAACTTTGAAAGCCAACTGTTTGCAAATGCAATGAATTCAGCTGACTTCAAGGTGAGTGTTTAAATGTATATTTTGCTATTTTTTTTCATGCAAAGATTTTTTTTTTCCCCACACACTGATTCTCCTCCATTAGATGCATTCATAATCCAGCAAACTTAGATATCCCTTTAAGTCCACTACTGCTGGAATTTTATTGACAGCAAATAGAAGCACAACAGCTTTAAGATGTTCCAGAGCAATGGCCAGGGTTTAGCCAAAAGTCAAAGGGTTATCTTTCCTTGCAGCTGGTGTCTACACTATACCCTGGACCCTAATGTCCCAGTGTTGTGTTTGTTGTCATGCCTTCTCCAACAGGTGCCTGGTGTCAATCTGCCCATCAGCCAGCTGACATATTTCTTCTCTGCAATTCTTATCAGTGGTGTCATACATGAAGTGGGACATGGCGTGGCAGCCGTGAGGTAATGTGATATTCCTCTCTTTACACATAGCAAACTCATAGAAGCATTTCGCCTGTGGTTTAATATTTCAAAAGCAGCCGTCATCTAACAATGCACAACAAGTACTGAAATATTGATGGATAAATGCCCATGCTATTGTTAAACCCTCTGTTATTAGGGCCCGAAAAAAAAAACAAAGAGCAGAATATTGCTAGACAAAAGCAAAGCTAATAAATACCTTTAAAGTAAGGATGCAATAAATACAATCCAGTTCTTTAAAATAAATCAAATATATTTAAAAAAATAAAGTTCAAAAATATATTTTTTATGTGATTAGTAGACTTGAGGAAAATCTAAACCATTTATGTTTCTTGTTCTTTCAGTAAATGACCATTATGGCCCTTTTTTTTTTATTTGTTTTTAGGAATAACTAAGCTTGGTAATGGGCAAATATTGTAAAAATAAATAAATACAGCCTTTAAATACTGAACTGTTACATGAAATTATTCTTTAATATGGGTCTCCCTTTTTTGAGCTGCCTCTTTTAGCTTCGTTCAAAAAAAGTATTCGCTCTTATAAATTAACAAGAGTTCTAAAATTCTATTAAAAGTACTGAAATGTTTTAGTTACTCCATTTGCATTGTGTCCGATTGAAGCTTTCTCTGCATTCAAGGGTTCCTCCCACCTTGAAGAAGTAAATAAGCAGAAACAAAACTGAAGTATCACTACATATAATATGTAATAAATCAGCCAGTTTGGCCATTATGAAATCTAGTTCTTCTCAACAGTATAATTTACATATAGAACTAGACATCCTTTAACCTAGAAGACAATACATGTACTAGCATGCAGTGATTGGAATGCTTGTTACTACTTCTAGCTAGTATACTGTATTTGGAACATTTCCTGTGTCCCTTTAGAGAAATTGTCATTGCAGCAGTATATACATTTTGTATTTTGATGACAAAGAATATCTCTATTTGACTGTCATTCTAACATGGTAGCCATCTTTTTTTAAACCTGGGATCATATTATGTTTTTCCTTATTATGTACTTTGTATTGATATACTAAAGGCACATGGAATACAGTTAGTTTTTATGTATTTCAAAGAACATGTTTTAATTATTACCAAATTTCATATTGGATGAGAAAATATTCAGTTAAATCTGTTAAAACTTTGAAACTAACAGGGCATGCTCCATGGTATACTGTATGTAGGTTTTATTAGTAGCCAGTCATGACTCCTACATCTGTATTATTGCTCATTGGTTGTCAGGAGCAAGCCCCACATGGTATTCAAACATTTAAATAGACTTATTCTTCAGTGAGAGCAATAATTCAAATGAAAAAAACAATCTGTAACACATTTACAAATACAATTTCTCAGTTGAAAGAAAACAATTATTTCCATGTATTTTTATACAATTAAATTATTGTTTAAAACATATATTATTTTTTTCCCCCTAGAGAAACCGTACGGTTTAATGGATTTGGGATATTCATCTTCATTGTGTACCCTGGTGCATTTGTTGATCTGTTTACTACTCACTTGCAACTGATTTCTCCTGTTCAACAGCTTCGGATATTTTGTGCAGGTAAATAGCCTCTTTTGTTTTATAAAGCATACATATATAAATTATAAATATATATAATCTAGAAACCTGACTGTTCACAGGCTGTATGAATATGTGCTTTGGATGTGTGCCACACAGCACAAAGATATCCGTAACATGCAAGACTATAATGAACTCCAGGAAATGTGCTTTTAATAGACTGCTTTGTCGCATGACTTTCTCCCACATACTGTTGCCAAATGCATTGAATTCTCTACAAAGGAGGGTCACCTACAGATGTAACACATGTTATTTTATTAAAAGGGGCACAATAGCGCGTGTGTTGTGTTGGCTTACATTAAAGTTTCACAAACCTTTGTCCACTGTGACCGGAAATATAGGGCACACTTCTATGTGTACATCTGCAGGGCACACTAATCTGTATACATGCCAGTGAGCCTCATTAAAAAGACTAGCATTAAACAGAGCCACACAATCGCGGCACAGTGCTGGTAACTTCTTGATTTTAGGTAAAGGAACCTGAGATGGTATAGACTCTTGTCACTGTGGTAATGGGTTTGTGTATAGCTGTTGCCAAATCTCCAACACTGGCCACTGCCCAGGGGTCACTGTAATAATGGAACAAACTACAGAATGCTTTAGTCCAATATATCGCAGAAAGTATCCTTAAGGATACATTCCATTGCACCTTTGGATAAAAGTACTAAATAAATGTATGTAAATAAATCCATGGCACCTAAACCACTGCAATGTGGAGTTCTCTTTCATGTCGTCTGCTCTTTACAAGCTTCCAAAACCAATTGACCATTGGATATTCCAGAGTACTAACAGTGCTAGCTGGCTGAGGTTGAATGCTGATAAAACATACTCGGCCACAAGCAATGATATTTTGGTAAGGATGAGAGAAGCAGCACATTCAAGATAATGGTGAATGGAATGGGTTTCTCTCTAAATTAGTTTAGTTTTGCTGAACATTTTGAACTTGAGATCAGATGGGATTTATCCAAATGACCTCATTCATCATTAGCCTTGCTGTGTTCAAGCATAGATATCACAGAATACTGGTTGATTAGATTTTCTACAGTCTGAACCTGAGACTGAGGTGAATGAAAATGTATACAGTGCTAGAAAAAAAAGTGTGTAATTAAAAAACAGCACCAGGGGCAAGATGAGAGCTAGAGAAGCACATAAAGCACGCATATAAGCACTCTATAAGAAATAGTCTGCATTACACTTCAATTATTAACCATTTCTAACATGGTACACAAGTGACAGTATATAAAAAAAGGTAACAGAACAGTAATATACCAAGAGTCTACAAACAAATCAGTGAATCTAGACAATGATTTAGAGTTTCAATATGGAAAATTCACCTGCTTCCCTCTGATTGAGCCGCTTGGTTGAGCTCCTTCATTTATCTAGTAATTATTACATTTCCTAGCCCTGATATTGCTGCTAATTTAATACTGCAGTGTGTTTTTCCTTTCGAATTCTTATACATATTTAATCCGGTAATATATGTATTTTACACTGCATTACATATGCTATGTATTTCACTCCATTACCTTTTGTCATAACTCTCATAGAAATATATACATTTATATCTGATACAAACTAAGGAGGTCAATCTCTTCTGCCTGTTCTATCTATAGAAAAGCTTAGCCTCAGTTAAAGTTCCACTGTGTCACTTTTTTTCTGTAGTGTCTTTTGAACAACTAAATGTGATAACTGCCAAAACGTGAGTCTTTTTCCTATCTCATGCTGAAGCTCATCAGGAGAAACCAAGGGCCCTATGCTAATCGCTGAAAAAACACTAACAAGTGCCCTAACTGCAGAGTACATCCTACCTAGGTAGCTATGTTAATCCCCCATCCCTAAAATATTGTGAGCAAACTGCTACGGGTAACTTCTCCGAGTGACCTTCACAACACTGCTGAAAAGCAAGGCATAAATCTCCATTGAGTTTTTCACTGAAAATAAATTGCGAGTTACTCCGTTAGACTTTGACACCCAAACACTATCGGCCTTATTAAATTGCAATTCGGCAAATTTGAAAGGGCTCTATTTAAGAACAGACCATATTTTTTTTTTTACAGAAGTGTTTAGTTAGTGAACTTCTATCCAAAAGCAAGGTCTTCACTAACTAAAGACTTCTGTAAAAAAATATGCTGTGTGTTTAAATAGAGCCCTTTTAAATTTGCTGAATCACAATTTAATAAGGCTGTATATTAATAAGATTTTATGGATCCCTTGCAAATCAGGGCACTGCCTTGAATGCAAATAGCAGAAGAAAAATGTACGTGTACCAAAGACCACTCGCAAGTGGTTTTCAAACCCTTGCCGAGGCCCACAAAAGCATTTAAAGCACAAAAAGCACTACAAAATTCTGAACATTCAACATTATTTGACACTTAACAATGCGATATCAACATATGTGTAATTAAAAAAATATAAGTTAGTATTAAGCCTGTGTTAATACAAATCACAAAACCAAGCTGCCAGGGAACAAACACTCTAATGCATTGTCTATAAATATATCGTAATTTAACACAGAATAAATATTGAACATATAAATACAATTGCCACATCTTTTTAATATGAAAATAAATTGATAAATACATTTTTATATATAAATTGCTGTATCTAGTTACGGTAGTTGTTTCTGCACTTTCACATCATTATAATATTTGACATTCGCATTTCCTATTGGCTCCTACAGCCCTGTCTCATCCGTACAGCTTGGTTTGGGTAATCCCTACACAGAAATCTGTTGCGTCTAAGGCAGAATTTACGGCTGTGTGAGTTTAGAATACTGTTGTAACTTGAGGAGAAAAAGCTCCGCAGCCAATTTACAGCTATACCCGCAGTTTGCACCGTCTGATTAGCATAGGGGTCCAAATTGGTAGATTCCATTTCAACATACTTCCACACAAAATGTAATAAATTAGAACCTGTATTTTTTTTTTTGTTTGTTTTTTTACAAAACATTTGCCTATTGTGTACTTTTTCAAAATAGCATATTTTAAATGTAGGTCTACAATGACATCACATTCATACTTGAGCACTTTGTTTCCTACTTGAACTGGATGACTGTCTCCCTTGTCCCATACCCTTTTGCTGTTAAGTAATAACTTTGTAAATTATCTTGTAATATTTTAACATTCATTATGAAATCATGCTCTCTTGTTCGAATATTGCTCTTTCTTGTGGATAAATTATTTCCTCTTTGATTTTAATTAACAAATTTCATTGAAATAGTCAGTACAATCATATACAGCACATACAATAGAGTTTCAAGTCTATTATATCTACTCAAAACCTCAGGCTAATGGTATGTGTATGCCATGAATTCTAGTAATCAATTACATTATTTCTCCCTACTACTGACACAGTGAAGTAATATTTGTGCTCACTAAAGGACCAGTGTATTTCAAGAAAAAGGCACTTTGTGAAGTGTGTAACAATCTTAGTAGCTGCGTAAGCCATAAACATAAAAGCAGTTTTTGAAAAAAATAGATTTTTTTTTTTAAAACTGTTAATGGGTATAGGAATCCATTTTCTGTTTCTCACGTCATATGCTGAGAGCTGGATCATGTGTGTGTGGGGAGTGTTTATTGGAGATGCGTGTGGGGGAAAATGGAAAAGGGAGCACTCAGAGCGCATTTTTAGACCATTAGATCAGACTGAACTTGGCACCACCTACCTGGCCCAGTAGAAGTAAGTTTGCATCAACAGATGCAACCATAGCTTTCCAGAAATATGAATATCCGCTCACACACGCACAATCTTCCAATGTGTTGTGGATGCCTCCAGGGTTCTTCGTACAGCTTTAAACTTTCTTCCCTCTAACTTTAATTTGTGACCTCTTGTTCTTGCGCTCCTTGTTTTTATGAAACAGGTTACTTTCGCGCATTTGGTGAGATGATTGTTTTTTGTTTTTTTCTTCAGGAAATTTCTGAACCTTGAAGAAATTTTACCAAGCAGCAGCAGTAGCCTTTACTGGTTAGGGAAACTGCCCCTAAGACATACCTCTAAGCTGCATATCCTAGTGATTTGCTAACTGCCAAATCAAAGGGTCACTACTCTATTCTAATTCTCCTGGATCTCTCTGCTGCCTTCGACACCGTTGACCACCCTCTTCTAATCCAAACTCTCCGTTCATTTGGCATCCAGGGCACAGCTCTTTCATGGTTCACATCCTATCTAAAAGATCGTACATTTAGCGTCTCCTTCTATGGCACCTCTTCTTCACCTCTCCCTCTGTCTGTTGGCGTTCCCCAAGGTTCTGTCCTAGGCCCCCTCCTCTACTCCATCTACACCTCCTCCCTTGGCACCCTCATAAAATCCTTTGGATTTCAGTATCATCTCTATGCAGATGATACTCAAATCTACCTCTCTGAACCCGATCTATCCCCCCTCTCTTTTAGCTCAAGTTTCCAACTGCCTCTCTAGTATATCCTCCTGGATGTCTACCCGTCAACTCAAACTCAACATGTCTAAGACTGAACTCCTATTCTTTCCACCCTCTACTACAGCTTCCACTCCTTAAATATCTCTCACTGTTGACGACACCATCATCACTCCCAACTCCCAGGCTTGTTGTCTTGGGGTTCTACTGGATCCCGCCCTCTCTTTTATTCTTTACATCCAATCGATAACAAAATCTTGTCAGTTTCACCTGAAAAACCTCTCCAAAATTTGTCATTATCTTACACAAGACACAGCTAAAATTCTAATACACTCTCTCATCATATCTCGACTCGACTACTGCAATTCCCTCCTTGCTGGCCTCCCCATCTCTCGTCTGTCTCCCCTCCAATCCATAATGAACGCCTCCACTAGACTCATCTTCAATACCAAACGATCAATGTCTGCAGCTCTACTCTGTCAATCACTCCACTGGCTTCTCATACCTTCCCGAATCACATTTAAAATCATGACCCTAACATATAAAGCCCTCAACAACAGTGCAGCCCCTTATATCTCTGCTCTTGTTTCAAAATACTCTCTCAACTGCCCCCTTCATTCTGCTAACGACCTTCTTATTTCCTCCTCTCTCATCACCTCCTCTCACTCCCGTCTTCAAGACTTTTCTCGTGCTGCCCCTACTATTTGGAACTCCTTGCCTCGCTCCATTAGATCATCTTCCTGCCTCAAAACCTTTAAAAAAATTACTAAAAACACACCTGTTTAAAAAATCTTATCACCTTCAGCCTTTATAATTACAACTGCACACTCCACAGATTAATAACACTTACACCCACAATCTACAGTACAACACACAGACCCCTCCAATTGACTAAACAAATTGCATTCACGTTGCCATTTTGTATTTGTCACCCTCTTGTATCACACCTAAACCCTTAGATTGTAAGTTTGCGAGTTTTCAATTGTGTCTCTGTGTCTTGGAAACAAGCCCTATGTACATTTGATTATATGCTCAAAAACAGGGCCCTCCATTCTTTATAAGGTGTTAAGTTTGTTTTTTGCCATGTACTAAACCCCTGTACAGCGCTACGGAATATGTTGGCGCGATATAAATAAAGATAATAATAATAGGGGGGTCATTTTAGTATTTAAATTTTTTTAAAGGTGTTTAAATTGAGATGGATTTAGTAATGACTACCATCAACTAAAAATAACATTTACTAACTCCTTTATTGTATGGGCAAAACCCTTCACATACTCACCACTGATATAGCACCACGTTTCTTTATACATTGTTTTAAGGTTTAGGTGTTCCTTGTATTACAGTGGTTCAGATGCTGTGATAAAACAATATATCCCTGACGTGAGATGTTGTTCCATGTTTGTACACTAGATGGCAAACTATGCTCTTTTTAACCTGTGTATGGGAAATGAGTGAGAAATTGGCTGCATCCTATCCATCTAGTTAGCATCTGTATAGATTCAGCCCAGCCAATAATAATGTGTACACAAAAACATGCCCCTGAGTATGGAGAGGGGTAATATAACAATATAGCTAGGAATATAGCTATGACATGGAGTAGTTAGAGTTGGTCCTGTAGTTCAGAACACAGACCAAGATCTCTCTACTCTGAACAACATTCATTGATTGACTCCATCTGTTCAAGGCAGGAAAATCTTATCTATATACAGTATTTTTTTCGTGTATAAGACGCCCCCTATTTTTGGAGCCCAAAATGAATAAATAGATAAATATGCAAATGTGTATTTTATAACCTTTTATTGTGCTACACATATATTTAAGTGCACTTTCTGTCATGATTTTCACAAATTTCCTTTCCAGCTCAATATCCCTGTGACCACATCACTTATTACTCAGTCGCGCTCTGCATTGCATTTTTCTGGTTTAACAGCGTAATATGTGATCTGGTCACAGGGATATTGAGCTGGAATGGAAATCTGTGAAAATCATGACAGAAAGTGCACTTAAATATATGTGTAGCACAATATAAAGTTATAAAATAAATATTTCTCTGGACACAAGCACTGTAAAAATAACCATTGCATTTCCAATATGTGTAATTTTTTTTTCTCCTGCCTCAATACTGCGCCATCTAGTGGCCACATGTAGCGTTACAGTACCAGACCAGTGTATATAATTGCAACATTTCGTGTATTAGACGATCCCCCTATTTTAAACTTAAAAAATGTGTTAAAAAATATTGTCTTATACACAGAAAAATAAGGTACTTTGTGATATGAACTTGTATATATCGCTAACAAAAATCCATAAATACCTACATATTTTAATAAATTAAATAACAATAAAATATGAAAAAGATATAATTGCATGTTATTTGTGAATAGCCCATCATTTATTCTTTATTTATAAAGTGCCAACCAATACTGTTGTTCTGGATACTAATGCTTGTTTGACGCTTATGTTACAGGAGTCTGGCACAATTTCATCCTGGGAGTTGTGGGCCTCTTGATATTGTTTCCGCTCCCTGCTATTTTGTATCCATTTTACAACACTGGAGTTGGAGCCCTTGTTATAGAAGTTTTAGAGGTAAGAAATACAAGGGATGGTTTGATATTTTATAGCATTCTTTCCTTCTTGGTTTTTGTTTTTTTATCATATTGTGCATATAAACCACTTTAATAGATAATAGGGTAATAGCAGGTGTTTTTAAGTCTCTCCTTAATATTGTGGGCTATGTTATATCAACTATCTTTATGGTTATCTGGTAACTTGAAATATTTATATAACTAAAAAATCATCACATTGTGTGTGAGTCAATAAGATTCAGAGACGTTCTTGGTTTGATATGATGATGTTTACAATGGAGGAATGGGTCGAAATGAACAATTCCTATCCCAAGAACCCCATCACAATCTGTGAGAAATTTGCATAAATGTATTCTAGAGTCCCATTGGCATATGAACAATTGCACCTCAATAGCGTGAAAGCTCTCAACTTTTGCATATGTGCCCAAGATTCAAGTAAGAATGATTAATATAAAACACATTTTGATACGGAAGGAGGCTGATTTAACATGGCAAAAAAAGCAAATCTTAGAAGGAACAATATATAGCCCTAATGTATAACATAGATGAGGGAAAGGGTAGAATTAAAGAAACCTTCAAATATAATAAGGGAATTATTGATAGAGATTGAGGTCATGGTTTGAAGTTAAAATGTAATCTTTATTATAGACCACAAGTCATCCAGCACAGATGGTAGGGGGTAGGTGCCCAGGACATGCCTGTGGATTTCCTGATAATTAATTAGTCTAAACATTTTTAGTTTCTTGGACAGACCTGATGGGGACACCGATTCCAGAATCAAAATACCAGAGGTTTGCCTTTTTTGGGGGGAAGTTTCACCTAAACACAAACCACTCTTATATATATATTAAATAATTTCAAACATATGAGTAGATGTTTGTCATTTGCCTTTTATTGCTATAAGACCTCTGTATATTATGTGATGTGAGCTGCTAAAAACAAAAAGGAAAACAAGTGTTGTGTTGTTAATTCATTATGTATATGTCTGTACTATCCACATAACATTTATATTATTCTTAATTATAAATAGATTACTAATGGGCATATTTGCAGTTAAAATGCATTCTCTACAAATTAGTGTAAAGCTAGAGTTTTCAATCTTTTAAGGTGTTTTGGAAACAACCACTATATACATTTAATTTTAAGCTCAAAAGACAGGGCCCTCTATTGTTTGCAATGTGTTATAATTGTTTTTGCCTTTTACTTAATCCCTGTATAGAGCAACATAATATGTTGGCGTGTTACAAATAAAGGAAAATAATAATAATATGGTTGCTGAACTAGATGAGGATTCATGGGATAGATGCAGAGAGCAGAGAAGGTCTTGCACCTGGACCCAGTTGTGGTTAGCATGATTGTTATCTATCACATATTATAATTGTCCAACTACGATTAGTCGTCACTCTTTGCTGCGTAGTGCGTACGACTTAGCGATGAGTGCCACAGGTGCTCATTGCCCGGCGAGCCTTGCGCAGCGAGGCTCGCCGATAAACCGTACCACTTTGCCGATCGTACGACTTTGCGATGAGCGCCGCACTTTGGCAATGGGCCCGCAGGCACTCATTGCAGGCGAGCCTCGCATAGCGAGGCGAGCCGTTATGTTAAACCGTAGCACTTTGGCAATGAGCGCCGCAGGCGCGCCTCGCATAGCGATGCGAGCCGTTAAACCGTAGCACATAGAAAAAAAATGCGAGATGAAAAAAATTACGAGATAAGCGGCGGAACCAAAACAATAAAAAAAAACACTAAATACACACTAAAAAATAAAAAAAGGTCACTTACAGCATGGGGAACCAGGCAGGACGTCTGCGAGCGAGTTGGAACTCCAATTTACATCGATTTAGACGAGTTAGAAAGATCGAAAATCGGCTGAGCGAGAAAAAAATGGCCGCTGAAAAAAATGAAAACGAGGCTATACTACTATGAACTGCGTAAAACACAGCCACAGACGTATGTGCTCGAAAAACGAGACAAAGGATGCGCATTAACCGCACAATGAGTAAAAAAAGACAGTAGCGAGTACATTTTACGAAACGCAATTACAGATTTACGCATTAACACAGATTTACCGCCTTTGTCTCGCGCAACATCGGATTTCACGCCTAAAACAACGCATTTGATGAAATATAAGTTGAAAGTAAAAAAAATAAAAAGTAAAAAAAAAATGTGTATTTATTTTAAGAAAAAAAAAAAAGGGACAAATGTAGCTGACTCATTTTGTGTTGCAAAAAAATTTCACAACATTCAATTTTTATTGACCGTCATTTTACCGTTTTACCATATTTACCGTTAAACCGTAGTACTTTAGCGGGCTTAGCGATGATCGCCGCAGGCGACGTTAAACCCTAGCACTTTGGCATTGAGTTAAACCATAGCAAAAAAATACGGCTGCAACTCGCGAACATGAAAAAAAAGACAAACACAATAAATCCACACAGCACATACCTAAAAAGCTTACCGACAGCAAGAGGGAGCATCCAAGACCTCAAAAAACAAAGTTACGCCTTCATTTAGCTCAAAATAAAAGAGTTTAGAAACTAAAAAATTCGCAAAGCGGCAGAAAAAATGGCGGACGAACAAAACGAAAACGAGGCTATAGCACTATAACTACGGAAAACACGTACGGATAATCCGCTAAGACGCATACCACACATTATCCGCCATTTTACGATAATGCGGAAGTACACAGCTACGTTAACGGTTTCGGCTCGCGCACGCACACTATTACACTGCACACATTCATCACGCTCACAGCACCTCCACACCACTAATGCTGCTGCAACATCAACACAGATTGCCAGCTCTTCAACACAATGCATAAAAATACGTATATTCATTTATTAATTTGAATTCTATATTTCAGTAGTACACAGAAAACAACATTAGCTACCTTACAATTCCATATGTATATTAATAACTAAACAACTTTCCAAACATACACATCTCATTAGTATATATATATCTGTGCTCAAGATCTGGTGGCAGGAATCATGTAAAAGTAGCTGGCTAAACAAAGGTAGATGTTGAGGTTCAAGGTGAAATCACGAAAGCTTGTCATCAAAAACTCCTAAATGGTACACACAGCACATACGTTTTGTTAAACTAACGTTTCTAAGTGTGTTGCATTTTCTATGGATAGTGTGTGTGTGTATATATAGTACAGATAATTTATATAAATCGGCTTGTTTTAGGTAGACCGATATTATTCATCTAAATACCTTTTATTGTTGTAATGGCTAAATAAAACACTGTTTGTCATTAAAACTAAAATGTTGGGTAAAATGTAATAGTCATGTAAAACATTGGCATTCATAACTGTGTCCCATTTTAAGTGTAACCTTTACAGTGCAGCCCTCGGCATTATTTTGTTTTTAAATATTTTGCTCTAATGCCATTCAGTTACTGGCATTTCACCAATTCAAAAATGGGAAATGTGGTTTTACTGGATCTAGTGAAATTGTATCTGGTCTAAATAATACACCAGCATACCTGGGAGCATGAAAAGAATAGTGCAATAAAGGTTGATCATATCTTGGTAATTTGCCGGGTATGAAAAACCTAGATTTTTTTCTACCCCAATCACATATATAGTTGTGAGCAATACGGGTTGTTGCTAACGCTTGCGGGCTCGCATAGTGAGCTTGCTGCAACTGTGGCACTCGCAAAGCGACGGCCACAGTTGCTAGCAAAGAGCGTCAAAGGCTTAGGCAGGGAGCGCCAGAGGTGCTCACTGCACTGGTGGAGATGAGCGCCATAGGCGCTCATCCCTACGACCTGCAGAACTAAATCTCAATTACACTATTCACAATGCAAGGCCGCAGTTTGAAAAAAAAATGCGTTGAAAATTGCGGCCCGTAACGCTTGCAAAAAGGAAAGCGGCACCTAACAAAAAAAAAATATGACCCGCGGCACGTAGAAAAAAAAAATGAGGTAAAATAAATACAAAGTTAACGGCCGAATTGCGCACATACAAAAACACCACCAAAATTAACAAAAATACAAAACAAACACCACTCACAGCACGGGGGGACAGCCACCCCGTTTGCGAGTCAGGTTGCACGACAATTTAACCACAACTTGCTGAGTTTCCACACACGAAAATCGCCTAAGCAAGGGGAAAAAAAAGCTACGGTAATTAGTTTTAGGATGGGATATTGTATAGAGCGGTTGTTCTGAACAGCCTGTCCTAGGACCAATGTCAGTCCCTCATACCTTATCTGGAGGTTCTGAGGGATGAGAAGAGCATAACATTTTACCTATAACATTAATATTATTCTTAATTATAAATAGATTATTAATAAAAATACCTGCAGTCAAAATGCAGAGTTTTAACGTTTTCAATCTTGAAAGGTGCTTTGGAAACATCCACTATGTACATTTGATTCAGGGCTCTCTATTCTTTGAAACGTGTTAAAATAGTGTTTGCCTTGTATTTAACCCCTATATAGCGCAACGGAATATGTTGGCGTATTATAAATAAAGGATGATAGTAATATGGT
Organism: Discoglossus pictus; assembly: GCA_027410445.1. Taxonomy (NCBI): domain Eukaryota; kingdom Metazoa; phylum Chordata; class Amphibia; order Anura; family Alytidae; genus Discoglossus; species Discoglossus pictus. The sequence goes on along the minus strand of CM050164.1, from coordinate 101,982,867 downwards.
TGCTGAACTAGACAAAGGTGTGGACCCAGGTGTGGTTAGCAGGAGAGTTATCTATATTCTGTGCTCAAGAGCTAGTGACAATACCCTTAATCTCTATGGCCGTTTGGGAGCCTCGCAGGCGATCACAGCTACAACAGCAAAAACCTAGTGGCCTTTTCACTGCTATTTGTAGCTTTCTCAAAGACTTATGATTTAACGACCGTTAGATTTTTGTCTCAGAAGGATTGACCTTGTCATATTGTTGACATAGTAAAGATTGTATTTTAGTCTTCTCATATTTTCTTAAAATGAACATTTAGGTGGTGTAAGGCATCAGTAATTTCAGGTTCAATTACAGAATTCAATAAACAAACAGAATCTTGGATCAGGCAGTGGTCAAAGGAATAGTTGACGTCATTAGTCAAGGTCAGATTTGGAAAGCTCATCGGACAAAACTCCTAAATGGAACACGCAGCACGTATGTTGTGTTTAACTGACATTAATAGGTGTGTATCCTTTCTGTCATTATTGTGCTTTCATTGGAAAAGTGGGTATACCATATCATAGTGGCTACTGAGAGCAGGATAGTTCACACCAGATAGTCAGTATATAGGACAGATAATGTATATAAATAAAAAAACTCTGATCTAGTTAGGAGCCCCCAGATGGAGAGTGAGGAGATAGAAGAAAGGCCAGTTTTAGGTAGACTGATATTAGGGACAATGTATTCTCTTAAGCTGGTCAGCTATACACCTTTTATTGTTGTAATGGCTAAATAAAACACTGCTTTATTATTTTGCCCACCATCCTTGTTTTAATGCAATAGTCATGTAAAACATTGATATTCATAACTGTGTCCCATTTTATGTGTAACCTTTACAGTTCAGCCCTCGGCATTATTTACGTTTTAAATATCTTGCTCTAATGCCATTCAGTTACTGGTATTTCACCAATTAAAAAAACAGTGAAATGGGGTTTTACTGGATATAGTGAAAATTGATGTGGTGTGAATAATATACCAGCATACCTGAGATAATGGTGCAATAATGTTGCTCCTATTTTGGTAATTGCTGGGTATGAACACCCTCTAGGTTTTCCCTACCCCAAAATAATTATAACGAGGAATGTAAGAAAACCTGTAAAACACAAGTAGTTTGACAGCACAACATAATGAGAAGCTATTTTGAAATTCTTTTTACATTGCGGTTGATTCATCTTAGTGTGTAATTATATACATACAGGTATAGTCAAACTCGTTTCAGGTTGCTTGAAAGTAACATCTTTAGTTAATATTGTTATGACCTTTAAAGGGCCATTGTTCATAATTTTATGTAGTAAAGTTCTGTATAAAATAACTTTTTTTTTTTCAATTGTGATTTGCAAAAAGTTGATCCTGTGTAAGAAAACTAAAAAGAGCTGTTTTTCCAATTATATATAGGTTGGAGCTCCTCACATATTTTAAAAATCAATATGCCTTTTTCCTTGCAACTTCAATGGCAAAGTGCAGGAAAATGAACTCCACATTTTACCACAATTTGTAAATCATATGAGGCGCTCCAGCTTAAAGAAATCCGCTAGTGTCAATAAAAGATGGACAATTACAGTGGCGTGTTAAATTGGATTCACTTCCTCCCTTCCCACTACTGAACCCCCCCAAAAAGTCTATTAAAACCAATAACCAATTTTTTTATATACCTCAAAATTATTATTATTAAAATACCAGTACATAGTGCAGTGACAGGCATCCTATTTCTTCATTACTTGAGTAGTTTCTTAAGCAGTCAAATCCTTAAAAGTGCTCCACCGTAGTTTTAAACATTTTTATTTTAAAGGAAGATGGAAATATAATTTTAGGAATGAAAATTATTGGTAATAGATGCATAGATTATGAGAAGCAGTATTAAAGGGCAATTTTTTTGAGGGATTTAATGACCTGTGTGTATTTGGAAAGGGGCATGCTCTCCCACTCCAGGTGGGGATTGCCATCTATTACCTACCACTGATCTCGCCTTTTAATCTGGAAATTCTTTGGACAATAAGTTAGGGCTTAATGTGAAGAGCCAGAGGCAAAATCGTGGTCATGGGTGTGCCTGGTCAAGTTTAGATGGGTGAGCTTCAAAAAGTTAAAAACCTTTTTTCCCCTGTAGGGAATATTTTTAAAGGCACCCATCATGTGTAGGCAGTAAGCCAAATAATGAGAATACTTTAAAATGTTTTTGTTTATCCCATGTGACTCCATTTGCAGCTCTGATCAAGCACTGCATTCCTCCTTTGTTGCAGAGAGAAATCTTTGTAAATTAGGAAGGGGCGGGGTGCGCACTGTTCCTCAAGGCTCTCAACCATGCACACCCCCTATAATTTACATAGAATGGAGGCATTGAGTAATCTAGTAGCAAAGGAGCAATGTAATGCTTGATCAGAGCCACAATGGTGCTACAGGGAATACAATTAAAACATTTTAAACATAAGCTTAAATATAGTATAGTAAGTATTTTTACTATGCTTAATTCTGATTCTTTGACATACTGTCCACAGGGTCAGTATGTCTTTAAAAAACAGCTAACTATAATTGTAGGGGTTGTCCACTCTATAAGAGAACAACCATAGGTGAAGGGTAGGTTAGTGGGCCTTGTACTAGTTCAAGACACCTAGGAGAAGCAAGTGATCTGTGGGTGATAAGAGAAAAAATAATGAGATTTTTTTAACTGATATTTAGAGTGGCACTGGACTAATTTAAAAATACTTAAATCTTAATATCATATAGACATAGAGGAACGATACACTATGCCAAAATAGATAGGAGGAGCAGTACACTGTAACTCCTTTATGTTTGAATGCATTCTTTATGAGGAGATATTTAGATATAGAAGAGGCTGTTAATATTGTGAAGGCCTCTCTTTTGTGGAAATGAATACTGGGCATAAAAGGCCAAAAAAATACTTGTTTAAGGAAGTCTTGGTTATATTTATTGGGGTTTTGGTGTGAGCGAGGAAGGGAATCCCTGGGGTTTACAGGTCTTGTAGGGTTGAACGGCACTGGGAGTTTTAAAACCCCTTCCTTGCCATGGGAAGGGATTTATTTAGATAGATGAGGAGTGAAAGTATTTGATAGAACAGCCCTGATGTGTGGTCCCCACATTACGGTGGGGTTTGATGGAGGATCCCCATGTAGTATGCACGAAAAAAAGCTGCAGCAGTTGCCAGCAGCCTTTTTTGCACAGTCACGTTAGGGATTTTGATTTGGCCCTGAGGTGTTATCCATTATTTTTTTATCAAATGTGTCAGAGTGGCCTCAAGCGTTGGTAATCATATTTATAGCCAGTTTAGGTGAAACCTTGGGAATGTCTGTCAGCATCATTTCAGTTTGATATGCCTACTCTGGAGCCAAATGTTTTTGAACTTCTGGTCCACTTGATGAATGCTAATGTACAGTTACAAGTACCTTTTAATTAAACTGAAATGCTATTATATTAGATGTTGTGACAATTGCTTTTGTGTGGATAATTTGTAGGCACACCATATGGTGCATGAGAAATAGAATCACAATGAGTTGACTACACAAAATCCTTTGTTTTTTCTTATGCCATCTGGGTTATTATCAGCATTGAACATACTGGATCTACCTACCACAGTATATAATTACAAATCTGTAAAGAATGTAACCAACCCTGCAAAATGCCAATTAGACAGATTCAAATAGAAAACATAAGTATAAGAATATTGGACCCCTTAAATGTGATGTTCGTTTAGACAGGGATATTAAATTGTGTTTATCCCCTTGAAAACAAGTTATCATATATATAGTTGTCATAATTGGGATTTGTTAGTAACGCTTGCAAATTGCATGCTTGCACACGTGCAATGAGCGCCAAAGGCTCTCATCGCGAGGCCCATAATAGACACAGGGGGGCAGGCGAGGGCCTCCATGGGTGCAGGGGGAGGCAGGGAGCCCGTATTGCGATTTAATTGCCGTCTTTTAGTGGCCTCAGAACAGCTTCCGAGTTCTGGGCTTGAAAAAAAGAAATGGCCAACAAATATTTTTCAAGCCCATAATTTGGAAGCTGTTGGGAGGCCGCCAAAAGACGCCAATTGAATATGAAATTAGCTTGCAAACTTGCTTATGGACTCCCTGGCGCAGGGAGTCCATAAGTGAGGTTGAAAGCTTATTTGCTATTCAATTGGCATCTTTTGGCGGCCTCCCAATGGCTTCAGAGTTACAGGCTTGAAAAAAAATGGCGGCTGTTTTGTTTTTAAGGCCGTAACTCAGAAGCAATTTTCATGCTTGGGGAAAAAGGAGCACAGGGAAGGGAGAGGGGGAAAGAGACACAGGGGAGGGAGAGCAGGGCAAAGTGACACTGTGAAGGGAGTGGGGAGGAAAGAGACACTGTGGAGGGAGTGGGGAAGAAAGAGACACTGTGGAGGGAGTGGGGGGAAAGACACTGTGGAGGGAGTGCAGGGAAAGAGACACTGGGGAGGGGGGGAAGAGACACTGGGGAGGGAGTTGGGGGGGGGGGGGAAAGAGACACAGGAGTGAGAGCGTTTGTCTGTAACGCTCGCAAAGTTACAGGCTTGCGCATCATGAGGCACTCATCCCGAAGCCCGTAAAGTAAAGATGGGGGAAGAGGCTCGCTATGAGTGCCAAAGGCACTCATTGAGAGGCCCGCGATGGGCACCAAAGGCGCTCATTGCAAGGCCTACAAGTTAAAGAGGGGGGAGCATCACATTGGGTGCCAAACAGCATTGCAAGGCTTCAAATTTTGTTGCCTTCAATTTTGACGGGCAAGTCGCTAATATACCAATAATAGCCAAACATATCAAATGAATATGTGCAACTCCTTGCCTATTCGTTGTACTAATTCAAACGTCAAAATTAAAATGTGGAAGAAAAAAGTGAATAAACTTGGTCCAGATGGCATCCATAGAGTTTATCAAAGGGAATGTCAGAGCACAAGAGAATCGCTTAAAGGCATACTAGCAACTATAAATTAATCTTATTTCTCAAAACATCCTTAAAACTGAGGTGCTACAGAAGCAAAGAATAGGACTTCACTGCACTTAAAATCAAACTACCTGCAGTAAAGTGCTCCATGTCCCCACCCTGTGACCCACCATTGACCAAATAAAGCTTATTTATGCTGGTGGTGTCTGTAATGATTTAAATTGCAATGGAGGAAACACAGAGAATGAGAAGCAGTACACTGGAACTTGCATTTATGCTTTTAAGGGAAGATATTTTACAGCAATTTATTTCTACACAAAGCTCTTAACACGTTTTGGGACATTTGAAGAAAGCCTAACTTACTTGTAAATGGATTAAGTAATATAATGGTGAGGAATAAGGCAATTGGAACGCATACTCTTGGGGAGTTTTGCTTTGATCAAAATTCACCTTGAACTGATCTAACATCCCAATATAGATTAAATGATTAACCCTATTTGCAAGATTTTTTTTTAAATTAATATCTTACATTGTTGCTGGGTAAGTGTCAGATTTTTTGCAGTCGCAGTATGTGAACAATACCCTTTAATTGATGAACTAAACCATTAACAAACGTAAGGTGTAATAAAGGAACTGGTAACTGGGGACAAGACACAAGAATTCTGTAGAACTCCAAAACAGTGTTAATCCAGCATATGCACAAGCATACTAAAATAAGGGGAAAATACTGTATGAGGAGACCCCAAAATACTGTATGATGTGTGGGGTCACTAGACAAAAATCACTAGCCTATTCATTACTTTATTCCATACTCTATAAAGATATTGTAAATACATCATACATTTTGTTATTGTAATTTATATTGAATACCAGTACAATGTGTTACTGAGGATTTTTGATACCATTTATTTAGTTATTTTCATTGTATCTATTAATTTTGAATTTTTTATTAAATCTCATATATTCATTTGACGGAAGCTCACAGATCATTGATGCTCTGTGGACCACAGTTTGGAATCTGAGCTAATAGATAATTTATCCAAGGGATTTGCAAAAGTAGCTTTGGTGAAAAGAGGATGAATGGATGGTAAGTGGTGCAATGTCTGAGATGTTATTGATAAAATGCCCAACAGAAAAAGATCAAGTGATAATGTGTGGTTGTGTACACTGCTAAATGAAGATAAGTATTGGTGTTTGGGGGTTAGACGCTAAAATTGTTGTTTGGCTCCTTCTAGTGAAGACAATAGATTGGTAAACAAGGGAGTGGTTGGATTGTGAGATTAGATATGTTTTAAACATTATGCTTTGCATATTTCCTTTTATTTGTTTTATTCAGTGTGGGGGCCAGTTCTAACTGAGGAAACTTGTGAGACTTAATGAAATGATGTAGTGGTGCAGGAGGAGAACAGATTAGATCAGAGAAGAAAGGGGAAATCTCACACTCCGTGATTATATTGCCGCTTCAACTATAAAGTGTACTCATAATCTTTTTGAATATAATAGTGTAACCGGTTCATATTATATACGAGTTTGTTTACCTGTTGCTAACATAACCCAAGCATAATTAGTATGATTGATTGATTTTCCTTGGAGCATCATAAAACCTTGGGGATTTCTTTACGGATTGCTAAGCAACTCTACAGTGCAGATGTGCTGTGGTTGCTGTTTCTAAGATCCTTAATGACTGCACTGAGCTGGTCTTTACAAATGACTTCAACCTCAATATCTTAATGCCCATAAACTAGAATCTATTAAGCCATCATTAATGCTAATAAGAATTAGAGATTATTTATTCACACTTCGGTTGTTGATTATGTTTGCAAGCTTAGAAAGAGCAGTAAGGTGGCACTCAAATTTTATATATATATATATTTTTATATAAAATATATAACCATGGGTACATGTCACAACTAACTTTATAGAAGTAGCAAAGCAATTTCATAACTGAAATATTATGTTATTTTCATACAAGCACAAAAATTAAAAATATAGTCTTTCTACAGTCTCCTGATAAAATTGTAAAAGCCGTTTGGAATACATTTTTGTAGTTTATTTTCTCAATTATCCTTCATTTAATGCTGCGTTGGACTTTTTTGCTCTTATTTCTTCTGGGTAAATATTAATTCCTCGCTCTATTTGACCACTGATAAAGGCTAAAATTGTGGATCCCAGTAAAGCAATTTTTCAATTATGTGGTGGGCAGTGTCTCCATTTATACTTTCTTGGGATGTACTTGCTTATATATATATGTTAGTTTGCTTGTAATGTAAAATTATGCAATTTTAGTAAACATTATTTCATATCATGAGCCAAATACTGTGTTAACCTTGTGACATGGTGATAGCAAGAAGTATCTATGGATACTTTAGCACATTTCAGCTGACATCTAGTCATATAGTAGACAATTATAGAGTTTTCCGGAGCTATAGAATAGTTTAGAGCCGGGGTGGGCATGAGGGTGCTGATTGACTCGCCAGTGTACAGAAAGGAAATCTTCAAATCCAGACATGTATGTGGCCCTCCAGGACCAAACTATCCCACCCCTGGTTTAGAGGGAGAACTATGAACATGGTTTCATGGCTTTGAAATAATCACCAAGTTTATTGCATACATTGCCATAAAGGCAGTAGATCTATAAATATATGCAGTAGTAAGACTTGTTTCAGCTTTGAGATATTGTTTCCTTGTCTGACATGATGCAAATGGTCTGTAAAGAGACGACGAAATCATTTGAATGCTGGACTTATTTGCAAAAACAGTCCGTGGCTCTCAATCTGAGAGCGAACACCACCTAAGTAGGTTTTTGCTATTGGCCTGATAATATACTCATATTTTAGCTCACATGTGCCCTTTACAGGGAGAAATATCCTCTAGTATATGAATGTGGTCTTACTCAAAGTGATCCAGGAAATTCTACCATGAACAGGAGAAACCGCAAACTCCAGATGTACATATTCGCTTCTCTGTTTTTGTTTAGGACTTATTTGCAAGCCAATGTAAGACCAATTACAGAATAATCTACTTCTATTATTCTGATAACAATCCTTGCGCCATAACTGAACACATTTATTATTTAGAAATTACTATATTTGGATTGTGTTTTCATCTAGAAAGCGAGTTTATATTGCAAACACAAACATATAATCTACAGGAAGTTTTAGTTCACATCTATTTGATGTTATTGATGTCCATCTTCTTCTCAAAAAATGACGGCAATGAAATTGTAAGTGAGCTAATGCTGTTTGGTGTATAATAATGAAATATATAATACATTAATAAATTAATATACTTTACCTATTTTGAAGCATTGTGTTGAAGAGCTGGCAATCTGTTTTGATGTTGCTGCAGCATTAGTGGTGAGGAGCTGCTGTGTAAGCGTGCTGAATGTGTGCAGTGTAATAGTGTGCGTATGCGAGACCAAACCGTTAGCGTAGTTGTGTACTTCCACATTGTTCTAAAATGGCGGGTAATGTGTGGTACACGTCTGTAGCGGAATATCCGTAGATGTTTTGTGGTGTTTTGCGTGTTTCTTGTGGTGTTTTGCGTGTTTAGAGTGCTGTAGCCTCTTTTTCGTTTTGTTCGACTGCCATTTTTTCTCACACTTAGAGAATTTTTGAGTGTCTAAACTCTTTTATTTTGAGTTAAATTAAGGTGTAACTTCATGTTTTGAGGTCCTGGGTGCTCCCTCTTGCTGTAGGTAAGCTTTTTATGTATGTGTTGTGTGTGTATATATTGTGTTTTTTCATTTTTTCCTGTCCGCGTGTTGCGGACGATTTTTGCGAGGTCGTAACGTGTCTCGTATGTTGTTTGCGAGGGTCGCAGTTGCTGGCAAGGAGCGCCTTCGGCCTTTGGAGCTCCTTGCCAGCAACTGCGGCCCTCGCTTCGCGAGCCCGCAAGCATTAGCAACAACTCGTATGCTCACAACTATATATGTGATATTGTAAATGCTTAACTGTCAGTATATACTATTTTTAATACGTTAGGAAGATAACCGACAAGTAAGCAATTCATTTTAAATAATTGCTTTGTAAGGTGTTTATCGCCTTGAAAGCTTGTAGTCTAATCCTACTCAGTTAATCATAAAACAGAAAAATAATTTTAATGGCTAACACTTTACCTTTTAAACAATTTTGGACAGTCTTCTGGGCAAGATCCCTTTTCACCACTGGACACCTAAAAAAGTGGTGAATTGCAGCCCATACACAACATGGTTTGCTGTACACACGTCTTGAAGCCCCCTGGTTCGTTTGGACGTTGAGTGCCTCAACTGTAGCGGGTCGGTTGGCCCTCACACATTTTCTGAACCGACGTTCACCTTTGACAACAAAGGCACACGGTGCTCCGCAGTTTCAATGCTGTTTATTCGCAGTGGTACCGTTTGTGAACTGTTCGAATGCTGCTGTGGTTAAAGTGGACCATGACCGGACAAACTGCCCTGTTTCAGAAATACTGCCACCCTTGGCCTGAAAGCCCTGATCGTCTGCATTTTAAAGTCGGATATGTTGCAAATTTTACCCATGACATCGATGGTTGTTATGTTTGCCTAATGCCTACATGTCACCTTATATATTATATATTCACCAAGACAGCTCACGACATGTGCCGTATTTAATTGGCTACGGGATGCTGGCGGCCATAATAATGTGACTCAACTCTGTATTATTATTATTATTAAGCTAAATTGGCTATTATTGAATAAGTATATGTCTTTGTTGGGAAACCATTTTTTGTATTGAATACAGCCCAGCAGTTTAGTGTTGCTGTAACTTTATGTAAGTAACATTTTATTTAGCTGATAAGTTTACAATATTGCTAATCAAGCTTGCTGTGGGGCAAGTCCAGTCCTTAAGGGCTGCCATACCATAATATTGGGTTGTCCTATTTGACTATAGATGCATCATTTACCTACACCGGATATTCTGAATATCTGTCTTGGCTCTGACCCTGATGATGAACAAGTATGTTATAAAGAGACTCTGCATCCTTTTGCATCAGCACCATTATTTTTATGGGAGTAGCTACACCTGTCCTGTATATGTACATACACAGAGGGCTTGTATTTTATGGTCCATTCATGACCTGATTAAAAGCAACTATCCAACCGTGAAATAGCTTCAAATTATTATATGTTCAACAGTTTCAGCTAAAAAATGTATTCTCAGAAAACTGCCTGTGTAGTCTTTAGACATGTAAAGGATCACTGTGATTCAAGACAAAAAGCACTTGTTTGTGAAGTATGTACCAAATTAACAACATCTATATTTGTGTAAGCCATGGACATAAAACATGTTTTGGAAGAATCTGAATATATGGAAGATTCTGTTGGAGTACAAGAATCCACTTTAAAAAAAAAAATGATGATGTGGGAGGCAAGAGTTTTTAGACAATTGGGTAAGATTAAAATTGACACCACACCCCTTCATACTAAGCATAGGCCTGCAGCAGGCAGGTTGGATCAATACATGCAACCACAGCTCTCAAGACATGGAGTCCATATCACATACACAACTTCCTCCAGGTTCCTGCAGAGGTATAAAAAATTAGTTTTTCCTCTAATTAAAACTAGCTGTATTAATTTCTCCTGTTTTAATCATGCTCTTAGTCACACTTAAAGTTTTCAAACAGATATTTTTTTTTCATCGTACAGTAGTCCTTTAACATAATTCTCTTTTATTTATTCTTAGGATTCTCCTGCCAGTGGACCCAGGGGATTGTTTGTCCGGGACATTGTCACCCATCTACAAGACTGTCAAGTGACTTCTGTGGATGACTGGCATTCGTGTGTGACTGAGATCTCCCAGAAGCCTCAGACTGGCTTCTGCATAAACACAGCAAACCTCCAGCAGCTTCACTTTCCCAGCAGAGGTACAGCTATCATATTATACATACAATGCATTGTCTGTTTCTGCAGAAGAAGCCATTATTAATGATAGTGTTCCTCTGTCGAGCGGACATGCAATATATGTGCATACATTATTACTAAATTATTTTAGCATGTTGTCTCGTGATCTTAATCTATACACAAACACTGTTTAAAGCTAGGGAATTGTATATGAAAGATATAATAAATGTTTTGGAATTAGGCTAATGAATATTGGACATGCAGGAGCAGTATACCAGGGTTAATTTATTTATCAGCCTACCACAGTAAAGCAACTTTCCATCTTTCTGTTTGAACCCGGAGGTCTGTTAGACAAGATGGGTCCAGATGTCTCGGTGAATGACAGACTGAATAGACCCCAGGGCAGCCTGATTTCACAAAAATAGATGCTGAAGAGCTTAAGAGAGAGATAATACATGGGTTTCATATTTTCACATTATACTCGAATTTTTAACTTCTATATTAAAGCATTTCTTACATTTCTAAACCTGTTTACATAAACCTCTAATAGTATCTAATTAGTAACAAGGTGATACATGGCGTTGTAGTGAGCCTGGGAAAGTGTTGAGGTAGTAGTGGGCACTTGTCGGCGCACTCAGTGGATATAAACAGTACGTTGGAGATAATCTTCTACTTATGATACAATACAACTTATAAACTAGCTACTTGCCCGTCAAAAATGACGGCATTAAAATTTTAAGCCTGGCAATGCTGGCAGTAGCATCTACAAGCTTCAGTCCTAAGTGCCTCGTGATGAGCGCCTTCAGCTCTCATTGCAGCCCCGTAACTGCGAACTCGCTTGGCAAGGGCCGCAATTATTTAGCATTGTGCGACTAACATTCGTAAGATCCACAACTATTATATGTGATGATGAATAATTTGATAGATTTACACTTACTTATGGTTATAAGATCACAACCTCTGAATAGGAAGAAATAATGTTTTTTTTTCTCAATATCTGTGATTAAGGCAGCAGTGATGGTTGTTGACAAGCACCTACAGTAAACTGGAGTAATCCTTTGTACAGATTTGTACAAATCTGAAGCATTAGTAAATCAATACCATGTACCACCTCATATAAATATTAGATCTGAAAAATGTATTTATGTATAACAACGCAGCAAATGTTAAAAATAGGGCCACCACACCACAAAACCAAGAAATACATCTTAATTGCTATATATAGCCAGGGTATTTTGTAAATGTATTATCCCAGGACGAATCCTCCTTTCTGGAAGGCTTAACCAATTTAAAGCCCCAAAAGCTAGCTGATGACCCTATAATAATGGGATGGATATTCAGTCACATATAAAAAGCTGAAGACTTCAACAAACTGTGACTTGAATAATAATCAAATATGTTTTATCCTGAACATCAAACCATTTACATATAACATATTTGAGATCTAGTTTGCAACGTAAAATAATCAATGTCAGAAATGAAGATACATCTGTAGCTCTTAAACTCGTAGTTGTAATTAAATTGCAAAAGACATGAATTGAAATACAAAATCCATTATATGAAACTCAATCATAATATTTGATTCAAGTCACTCTGCACTAGCTTTTAATGTGACATGGTGTAAATGATCTGACATGCTACATTGCTAAATAAGCAGATCCTATACCCCTGTATAAAGCATTTATGCTGTGGAACTATACATTAATAATGAATATAAAAAAATACTCAATACTTGTAAACCCTACTCAAAGGATTCGATGAACTAATTAAGGTAACATTTATAAAACCTGCTTGTGTGTGGCGAAACGGCAGTAGGGTGTTTAAAATATTACTCTATTACCCTGGGATCATCGTTTCACACCTTACCTTGGATCTATATAGAAATTAAGATTTATTTGTTTGTTGCTCCTATTTTTAACATTTGTGGCGTTGTTATATATTTAATAAAGTTTTCTGATTTCATATTTTTACACATGGAATTTAATATTAAGCACCTGGAAAAAACTATAGGCTATTTTTTTGCTTACCTTTTGAGAATATACACACCTGGAATGTGCATGTCCTGCCAATATCTGATCACAACTAGATGCAGCATTACAAAACTTCATATAGTAGCATAATGGCAATCCTGGATTCTCTCCATAACAAGGGTGAACACTAGAATAAAGGGAATAGCTTACATACACTACAGAATGCCATACAGAACACTAGACAATGGTCTGCATGGACAAACTCAGACCCCTCAGCAATTGGTTGTGCATATTAAACATAGCCTGAATGGGTAATTTATCTCTTTTAACCCTATCTTTTACCTCTATCCCCTTTGTTTTGTTTTATGATGAATAGATAGAATCACTTTTGCTCAACCAGACTTCCCCCTACATCATTTTATTTTGATTTTTTTACATATTGATTAAGAAATGAAACTAGAATGGGGATTAGTGGAAATATAATCGGCATGGTAGAGCTGTATGTAGCTTATGCATATTTTAGCCTTTTTACATTATGATGTATTGATTTCTAACCATGTACAGCGATGTTGCTTTTTTTTTTTTGGCTCTTTAGTGTACAGAAGACTGGACGGTTCCATTGAATGCTGCGGTAATAACAGTCTTTCTGATGTATGTTTCTCATATGTCGGTAGTAAGGACCACCATCTGGTATGTTTACACTTTCACTTTTACTTTAGTCATTTCATTACGACTTGTAGAGATATTACATAGCTCACCACACTTTACAAAAAAAATATTAATTGTATTAATATTTCTAAAGTCTGTTGTGGAGTTTATCTGTGAATCTGCTGTTACTTTAGGTCAAAATTGCACAACATTTTTGAAATGCTATAAATTCAATTGAATAATATATTACTGCCTATTTAAATAATGGAAGATTTGTATTCTTCTCTAAAGCAGTACTACAATAACACAACGGAGACTTACAATGCAGAGTTTAATAGTTACGTTTAAATCTACCAAACACTAGAGTGGAAAAAAAAACATTAATTAGAAGAAAATATATAGCCTGTTAGGGTAACTTGCTATATTCTTAATATTTTACGGTTTATGTTCTGTTATCTTATATATATAGTATGCCTGTCTACCAGCACGGAAGGCCATTCAGAATAGCCAAGAATGCCGCTCAAATAAAGACTGTCGGAAGAATGCTGTTAATAGTGTGTGCGCAGTTCCTTCAATAGAAAATCAGACTCGACTGATCAGAGTGAAGCACCCACCCCAGATGGACATGTTATTTATAGGTTATCCAGTACATCTAGAATATGCAGGTAAGTCTGATTAAAATCATTTATAGGCAAACCTCTGTTACCTGTAGGCAACTTATCTCCCTTAAAGATCCATATGTGGCCTCTCAAATCTCATATGGGCTAAAGACATGGATAATGCTACTTGTTGTGGAATAGAAAACGCTTTATTCTGTATAGGCAGGACATCATTTCTTTCTAAAACAAACATCCTTTAGATTATAAGTCTGCAAGTTTTAAATCTTGCACAGTGCTTTGGGGAAAGCTCTCTGGATATTGAATTCCAAGCTCAAAGACAGGGCCCTCTATTATTTTGTAATGTGTTAATATTGTTTTGCCTTGATCACAACGCATGTATAGTGCTACGGAGTAGGTTGGCGCGTTTGAAATAAACGATAATAATAATAATCATGTGTTAGATGCATGGTAAGACTTTAAGGAACTAAGACTACATATTGCACTATAAGCTCTGGAGTAAAAAAAAACTGGTGTGAGACAGGCTTATTTACTACTTTATTCCTTTTAGAAGGAACGTTTTCACTTAAAGGGATCCCAAGAGGAGGGTTAGTAACTAGTGGTGTGGGATGTATTTTAATTTGAATGCCCAATTACTATGCAGGATATGTGGTCTTTTTACTTGCTATGCTGATTGTTCAAGATTATGAACTAAACATTAAATATACATGAAATTGGGAATGTAAAATAGCAACTTTATCCTTAGCAATCTGCTTTGTGTTAGTAATTTGTTAGATGGGTAGTCTGTTACAAGAAGCTGAGAGCTGCTGAAGATCTCTGAAATAATTAATTTATTTGCTACCATTTATGATTGCATTTACGGTATGGCGCTTATACTTGCTCACCAATTTATTCATCTCCACATTCTAAGAGACACAGAAAGTAGGACCACTGTAATCTCATATTGTATGCAGTTTTGAATAACTTATTTGGTAATGGGCAAAATGTTTTATTATGAAGTTAAACAATATATCCATCTTTAATGTATTAAATATTATTACATGTTATTATTATTTCCTGTGGGCAGCATTGTCTTTGGGCTTTAAATATGTTAATGTGTGGATAAGTATGCTAACCAGGTGCGCAAAAAATGATCACATTGCAAATTAGTAGAACGGACTGTGAATATCTCGAGTGATTTACTATCGAATTAAAAGGCTAATGCAATAAATACCAGTCTTTAATGCTCTTTACGAAAATGAATATGACTTTTTATAGTAACATAATTAATTTACAAAAGTTCAATGTAATGGCATATCAATAAGGTATTGTTGACAGCACTAATACAAAAATCTGTATCCAGATGCTTGCATCATATGGAAATGCTGCAGGTATATAAAATATTTGATCTAATATCTTGCTTGTTTTTATTTACAGTGAGCCTGAGCAGTTTCATCCCACGATACAAAATCATCAGTATAGATCTCCCAGTTATTATTGAGACCTTCTGCAAGTATCCTTTGGAAAATGTGTAGCTTATTCGATTATATATTGAAATCAATCAAGTATGTGTCCTTAGTATTGTATAAGTTAGCCAATAATAATTAGAATATAAAACAAATGGCAATTGTTTGGCATTACAATACTGACCGTGGATTAATAAGATGATTTTCAGTCTCCTATTGTTTGACATCTGGTTATTGATTTCATTAGTCCTAGTAAAGCATCTGTTTTCAGAGGGTAGCTTCCTATTAACATCACTAAAATATTTACCCAGTGACTGCTTAGCAGTTTTGTCTACCAGTAGATATCCTTATCAATAATTATTACATTTAGAGAGATTCAGCTTCAATTTGAACCAATATTAAGTACCATTAGACAATTTTATTTATCCAGAAATACGATTTAATTGTTGAATCTAATTATGTCTATGGAAATATGTTACTGGATAAGTTATTTGTTACAGAACTTTGGTTACCTACCTTGTTACTATCTAAATGAGAGATTATACATAAATCCTGGTTATTCATATTGTGTAATAATTAGCAAAGTAAACAGACCTGTTAATATACCTGTACTAGCAAAAATGCCCCTCATTATCAGACAACACCAAGCTAATTGGAATTAAACCAAAGCCAATTAACCAACCAAAGCACTGACTGATTAGCTACCATGCACTCACTAAAATAAATACAGTACCTCTAACAAATGCATTAATCCCCTTATCAGATACTCATGCCCCTTCCCTGCCAGTCTCACCATGCTCAATAAAGACCATATATCAAAGCAGCTTCTTAGACGGCAACGTCAAATTACGTGAACAAGATCATAAGGAACTAGCTTTGACAGGCTCCATGAGCATCAGAGACAAAAACACTGTCAGAATTACGTTCATGAAATGTTTTAAATAAAAACTACAATGTGAACCACAGCATTATTCATGTGTAAGAAAATATTGCTTGGTGGAAATTAAATGGAAATTCAGTTGATAGAAACAGGGACCATTCCTGTAATTAGCATGACGTAAGTAGAGGAAAAAGGTTTGAAATCGGTTATAAAATGTTTGTTTGTTGGTCACAGACTTTTTAACTAGTGTGCAGTTTAAAATAAAAAAAAGTTAATGTGTTTTTTTCTTACTTTTAAAATTGACAGTTTTGCCCCCATGCAGAACCACCTTTGTCCGCCTACCTGTGCCTATCAAGGGGCATGGCCAGCTCTGCTTGGGGTCGGGTCTAAAAAAAAAACAAGTAAAGATTCATTGACCCTGCACCCATTATATCACGGAGCAGGGACAATTGGCCAACTGCAAGGATGTTTTACTTTCAATTCCTCTGTCTGTACAGCAGGGCGGAGCCATTGACATCATGGGGTGGGAAGCTGCAAGCAGCTTACAATACAGCTGTTACATTTGTGTAGGCCATGGGGGTGCAGCTAATTGTCACAGGGCAGAGCCAGTTGCATCATAGCTTCCAAGCGCGAAGATAGTCCAGCCCCGAGGCACAGCTGACCATTCCTCAAGATAAGGCACATGGAGAAGGAGAAAAGCTGCTTAGTGGAGAAACACACAATTTAAAAAAAGTAAAACAAAAATATTAAAGGGACATGGAAAGGGTTTTTCTCATTTGTTGCTTTGTTGGTTTTTGATAATGTGCCACACTGAGTGTAAGGTCTTGGAGCACATAAACTTATTTAGAAATGTAGCTGCTCTTCGGGGCTTGCCAATGAGATCTACAGGCTAAAGTATGGTGTTTGCATTTCCTGTTCGTTTCAATGCAGCTTAAGCAAGTTATACTTAACATTTTTTTCATGCAAGAAACTGCATACTAATTTTAATAGTCTCTGCCCAAAACATACAAGCTTTACTTTAAGACAAAACATTAAGTATGGAATTTTCAAAAATATTTAAATATTACAAGGCAGAAAACAGAGAGTATATTCGAACCCATCAGTAGAATAAAGTGTGCTTCTAGATTCCTTTGCATTTTTGATTGTAGATCTGCCTTCTTTTGCACCTGTTTAGTTTTTTCTATTTTAACATTTTCAGAGGATGTGCATGCCATATCTACAATTGTTTCAGTTGTTCACTACTTAACTTATTCCAGATACCTGATTTCTCTCTCAGGAGCTCTAGCTGTGATCAACGCCGTTCCTTGCTTTGCTCTGGATGGACAGTGGATATTAAACTCTTTCCTTGAAGCTACATTAAGTTCTGTCATCATAGAAAAACAAAACCGAGAGCTGGTGGGGTTTTTCATCTTGTTGGGTGGTAGCGCTCTTCTAACGGCAAATGTGGCTCTTGGACTCTGGATGGTGACAGCCCGGTAGCTGTGTCTTCCTTCCTATTTAAAACCTTCCAATATGTAGAAATGACTGGTGATCCTTAGCCTAGTTTTTAATAGGATTTATTTCCATTCATAAATATTCCTTATACATATTATGCACTATTCCTGATGCAATGTTGCCCTTTTTTATTAACACCAAGAAGTGCAAACAAACTGTATCCAAATATACTGTATATCATGAGATCTGTGGAGTTACAAATATAGTGTGACTTGTTGAGACTCTTTGTGCAATTACATGAATTATTTATTGGTATTTTCTATTCTTGAAAGCAGACAATTTATTTTCCTTTAAATAGTTTAAAATTGGTAGGACAAAACGTACTAACTCCATTTTCACAGACTTTAGCAGAAATATATCTAACTGGGCGGAGATGTATTAAATATGAAAGATAATCAGTGGTTGGTCCACTTGTCCCACTGGATGATAGATACATCTGTTCAACTGTATGTGGGGTGTTAATTAGGTGAGTGTTTTCTCTTAAATTAAAAATTCTTGTACTAATCTAAGGTGATTTTAATCTGACCTTAATATTTGCATTTTCTTCCTCTAACCTTATGTGTATAATCTGCATGAAGTCCAAACTGTCAGATGGTTGATAACAGAAAATGTTTTTACATTTCTAAGAATTTGCAATGAGAAGCTGAAATGGATATTCTTAGAAGACACTAGACCTTGTTTATCCATAGGCAGCAGCCCTAGAGTGGTTCACTCCAGAGGTATTTATCATTTTACAGGTTTGCCATCCAAACTCATATCACATATTTTGAAAACTGAGATCATGGTTGCCTCTCTTCAGAAACTTCGTATGACATGTCAAGTTTGTTGGCAAATGTTATAAGATCATGTTTACAGCAAAAATGGATGGGGCAGCACCTGAGTAACCTGTCTTTATACTCACCAGTTGTGTAAATCCAGACCTGAGAAGATATGCCTCTATTTCTTTACTAGTTACCAGTAATGCACCTTTTTTAAGGTAGTTTAAATCATAAGAATCATGTTTCATATTCTGGATTCTTTGAGAGACATTACAGATAACAACGAAAAATCCCTTTTTATAAATGTCATTCTTTGAGATCTATAGTATGCAGCTTAAAGGGCCAGTATAAGCGCTTTTCATTTACTTTTTGGTTCACCATTAAAAATACAGCATGAAATCAAATTTAGATAGAAAATATATATTTTAAAAATACTGTGTAACTTATAAAAGGGTCATTTACCTCAAGGAGTGAAAACACAAGAGTGTATGTTTTTTGTTAAATTACGAACACTTTAAAAAAAATGTTTTGTTTGTTCTCACTACACAGAGCTGTTGCTGTGGGTCTGTCTGCCAGTGACTCATGTAAACAATGATTTAATTTTATTTCTCAATGAAAAATGTATGTATTTAGAAATTTAGGAAAGTATTTCAACAGGCTTTTAGGAGATTTTTAAAGTGGTGTGCTCCAAATTGTGCTGAATTAAGTGGCCCTTTAATGACTTTTGTTCTACCCACCTCTTTCATTGTCCTGAGGACTACTAAAAACAAAGCAAACATTTCAAGTGATAAAACATTATTTAGGCAGGGTGGGTAACCAGGAGCATGCTCTGTAGGTTTAAGGGGGCTATAGTTGCAATCCCACAGACCCCTGCATCTCAAAAGTGAGTATGCCTCAGGTTACCCAGACAACCTAATAAATGTTTTAGCTGAACCACCACAAACAGATTTTAAAAGGATGAACCATAGCAAAACTATTTTACAACATTTGAGAAATAGTCTGTTTTGTTTTTATATCTGCAAAGGAGATATACTGGTTTTACAAGTAAAACTCATAGGGCAGCATTTGTGACATCATAATCCCCACTGCTTACAAGCTCCATGATGATCCAGCCACGAGGCATAGCTGCCCATTCACCCAGAGAGGTGGAAAAAGACAGCTCTGCTTGAGGGGAAAATAGACAGCTTAAAAAATAAGAAACTGTATTAATCTGTTATTTATTTTAAACTGCCTACTGTTCTTCATAATCTATGCCCAGCAAGCAAACATATAAGCTGTACTTGTAAATGCTCTATGGTGGTCATTTAACTCAAATTAAACCAGACTGCCATATTGTTCATAAAAAAACTACCTCACATATAGAATTACCAAGGAACCACTAATTATTAAGATAAATACAATTGTGGCATTCAATAGATATGACTTAGATATGTAATATCAATCAAGCAAAATCAACTTTCTTGATGTCAGTCGTCCCTCCCCAGGGAATAAGGGTGGGGGTTTTTTTTGCGTTTGTTTGTTCCCGACTACCTGTGACCTCATGGACTGCAACACAAGAGGCACATCTTTATGTCCATGGTCATGCTGATACGCTTGACTTTAATGGCAGAGATACTAGAGTGGGTTGCCAGTTACTACTCCAGTGGGCGACCGTATACAGCTCCTGGTATTCCCATCCAAGTACTGACCAGGCTCAACTCTGCATGGCTTCAGGGTGGTGTGACCTCTTGGTTCCCTGACTGGAATAGAACCTTGGTCGCAATGGTGAAAGCACCAAATCCTAACCACTGGACCACCAGTTTTACCGATGCCTATATTTTATCAGAAGTTATGATTATTGCATTTATCATTGAATGCCAATTTTTTTTTTAGCAAAGACAGTATTGACACAAATACTACATGCCATACACTCACTGATATGATGGCACACACTTAACATGATATTATGTTTACATTGAATTGTTACATTTAGCAATATAGAAAAATAATACAAGATATATAATTACACTACTATGTTTTTTCTTATTTCTTTATTGTATTGGCTTTTGATCGATTATAGAAAAAACAAAACGGTAAATCCATACATCACACCAACACGTAGGGGAATATTGTTTTAAAGAATTACTGGACTGATATTTTCTTCTCATGGAAACATTATTATGTGATCTATCCTGTTGTACATGTCTATTTACATTGTTCCTCAATGTTCTTTATTTCAGTGTATTGTGCAATTTACAAGAATCATTTGTCAATTGTTTTATAAATATCATTTGTAAAATGAGTGTGTGCTTTATTTGTTGGTTTTTAATCATATTTTATGTGTGTTTACAATTACTGATAGGAATGAATTGTAGGAAAATAGTGCATACTTGGCAGTGCTATTAGATCAAATCTAGATCACTTATGTCCTTTTGTTTTTTTTTATTACTCATTTTTGGCACTATAGTAATTTTAATTGGTTTTAACATTTTATAAAGGATCTAAAGGGGCAGCAATTTAAGGGAAAATGCACAGTACAACGTTGAATGAATAGTAAAAATGTACTTTTTCAGATGTTGGTTTTATTTCACTACTGTATATAAAAGTAAGCAATATTTATGTGAATCTAAATTGCATGAACATATGTATCTTAGGTAACATTCTTACCTTTTTATTGGTGGAGAAGTGAAACCTGTATTTTATGAATGTACCCAAGATCACTTTTAATCACAGAGCAATGTCCTTGTGTTATCTGAGCTTGATTCCCCTACAATTTTAAAAGTAGATTTTCTGTGCGCCAGACAGTTTGTACTGTTGTAACTTTGTGCCATTTGTTCAAGGTCTCCAACATCCGTGCACAGCATGTTTGGGCTTGACATTTTATGATTCAAATTAATAAATGACAAGTCTCCCCACAATCGGTATTCAGTAAGACTGACTTCCTCCCCGGTTATTACCATTTCTGTGCCTGACTTTTTTTTAATTAATTTTATATTGTGTTTTTTTTGTATGTACCTATGATTTAAAGCGAACATGCATTTATAAAGTATTCTAAACATAAAGGTAAAACATATGGATATAGGTATGTCAGGCAACATCAAGTGGGATTACATTCATTTGATACTAATTCATTTTAACAGTACATTCATAAGCGTCTTGCGATTCAAGTATTACAATACCGTTGCATTTTACAATAAATGCAGTATCCACTATAATAGTTGTGAGCAACACCTGAGAGTTGCGTTCTTCACAGGCGTTACAAGCTACTGACGCTAAAGAGGGAAAATCGCACGACTGCCGAGTTGCATCTTCTTAGCGCAAAGGAGGGATGGAGAGAGTGAGTAAGGAGGAGGAGGAGGGACGGAGGGAGAGAGCACAGAGCGAGGGCACACAAAGACGGCAGAGAGAGTATGAGCGCACCAACAGAGAGAGACAGAACAGACAACTGAACATAACATATGATACCGTCCTTTCTAATGGGAAAGTTACTAGTAGTAGATATAAATAAGTCAGATCTAAGTAAAATCAGTTTTAATTGTTGATTTTTCACTAGTCGGATGGTTGGGAATTGCAGTTTTAGATCATTCAAGATACATATTAATATTAGATCAACTTACGTAAAAAAAATGAATAGTGTCTACAAACAAATTTGTTGTTTAGTAAAGGTTATGGTTTAAAGGAGCAATGTAGTTTAAGAAAAGTGTCACATGTTTGAAGTATGCAGCAAACTAAGATTATTAGCTGTGTAAGCTATGAACATGAAATCATTTGTAGAAAAAATCTCAGTTAATGAAGACTGTATAGAAAGTTCCATCTTTTCTGGCACTTTCTTCTAGCTTGGAACCCAATTGGTGAATGGAGGGGTGGAAGATAAGGGAAGAGTGGGAGTGGATTTGTTATATTATTGAAGATTTTGGTATTTGATCCATACCACATTGCTCCACACGTGCTTTTAATAGAAGGCAGTCACTAGGAAAACTGCTTCTTAGAAATGTAAATGCTGCCCTCAAATGTGCAGTATCCATCAAGATATCCTAGATTCCTCCATGGACAAACAGAACCTCAAAGTGTATTCATTTCTAATTAGAAATTCTTCTTGATCCACTAGACTATCTTCCTGCCTCAAAACCTTTAATAAAGATCACTAAAAACACATCTGTTTTTAAAAAACAGCTTATCACCGTCAGCCTTAATATGTACAACGGCACACTCCGCAGCGTAATAACATTTGCACCCACAATCTACAGTCCAACACGCAGACACCTCCATTTGATTGAATACATTGCTTTCACACTGCCGTCTTGCATCTATCAGCCTCTTTTATCACACCCGAACCCTTTAGATGTAAGTTTGCAAGTTTTCAATCTTGTGTCGGTGCTTTGTAAACCACCACTATGTACATTTGATTTTAAGCTCAAGAACTGGGCCCTCCATTCTTTGTAATGTGTTAATTTTGTTTTTGCCATGTACTTAACCCCTGTATAGTGCTACGGAATATGCTGATATGTTACAAATAAAGATAATAATAGTATTATACCTTATTAATTTTTAGTGAGAGAAGGCTCAATAGATAACACTGAATCAGCGGGGCTTGTCCTTTACATTATTTGTCAGTAATATGATCCATTGTATTTATACATTTATGTATCAATTTAAAATATCAAAATCATCTGAGAAATACAAAAAATCAGCATAAATATGTACAATAGCTCTCAATAAAGGTAAACTGTACACAACTGTTTTATTATGTGAGGAAGGATTTTGCCGTAATCCATTGTCTGTTGTTTAGTGTTGTCTTTAATTGTTTCTGTGTTGATGAGATAACGGAAACATAAAGGGAAATGCTTGCCTAGAAACAAGTCAGGTTATAGTTAAAGTGCATTTAAAACCATCAATACATTGTACTCGCCATTATTGTCTATACTAAACCATTCATGCGATACACACTGTTTCTACAGCATGTTACCTACTATGCCAGTGATAGATAACATCAGTCGTGGAATGCCAAACTCCATGCTGGATTTTAGTATGTCTTTAGTGTGCACAGACACTTCACTCATTGCTTCAGACCTCCATATTGCCTCACTACTATGCAGCCATAAGATACAGAAATCCAGGAATTTGGCCCCTATGCTAATCTTGACAAAATCAAAAATGAGTGCCCTAGTGGCACAGTAAATCCTACCTAGCTATGTTAATCCCCATCCCTAAAACATTGTGAGAGAACTGATACGGGTGAACTGCATGACAAAGCCTCCTCCCGATTGATTTTTGCACTTGCAATAAATTATGAGTTACTCCCTTACATTCTGAAACCCAAACCCTATGCTAATAAGATTTTATGGATCACTCACAAATCAGGGCAGTGCCGTGACTGCAAAAAGCAGAAGAAAGATTTACGTATTCGTATTCAAACCATTGCGGAGTCCCCCAAAGGCATTTAAAGTGACAGTATAGCACAACAATTTCAACATTAACAATCTGATATCAACATATGTGTAATTAAAAAATATAGTATGTTCGTATTAAGCCCATTTTATTATACAAAATCCAGGGTAACACACAACCCGGTACCCGACAAATTTGCATTAGTGTAGAACACTAAAAAAGCTCCCGCAGCCGATTTACGGCAGTCCCTTAACTTGGAGCACTTTATTTACATGGAGGCTTGTGTCAGTAATTACTCTTGTTATCTTTATATATGTGGATTCAAATTTGTGGCACTAATGGAATGATAAACCAGTGCTAGATTATTTTGCTAACAAATGAGCATTAGTATGTGGAGTCACACATCAGCATCTAGAGTGCCCAAAAACAATGGTGTTTATCTCAAGAATGGTTTTGTTTAAGAAATGAAGGCTAGTATAAAATGTTACGGTCATAAGGCAAATTATTTATGAAAGGTGTTTCAGTGCTAACTATGTGTATGCATCATGAAACCTTACTGCTCCATATTTGAATAAAGATTGAGCTGCCATTAAAAGAAAATTGTTGGGGTTCCAATTCTGTAATGCTGTGCAATTGGATTAAAAGAGCAGAAGCCAATCAAATTACAGTTGCAGTTCCAACCTCTGTTCCTAATTATGAAGAACATATTTTTCTACATTCTTCAGCATCTCCCATTGCCTAAAATTCTGAGGCCATATACCAACAAATTACATATTTTATTTAACATATTTTCCTCATTAAGAGTTTGCATTATGTGCTAAGATGGCATTTCTGGCAATCTTCTGGTCATTGGCATCAACAAGAGCACTTTAGAAGCAAATCCATAACTGTCTACTTCTCATTTAGTGCCCCATGCTTGCAGTTAGATTGGAGATTATTATAAGTGGAACTCCCTGCTCATGAGCATACACCTTCACATAGCCTCAAGCAACCACATGTATCCCTTATCCCAATAACATCCATATTCAACTTCACCAACAGCCCCTTTTGGCTTGTAATGCTTTCTGTGGCCTAAAACCCATTTCTCTCAGTCCATTAGCTCCCTTATGTGCATATTGTCTTATCAGTTCTGCTTCAGTTTCAGTTATGTTTTTTTTAATATATAACTTTATTAGACAACTTGTCGTGTCTACAAATCTTTCCCTTAATCTTACAAATGTTAAAACAAAATCCATCTGTAACCAAGGAGACACATTTTTTTATTCTTTGACCTTGTTTTTTTTTTTCCTGGTTTTACTGGCTATATTTGCATTTTCGTTCAAGGGAGATTCACATATGCTTATGAAGATCTATTTATAGAAGTTGAATTAGCTATGCATATATCTGGGACAAGATGTTCTTACAAATTAGTGTATTTACTGCTCCAGACACTTTATATTACTCATGTAACATTGATCTGACTATAGATAGATCTTTTTCCTCAGTATATCATAGCATATGTGTTGTTTATGGAATCTAAATAAAGGTGTTTTGATTGGAAGAAAAAAAAATCCTGACCTCTATGGAGTGCGGAGTTACACACCTTATTTTGGCGTATTGCCATCCGCTTTTTTAAAGATATATGCAAGTGAGCTGGATTATGAATGCATCTGATAGAGGGGAATTAGTAGTGTATGATTAAATTTATTTGCATGCACTATGTTTTTTTTTTTACTTTGCAAAAAAAATGTTGCAGGTGATGGTTACACCCTCAGGATTGAGCTAGGCTTCTCAGGGTTCGATTTTGTAAAAATGTACCCTGTCTCTGTGAGCATTTCCAGCTTTGCAGCCAATCAGCCATGCTGTATGCAGCCAGCTAGATAATGCTGCTACACTCCTCAGAACTAAAGATCCTTAAATGACCATAAATCAAGTAAAAATGCTTCAGCTTGTTACACGGTTGTTCTTTAGACATACACCCTCTACTTGACAAATTCTAATTGTACTGAAACCAAACATTTCAGCTTCTTCCTGTTCTGATCTGTCTTTTAGGTGAATGATTTATGGTCCTGCAATGACCTGCAAGAGAGCTCATGGTGTCTGTGCATGTGTGTCTGTGTGAGTGTCTGTCTGGGGCTGGGGGAGGTCACAGGGGCAATTCACTGGGGCTGGGGGAGATCACTGGGGCAATTCACTGGGGATAGGGGAAGTATCACCTGGGATGTAGATAAAACAATCAGTGAATGAAGGGGCACAGACCATGTTCTGGATATTACAGAAATCTAAAGGAAAGCTGCAGCTCAATTCACAGACCAAAAAGATACAATGCATTATATATGCTAATTTTCCCTGGGATTTTCAGGGGGTGTCAACATTGATAGAAAACAGTTTGCCAGTGAGAGAAATTCAGCAAACGTTAGGGTAACTATTTAAATGTTTATTTTGGTTTTTTTTTTCATGCAAACAATTTTTTTCATACACTACTAATTCTCCTGTATCAGATGCATTCATTATCCAGCTCACTTACATATACCTTTAATGAATTCTCATGTAAGTGCACACTTGTTTTAAAAGACTACTTTAATCAAAAAAATAAAATAGCCCCTATTGAATAGCTACACTTGAAAAAAAGCAATGTGTTTTATAATGTTAAAAAAAATATAACCTCTAATTTCTAAAATAGTAATATGCAATTATTCTGCTGTATAATCTACCATTTTAGTTTTCAGTGACCTACATCTTGAGGTGGGAGAAGACACAGGAAGTTTGTGTGTGCATAACTGAAAAGTGACATACGTAATTGCTAATGCTCTAAATAAAAGATCATTAGTTTACAAAGGCACACACTGTTGAGACAGGTTTTTTTAGACGCAGGCTTATAAAAGAAAATGGAAGCTTGCAGTAAAGCATAATTGCATATAACAGTGAAAAATTGTAAATTCATTTTGTTATTTAAAAGCCCATATAGAAAAATGTGACCAGAGTGATCCTTTAATTATGTGATACATATTATTATTGGTTATGGATCATTCTCCCTAAAAAAACACTTTTTAACAACAGAATTCATGCAAACCATGCAGTGATATTTGGACTGACACCCACACGTTTAAGCAATAGAGGCATCAGTATATATATATATATATATATATATATATATATATATATATATATATATATATATACATATATTTGATTTTTTTTAAGAGTTGCGTTTCTCAAAAAATAACTTTTTTACTAATACCTATTACCGTATATACTCGAGTATAAGCCGACCCGAGTATAAGCCAAGGCACCTATTTTACCAAAATACTGGGTAAAATGAGTGACTCGGGTATAAGCCGAGGGTGGGAAATGTGCTGCCCCCTGTGTCCCCCCTCTCCCTTCCCTGTGTCTCTTCCCCCCTCCCTTATCACCCTCCTCAACCCCCTCCTCATTCTCAACCTCCCTCCTCATCCTCAACCTCCCTCCTCAACCCCCTCATCCTCAACCCCTCCATCCTCAATCTCAACCCCCCTCCTCATCCTCAACCCCCTCCTGAACCTTCCTCCTCATCCTTAACCTCCCTCCTCAACCTCCTTCCTCATCTTCCCTCCTCAACTCCCTCCTTAACCCCCCTCCTTAACCTCCCTCCTCAACCTCCCTCCTCAACCCCCCCTCAACCTCCCTCCTCAACCCCCCCATCCTTCCTCCTCAACCCCCCTCCTCATTCTAAACCCCCCTCCTCCTTAGAATGAGGAGGGGGGGGTGTAGAATGAGGAGGGGGGGTTGAGGATGAGGAAGGGGGAGGGAAAGAGACACTGGGGGTTAGAGAGACACGGGGGGGGTAGAGAGACACGTGGGAGAGTGACAAGTATAAGACGAGGGGGCCCTTTTTAGCCTTAAAAAAAGGGCTGAAAAACTTGGCTTATACTCGAGTATATATGGTACATTGATCTATATTATGTTTTATACATACAGAGTACTTTATCATTTGTAAGTTAATGAGAATACTGATTGCTCCCAATACAAAGTGTTGCACATGATAATCATGTGCTTAAGAGCTGCAGAATATTCCTGTCAAATTATTTATGTATATTTATTAGAAATTGTCCAAGAAATTATTATATTTGGAATTATAATTCATTAATGTATATACAAAATTTCACGAATTACAATTGAATATGGAATTATTAATTGGCCAGTGACACAGCTGGATAATAAAGAGTAAATTCACAAGGATTTCAAGGGATAAAGAAATTATAAAATTGATTAGTATACATGATATGGATCTTTTCCTCTGTGTCTCTGAATATAAGGTTAATCACATGAAAATCCTTCTAATGCTCTTTACTCCATAAACCTATTTATAAAGGATTCACAAATAAATTAAATGTTTTCCCAAGTAGGCTGTCAAAGCAGGCTGTAGCTTATTGATAGTTTGTTCTCATATTTACATCTTTATTAGGAAAGTATCCACTATAATAGTTGTCAGTAACGCCTGCGCAGGCGTTACTCATAAGCTGCTAGCCGTAAATCTCAGGAAATTGTGTTGTATTTGCACATGCGCGAGAGAGCATGCACAGATGGAGGCAGCAAGGGAGGGGGAGGTGGGGAGACATGGCAAACAGCACAGGGAGAGGACACACATAAAGAGAGGGCGCAAAGAGAGAGAGACCGAACAGACAATTGAACATAACATATGAAACCGTCATTTATGATGGGCAAGTAACTAGTTCTAAATAAAACTTGGTTTTCTACTTTTGGCCTGAAATCAATCAAAGGAGGTTATGGCACACCTTAAATGTTGTTCAATGCCCTTGGGCACAGGAATCCTCAGATTTTCTCATATGTCACTGGTACATAAAGGCATGTTTGTGCTTAAAACTTACTTTGAGAAAGTGAATTATAGATTGTGTTGTTAAAGCATTTGAGATTTTGACATAGACAGAGATTATGATACCTACCAATTCCACCATGGATTAAAGATCATCCTTCTAGGCCAATCTTCATCTACTTCAGTGTGGAGGCGTTGGTATTGTCTGCTGTGCACATATTTTTCAAGCACTAGCCACTGAATGTAAAGAGTAGGATCTAGCTTCGAGAGCCAAAATCTCCAGTCCCTAGTTCTGCAAATTTAAATAGTTTCGTTTTCCTTTGGCTGTTAATTGGCTTATTATATTGTTCTAAATATTTTTCTTAGGTTAGTGGCTTTGGTGAACTGGATGATATCGGTGGAGTTGGAAATTGTCTTTACTAATATTTTCTTCCTGTTCCGTTCCCATGGCACCATTCACCACATGAGCAATTGTTTCTATTCTTCAATATTAAATACACAGACCAACCAACCCAAAGCCCCACTTCCTTTCTTCTCTATTTGTGTACTCTGAAAAACATGAAAACAAACCATGTAAGAATAGAGAAAGGGGTGCACACTGCCATTATAACAGACCAGGAAATGAAACAAATCTGGCAGTAGGGAGGATTTTTACATTTTACTTTCTAATTATGGTTGTTTTGAAATGGATAATCATGTGTGTTGCTGAAGATAGTTGTGATGGTTCAATGTATTTTTTATGGGTTGAGACGTAATTCATTGTTAAAAAATAATAATTGGATATTGTTACTAAAGGGTAAAGTAGTATTAAAGAATGACTGGAATATGCAGGGCAGCAAAATAAAGTCTTAAAAATGTCCCGCTTAGAATTCAAAGACATTTGCATGTTTCTGCCCAGGTTCCCAGAGTGCAGTGCAATAACTGTATTTCTTGGAATTCCGAGCAGGAAATAGGTTTTTATTTTAAGATGTTCAAAAGTGTTTATCGGTGAATCCTTTATATATAGGTTTATGTACTATTTATTTGCTGTACTACTGTACTGTGGAGGACTTCTATCTTTCGTTTATGCACCATACATTAAATGATTGTTGTGGTAAACTACCTCCCAACAAAATCTGCAAAAGCTAAGAACCAGCCCCACGCTGATGAGATTCAGCAACCTGTCTGTGGGTAGGTTTCCTGGCTTGTGTACAATCCATCCTGGGCTCTGTTTAAAGCTGTGCAATACAGCAGGCATATGCGTAAAAGCAGCCATGTTTAAAATGGTATTGGATTAAATAGATATATGGAGCGAGAGTAATTCAAAATACTCAATTCTGATTGACTGAAATATGATTGACACATAATTGAGCCAATCGGAATCCGCAAAAATATATAAGGTGTGGGCACTGCTCAAGAAGGAGTTTTGTGATGTGCAGTTTTTTTTTTTTTCTGTAGAGAGGCAGGTTTATTAGGCGGAGGCCCATTTCCAGGAACCGAAGATGAGGAACAAGTACTTCAATCAAGAAAGAAGAGGATAAATTCTTCACACAACCTGGAAGTGCCCTCTTATCCATGGCTGAAGGACAAGGGCTTTAATGATCAATTAAAAAATTATTTAATGAAAAGGATAGGTAATCTGTTTCTCTTTCCTTGCAGGTTTAATTTAATCTTATTTTATGTAGCATATTTTTTTTTATATGTCTTGTGTTAGGGACTATTGATGTCCTTATGGACCCCATGGGGGTTCAATATAGACACCTGGGGTGGCAGAAAGCATCATAAGTTAGTATATCATGGGGGTCTGTTGATATTACTGTGGTATAGGGGTTAATATTAGGGCCCCACTGAACTTTCTGGGCTATGGACTCTGTTATTCATAACCGATATTGCTAAATATTTCCATGGATATGGGAGTTACTAGGGAAGGTGCCGAGATGTTTGCATGGGCAATTTTTACAGAAATTATGTGTGTGTAGAATGTGCTTTGTGCTAGTGACTTGCTTAATATTAGTGGTTGAAGGGATGTTTTTCATAAATGAGTTAGCAGCATTTATAAGTAATACAACATATTTCAACATTATTTCAGTCATTTGACCAAAGGAGACGGCATGTCTAAAAGAGGGATATTTCTATTAGCACCCCCTACCGTGTGGCTTTCCTGAGAAGGGAAGGCCAAATTGATGACACGAAGGTGCAAATAATCTTCACAGAGCTAGGGGTAGGAAGACAATTGCATCTGATCAGACTACAGTAGACTGGCAGTCTCCTTCACCACAGGAGGCACGTAATGGTACTGCAATCACACTAATGACAGGATTTTGACAGACAAGTTTCCTGACATGAAAAGAACTGGAGTGTATATAAGAGTGTGATGTGTGGATTTTACAAGTGGATTTACCTTACAAGTAAAGGCTGATAAACTGCAGAGTGCACTAATTGTGCCCAGGTGAGAGGGGTGTGGCTTAGCTGTTAAACTAGGGAAAAAGGTTTGTGAGCTGGTCTGGGGCCTGTTTACAAGTGGATTTACCTTACAAGTAAAGGCTGATAAAATTGCAGAGTGCGCTAATTGTGCCCAGGTGAGAAGGCAGAAGTTAATATAAACAGGAGAAGGGGAACTTGTGAGCTTGCGAACATTTTCAGTATCAAGTGCAATTCTAGTAAAAGCCTAGGAGTTTAAATAAAAGGAGGAACTTCAAAAAAAAGGGAGGGCAGATTTATAGTGCAAAGGAGGAAAACTTTATATAAATATATTATTTTATATTCTTTATTTTTCCCAGTGAAATTTTGAAGACAATAATAATAATTATGAGTCAGTCCAGTGGCAACCTTATTTAGT
Organism: Discoglossus pictus; assembly: GCA_027410445.1. NCBI lineage: Eukaryota > Metazoa > Chordata > Amphibia > Anura > Alytidae > Discoglossus > Discoglossus pictus. The sequence goes on along the minus strand of CM050164.1, from coordinate 101,951,319 downwards.
CTACATCCTGTCATATGTATGCAATACTGGAACAGATGATCCAGGGTCCATACCTTTGTGAGAGGTGTGAGCATGTTGCCACTCTGGAAGCTCAAATTAGAGATCTGGAGAGGAGAATTGCAGCACTTAGTGATATTGCTCCACTGGAAAGGGGGTTGGTGCTCACTGAGCACAGTTTAGCTGGGCCTAGCATGGAGGGTGGAGCTGGGGCTAGTGAGGATGTCCAGGGAGGCAGCTGGGTTACAGTTACAAGGGGAAGCAGGGGGAACAGGAGGAGGCAGGCCAGTTCTGAGTGGGCAAACACCAACATATTTGCCAGATTGAGTGAAACTGTTGGGGATGTCCATTCAGGAATGGCAATGCCAGATAGAGCTGTTCCCTTTAACAGCCGGGCGAACAGCTCTACTGGAGGAGAGGGAGGGCTGAACAGGCAGAACAACAGACAGGTTTTGGTTGTAGTGGACTCTATTATTAGGAAGGAGGACAGGGTGATTTGTCACCTAGATCCCAGCAATCGAACAGTTTGCTGTCTCCCGAGTGCTCGGGTTCGTCATGTTGTGGATCGGGTAGAAAAATTATTGGGAGGGGCTGGAAATGAACTGGCGGTCTTGGTACATATTGGTACCAATGACAAAGTTAGTGGAAGATGGAGTATCCTAAAGAATGATTTTAGAGAACTAGGTAATAAGCTGAAGGCAAGGACCTCCAAGGTAGTATTTTCTGAGATACTGCCACGTGCTAGCCCAGGGAGGCAGAAGGAGATTAGGGAAGTTAATGCGTGTGGTGTGGTGAACAAAGGGGGGATTTGGCTTTTTAGAGCACTGGGCTGACTTCTCACTTCAGTACAATCTCTACAGTAGGGACGGATTGCACCTTAATGATGAGGGAGCTTTTGTACTAGGGATAGGATGGTAGAAAGGCTGGAGGAGTTTTTAAACTAGTAGGTGGGGGGGGGGGAACTAGATATAAGTAATGGGGTAGAAAGTGTAGAGGGTATAAGGGATGAATTAACAACTCATAGGGGAGGAGATGGGGGGAGGGGTAGTATAGTCAATAGGGAGGTAGTACTAAGTAATTCAAGTACAGTGGCAGGCACTTCAGAACTACAGACTCATAACATAAGGTGTATGCTTGCTAATGCCAGAAGTTTGCCAGGAAAAATGGGAGAGTTAGAATTATTAGCAATTAATGAAAAATGGGATTTAATAGGCATTACCGAAACGTGGTGGGATGAATCTTATGACTGGTCTGTTAATCTGTATGGTTTAACCTATTTAGGAAAGATAGAGGCAATGGTAAATGAGGAGGAGGGATTTGTCTGTATGTTAAGCCTGAATTTAAGGCTATAGTCAGAGAAGATATTTATTGTGGACCTAGTGATAAAGTTGAATGTTTGTGGGTAGAGTTAAATGGCGGAGCAGCAAATTCCAAAAGAATATTAGTAGGAGTATGCTATAAACCCCCAAATATAGCTGAAAGTGAGGAAATACAATTATTGTTACAGATTGGAAATGCAGCTAAGCATGGGCAAGTTCTAATAATGGGAGATTTTAATTACCCTGAAATAAACTGGATAAATGAGACCAGCAGTTCAGCTAAGGGGAGCAGGTTCTTGAGTACACTCAGGGATCATTATCTGGCCCAGGTTATACAGGAGCCTACTAGAAATAAAGCTATCTTAGATTTACTCATCACAAATAATATTGATATAGTATCAAATGTTGAAATAGGGCAACCTTTGGGAAACAGTGATCACAACACAGTCTCATTTGAGATTGAATTAAAAAAACAACATTTTAAGGGGCCAACAAAAAATCTTAATTTTAAAAGGGCAGATTTTAACGGTCTAAGGGCAGCAATACAAAGTATAGACTGGGACAGAGAACTGATAGGTAAAAACACTGAACATAAATGGACAACATTTAAATCCTTACTAAATATACATACACATCGGCATATACCGTGTGGGAATAAAAGTAAAAGGAGTAAATCACAACCCATGTGGCTTAACAATGATTTAAAGATCAAAATACGGAGTAAAAAACAGGCATTTAAATTATACAAACAAGAGGGGACAGAGACTGCTTTATGGGAATACAAGGAAATCAACAAAGCTTGCAAAAGCGCGATTAGACTGGCTAAAATAGAAAATGAAAAATGTATTGCAAAAGAGAGTAAGACTAACCCTAAAATATTTTTTAAGTATATTAATGGGAAGAAGGTGAGGAAGGAAGCTATAGGAACATTAGAATGTGAAACAGGCTGTCTGAAAATTAGTGACCAGGAAAAGACAGATGAGCTAAATAGGTTCTTTTCTTCGGTATACACAAGGGAGGTACAAGTGGTTGAGACACTGCAACATAATGGGGCTACACTACCTTTGCCAAATAATTGGTTAACACAGGAAGTAATCCAAAAGAGGTTGGAAAAAATAAATGTTAATAAAGCCCCAGGTCTTGATGGAATCCATCCAAGGGTACTGGGGGAAGTGGGTTCTGTAATAGCCAAACCATTATATTTAAATTTTCAAGATTCACTCAAGACAGGGTCTCTACCAGATGACTGGAGAAAAGCAGATGTGATACCTATATTTAAAAAGGTAGCAAGAGCAAATCCGGGGAATTATAGACCAGTGAGCCTTAATTCTGTAGTGGGGAAGCTTTTAGAAGGGTTAAAAAGGGATAATATACAAGAATATGTCTATTTGAACAGGATTATAAGTAGGAGTCAACATGGATTTATGAGGGATAGGTCATGTCAAACAAATCTAATTAGTTTCTATGAGGAGGTTAGTAGGAACCTGGATCAAGGCAACTCAGTGGATGTAGTCTTTTTGGATTTTGCAAAGGCTTTTGATACAGTGCCACATGGGAGACTATTGGGCAAACTAAGGGATACAGGAATTGCTGTAAATATCTGCTTATGGATTGAGAGCTGGCTAAAAGACAGGAAGCAAAGGGTTGTTGTAAATGGAACATACTCCAATTGGATTAATGTGGTAAGTGGGGTCACTCAGGGTTCAGTATTCGGTCCTCTCCTTTTTAACATATTTATTAATGACCTAGAGGTAGGATTGGAGTATGGGGTCTCCATTTTCGCTGATGACACAAAGTTGTGCAAGGTAATTAAATCAGATAATGATGTGCTTTCCCTCCAAGGGGATTTACATAAAATTAAGGAATGGGCATCTAAATGGCAGATGAGATTTAATATGAATAAATGTAAGGTTATGCATCTGGGAAGGAAAAATAGCCATGCAATTTATAATCTTAATGAAGCAAATCTAGGTGTATCAGATATTGAAAGGGATTTGGGAGTGCTTGTGGACAACCACCTAGGCAACAGTGCTCAAACCCAAGCAGCAGCTGCAAAGGCAAATAAAATATTAGCATGTATTAAGAAGGGTATAGAAGCCAGAGAAGCAAATATAATTCTGCCACTATACAAATCTCTAGTACGCCCTCATTTGGAATATGGAGTACAATTTTGGCCACAACTTAATAAAAAGGACATTTTAGAGCTGGAAAAGGTACAGAGAAGGGCAACAAAACTAATAAGGGGAATGGAGGAGCTAAGTTATGAAGAAAGACTAACCAAATTAAATTTATATTCTCTAGAAAAAAGGCATCTAAGAGGAGATATGATTACCTTATACAAATACATCCAGGGTCAGTTTAAGATTTGTCAGGGGAGTTTTTTGTGCCAAGAGGTTTTTAACTGACAAGAGGACATCCCTTGAGGTTAGAAGTAAAAAGATTCCACCTCAAAGAAAGAAAAGGGTTCTTCACAGTAAGGGTGGTTAATCTGTGGAATTCTCTACCAGAGGAGGGGGTGATAGCGGATTCAATAGATAACTTTAAAAGGGGACTAGATTTATTTCTAATTAAAAAGGGAATTCAGGGTTATCATGGATAATTAGAGAGACAGTATTGATCCAAATTGTTTACATTTACCTTTAAGACAAATGGCTAAGTCTCGCTTGTGTTTTTTTTTTTTTTTCTATTTGCCTTTCACTGAACTAATTAATAATAATAAAAAAAAAAAAAACATTAAATAATTGATTAATAATTAATTAACAACTAATGAATTAATAGTTAGTCTGCATATTGCAGATCAGAGGAGATCTTAAAAGGTTGAACTTGATGGACTGAAAGTCTTTTCTCAACCTTAAATACTATGTAACTATGATAAAGTTTGGCTGTTCTATATACACATAAATCATGGTGTGTATGTCATTCTGGGCTCCACATGGAGTACCTTTTTGTTATTACTTTAAGCTGGTCCTAGACTAAGGGACTATTGGCCTGTTTCTTTGTCATGTGGACTGGCTGTTAATGGACTGATTATGCAAGCTGAGAACTGGAATTACTCACAAATACATGACCTAGAGGAATCCCTGTAAGCCAAAGGCAGGTGGTCGAATCTGGGTCGTGACAACTACTTTAGATTACCATGAGGGTCCATAGGGACCTCCATGGCAAGAAGTTACTTTTCGGTGCCATGAGGATCCATAAGGACACCCAGCTCATAGATCTGGTATTGAGGAGGAATCCCCTGGCTCATAGGGGGTTAGCGGGTATTAAGGGGAAATCCCAGGGATCCCCTGGCTCACAGGGGGTGGTGGGTATTAAGGGGAATCTCGGGGGATACCCGAGCTCATAGGCAGTAGTGGGTCATAGACAGAGGAGTTGTAAACCTGCATTTCTTCTTATTTTTTAACCATTTCCCTGCCATGGGAAGGGGTTTATATTGATAGATAAGGATAAGGAAGATGTTCGGGTGAGTGTGTTCTAGATACTGGTTACCATTCAGTAATGTTACTATGGAGACTACTGGGATCCAGACTGAGTCTACTGCAAGCAGGATGCTAGAGTGCTCTAGCACCCCAGATGTGTGATTTAGTAATTTTTACGGTTTTCTTTTTTCCACCATTGAGTAGCTACAAATCAACTTTCCATTAATTCTTACAGGAGCCATAAATGGAGTCCTATGTTTGTATTCTAAGTAGTTTTCCTACGTATGGATATAAATGTAAGATTTCCGCCAAGTCATCAAAGATTTTTAACTTAGCATTCTCATAGTTAACGGCTTGATAAGACATAGAAATTCTACAATGAATGTCAACAATACCATATACCTCAAGCTTACACCCTTACATCCAGGTTAGGGAAATTGAAGGTTCATTCCAAGAAAACACAATAAAGAGGTTTTAGTGGTATGTATACAATCACTTACATTGCAGCAGACCCCCCCCCCCCCCCCTTACACATATTAAAGTGAAGAATAATCTTTATTCTTTGGCTCTATACATTATTCATTGTCCCACTGTATTGTTTTCATGGTTTAAACATATCTAGCCTTGGAGCTGTGCTAAACTTGTAAGGAGTTTTGTCTCAGAAACTAGATTTTTTGCCTCCGTTTTACAAAAAGGACCATTGTAGTTTTGGCTAGGTATATCATGAACATAACATTTTTAAAAAAAAAAACCTTAAATCTAGCAGACACTGTTTAAGGGGGAGGTTATACTACGACGATATGACAACCCCCCCCCCCCCCCACACACACACAAACACACACACACACACAGATTTTTCTACTATATGCAGTATCCCCCTACCTCACACACAGATATTCTTTGGCTCCTACACCCTTGTCTATTATAAAGTGGCTAGATACAGTGGAAGAATCCCTGATTTATCGCATTCATCCCAAGTTTCTAATACTTTTAAAAACAAAAGGTGAAATGCCTGCTGTATTAATTTATTTTAACGTTTTTCAAAATACTTAAGATATGATGTTTGTGTCAATTAATGTATTACTGTTTTAATAATAATTCCCACTATGCATTTCACTTTCACAAGCTTCTCTGGGTGAATATGGTGCTGTATTTAATGCAATAATGTTATGGGTACTATGTATATATATTATTTGCAATGCTTTATTGCTTTGCCATTGGTTACTTATGTAGAACTACTTAAATGGACAGTTAATTCAGCATAACTTGGAGCACACCACTGTAAAGTTATCCTAAAAACATGTTGAAATACCTTTTGAATGTTTGAGTTAGGTGCCTTTTTGCACAGAAAAAAAATCATAAATGAAGTGCCTGTTTACATGAGTCACTGGCAGTGCCCACAAACACACTCACGACAACAGCTCTGTATAGAGAGCATAAGCAGAAAGAGAGCTAACCCTTCCCAAATTCACCTGTGCAGAGAAATTAAAGTGAAAAACTATAAATCTTTGTGCTCATTAAGCCTTCATGGCTCGGTGTCAGCAGATGTTGATAATCATGGAACAGTCAGGAGTGTGTTTGTAAACAGACCATAGATTTTTAGCTATTATAAGTGTAATAAACAAAATCAATAGGTCATTTAACATAGAATATTGTGCTCTTTCACACCATGAAATGCACTTAAAGTGAGAATAAATGGCCCTTTAATAGTATGCTCTCTGAAGAGTATAACATGCCATTGAAATAAGTTCCACAAATTTAGGTTACATTCACTTTTCTATTTACATGCTATAGAAGTTATGGCAGTTATCTATTCATTAGCAAGTGACAACTAAGCTTTTTTAATTTTAATTAACAAGACTTTACTTTTTTCTTTTTTTTTCCAAGCTGATTTTTAAAGCCCCCCTGCTCCACTAAAGTCATATACAGACGCAGAGACACATAGCACTAATAACATGGCAGTCCATTCAGAAAGAGTTTGCAACAGCTGAGAAGTTCCAAATGGAAACAGGAGATATAGTGATACTGAAATATTTATCACTCTGATTATCTGGTTCAGAGCTGCATATCATTAAGGCTGACAAAGATGTCATTGTTTCTATTCAATTTACCTACTCAAATAGAAAGAGAGTTACCTAACTTAAATGTGGTGTTTTTCTGAACTCATTCTTAATCCATTGTTTTGGCCTCCAAAATATTCACTGGACATACATGTGCAGAGCCAATTCCTAATCCTATGTTGAAGGGAAGATGTCAATCCTCTTATGTCTTATAATATTATTGTCTTTAACTAAAACTAATTTGAATATGAAACCCTTGTTGGGTTCAATATTTGAATTAAATATTGGTTCCCATGGTACCCTGACACCTATCCCGGACTCTTTTAAGGATACTACAAAGCGAATGTTTAATTTTCTAATGGAAAACCTTGGGCACATGAAATAGAACCTCATGGATCCATCACATATAGTTTATAAAACAGTGTTCTAGGCAATTTCTGTAACTCTTTGTTTTTTACAACGTGGTGCTGCTATTTTCCCCCTACATTATAACCTAAGGGAAGGAAAAAGGAATATTTATTGCAAAAATAAACAATGAATAATGAGTACACACAGTACATCTTATTCTGCAGTATAGACAGTCCACAGGGATGGAGACAGAGAGAAGAAGTAGGGAGGCAGACAGAAGAAAAAGGCAGAGAGGGGGAGAGAGATGGAGGAAGGGGGAGAAAGAGGGGGGGGAGAGACAGACGGTGCATGGAGAGGGTGCATAGGGAGCGGGAGAAGGCACATAGAGAGAGACAGAACAGACAATTTAACATAACATATGTACTGTCATATATGACTGGCAAGTTCGTAGCCTACATATATTAAGTGCATCTATAGTAGTGATATTAACTGTTAATATTTATACTATATATATTATTATTATTATTGTTTATTTGCAACGCGCCAACATATTCCGTAGCGCTAAACATAAGTTAAGTATCATGCAATGACAAGTTCAAGATTCACACATTGCAATGAATGGAGGGACCTGTCTTTGAGCTTGGAATCCGGTGTCCATAGCTCTTTCCCTAATTATGTCTTAACTATATATATTAACTAAATATAAAAATAAATACAACCGGACAAAATTTCATACATTTTGTTTAGGTACAATTTTCAAATATACCTAAAACAAATTAAGTTTTAAGTTAGTTTTGGTTGTCTCAGCTAGAAATCTGATGTCAAAGAGTACACACAGTTTGTCTTATTCTGCAGTATAGACAGTCCACAGATCCACCCTCTCTGAATTTGACACATTTATTAAATTGTTTTACAAGTATGTCCAGCCTATTAAGATATAGCTAGCAAAACTGGGAAATTAAGGCTTTTCTTGAGAAATTTTGAGGGAAGAAGAAATGTTGCCCTTGACTGGATTTAGCCTTTTAAAAATTTCAGAATTGGGTCAGTTTCTTCATATACAATTAACAACTAAAAGCCCCATGTAAATCAAGTGCTCTAAGTTAGGGGAGTGCCGTAAAAAGTCTATGTAGATCTTTTGCTCCCCTACATTAGGGCACTCAGCTCACATCTGTAAATCTTTGCCTTCTCAGTCAGAGTCTTCAGTGTGGTAGGCACCCAAACTAAGCTTTACGGATAAGAATCACTTCTAGGAGCCAATAGAAAGCCTTCGCGTCATGCCCTGGGGATTCCTTCCATTTAAATCCCAGCTGGAAGGAATTCCCGGGGCATCCCCAAACCCCTCTCACTGCCGTATCACTCCATCTACATAACCATGGGATCCATACAGACCCCATGGAAAATAGAGTTAATCCCTGCAAGAGGGGTATTTAAAGAACCTCCCATTGCATCTACAATAAACTCCTCATGCTGCAGGGGGTCCCAATCGGGACTCCCTGGCACCTAACATTAACTCCCACCTGCAGCGTGAGTCTTTAAGAGACCTGCGCCACAAATGAACTCCTGTTAATTAGATTTCAGTCAATCAGAATGGGATACACCCTGTAACGGGCAGGAAATTTAAATTTAGACATGCTGCAGTGGGGGTTAATTTTATGGTGCTTAACAGTTTAGATGCCGCAGGTCATTTAAAGACCTGTGGCAGGGGTTAATTTGTGGTGCAGGTTTTTTAGGGGCTTGCCTTGTGGGTGGGGGTTAATGTTAGGTGGCAGGAGGGTTCATTGTAGGTGCAAGGGGCAAGATTTGGCGGTTTAGGGGCAGTTTTTTAGAGACTTCATCGTGTCTCTTTAAGAGCTGCTATGGCACACAGCAAAGGCTTTTAAAGCCTTTATGAGTGTTTTTTGGTACCCATAAGTATTTCTTCAGTCTTTGGGAGTTAGGGGAGTGCTCTTGATTGTGGGTGGGGAGAAATCTGTTATTAGCATAGGGATTGGGTATCAGAGTATCAGGGAGCAACGTAACTCATAATTTATTGTCAGTGCAAAAATCAATGATCGGCAGTGTAGTGAAGTTCACTGGTAGCAGTGACCCGGAGCAGTTTGCTCACAATCTTTTAGGGGAGGGGGATTAACATAGCTAGGTAGGGTTTGCTCATTAGTTAGGGTACTCATATGTGCTTTTTCAAAGATTAGCACAGGGCCCTAAATTATGTAATTTTCCACATTCAGTACAGTGTTGTAGTTAAAAAGGCAGACTGTTTGTGAATTACTTCTCTGTCTTTACCTTTAAATTCTACTGAGATTGCAGAACCATTGCAGTGTAATTATACACACAAAATCTTTCTTGTAAAGTAACATTTAATTTTCTATGATGTTTGCAAAACTCAGAAGAACTATTTAATTTTTAAATGCATGTAGAATTTGAAGCCTCTTCTGGATCACTACCTTGTCATGGTGAATAGGCTTGTGTACCTCAATGAAGCTGTGAGCTATACCATGAAAGGTTACCCAAGATGGACAGGTCATAGCGGAGAAGTCAGACAAATTGTGGACCACTGGAGAAGGAATTGGTGACCATTTCAGTATCTTTGCCATGAAAACCTTAGGATTAAGCACAAGCAGAGACATAATGATTGTACCGGGTGTGCTGAGGTCCATACGGCATGGACATGACTAAACAACAGAATTAGGACACTCTTTAGTCCTTTAAAGTTGTAGGTTTTCTATTTTTTTTCTATGCAAATATATTCAAAGCATTTACACACTCCCAGTATAGACTGTTACAGACAATGCCACTGAGGATTGATAAATCATGCTGTAGGTTTTTACATATCACATATATAGTTGTGGGTCTTGCGATGCTGGTGACGTTTGCGATGTCGGAAACGCACTTGAGACCTCGCAAAGTGAGGTGAGCCATCGGCTCCATCACACATGCGAGCCTCAGTGCTTAGGCTGCATTGTGAAGGTCGCAATTGCGAGCCAAGCGCATAACTCTAAAAACCCTTAAAACAAAAACAAAAAAATTAAACAAATATAATAACACACTCGCAGACAGCACAAGGGGAGAGCCAGGAAGCCTGGGAGTGAGTTTGCAAGCGATTTTGAGGAATGGCAGACAAAAAAGTTAAACAATTCAGAAACTGGATAAAAACAAGGCTGAGCAAAGCCAGTCATGCAGGACTTAGAAAATACACAACGGCATAGACAGTAACACTTTCACCAACAACGCCAGGCACGCAGGACTTTGAAAATAAAACAAATGGCATTCAGCGCGTAACACATAAACATTCAGCAGACACACAAAGAAGAAACACACAGGGAAGGGACAGGGGGGAGATGGTGGAAAGAGACACATGGGATTCCCAAGCACAAAACTTGCAGGTTAATGAACCCTGCAATGAGGAAAGACTCGCAATGAGCGCCAAAGGGGCTCATCGAGGGGCTCACGATGAGCACCGCAAGCGGGATCGGCTTGCAATGGGCAGGAAAGATGCACAGTGTTGGACGCGCGATAGGCGCTGAAGGTGATCAGTGCAAAGCAGGAAAGTTGAAGTACAACGGGGAGAGGCTTGCAATGAGCGCCTAAGGTGCTCAGAGGAGCAAAAGCCCCACATTGTGTGGCAAACAACATTGCCAATTTTAATCCCATCACAGGTAAGTTCCTAGTCATATATATAGTTGTCAGTGTCCGGAACGCTTACGATGTTGGTCACGCTTTGCGAGCCTCGCATAGCGAGGCAAGCCGTCTACCACACGGGACTTAGGCTGCAATGAGCATCAAAGCCCTCAACAATAACGCTCCCCCATACATATCTGCTCTAATCTCCAAATACTCCCCGACCCGCCCTCTTCGTTCTGCTAATGACCTTCTTCTTTCTACAACTGTTGTCACCTCCTCTCACTCCCACCTCCAGAACTTTTCTCGCGCTGCCCCAAGTCTCTGGAACTCGTTGCCTCGCTCCACTAGATTATCCCCTTGCCCCAAAACATTTAAAACCTCACTTAAAACGCATCTCTTTAAAGAAGCGTATCACCTTCCACCCTTACACTATTATCACTTCTCTCTCCCTCTTTTACCACTCTCTATACCTTAGATTGTAAGTCTATGAGTTTCTATCCTAAGTACTTTGGGAATGCACCATGGACATTAAATTCCGAGCTCAAAGACAGGGCCCTCCTTGCTTTGCTATATATTCATTTGTAGTTACCTTTGTCTGAACTTAACTTATGTACAGCGCTATGGAATATGTTGGTGCGTTATAAATGAATTATAATAATAATAATAATTGCACTGTGAGCCTTGCGAAGCAAGGTGAGCAGTTGAGGCACACAGGACTTACGACCTGTACGACTTAGGACCAAAACCTGTACAGGCACTGTGCGCCTCGCAAAATTACGACTTTAACGGCCGAACCACGTAATTGAAAAAAAATTAAACAAACAAAAAATATGCCTCAAATAACATTTAACACAAGGCTGAAACACAACCCAACACAGAAACACTCAAGCGCGAGGCCTATAAACTACACAGGGGGAGAGGCTTGCAATGAGCGCCAAAGGCGTTCATTGCAAGCCACGCGATGATCGCCGAAGCATTGTGTGGCAAACTGCATTGCTAGCCTTACAATTTTTATCCCGGCATTTTTGACGGGCAATTTACTGGTATACATATATTAAGTGGCATCTATGGTAGTGATAATAACTGTTAATATATATATAGTACTAGCGAATTGCCCGTCAAAAATGACACGGCAATAAAAAAGTGTTGAAATGCTGTTTGTCACACAATGGGAGTGTATTGGGTGCCTCAACTATATAGACCCCTATAGGACACTAAATAACCCATTTTATAACACTATATGTGCCATGAGGGTCATCCAAGACCCTCATGACACAAAGTGTAAGCACTACCCTATTAACTCTAACTATATTCCATTAACCCAACCCTGGGCCTATTTAATCCTAGCAGTACGCATTTAACCCTAACAGTACCTCTGTATTCCTAACTGGGCCTATTTAACCCTCTGTAAGCCTATTTAACCCGGTCTCTTATGGGGGTCTATACAGACCCTCATAAGCCTCTCTTTAACCCCATCAGTCCCATAAGAGTATAAAAAGAGCCTCATGGGACAATTAGAAGCCTAACATTAACCCCATAAGTGCCACTAAGTACAAACACTACACTGCACTATCCCCCCCAATAAACCATTAAATCTAAACTAACCCCCTCTACACTAACCTATCAATAGCTACACTGCCTACCTACCCCCAACCCACTAATTACAGAAAATAATAAAACCTAACTCACAAAAAATAATAAAACCTAACTCACAGAAAATAATAAAACCACATAACAGAAAATAAAAAAAAGCTATATTACAGAAAATAAAAAAGCTACATTGCAAAAAATAAAAAAAGCTACATTACAAAAAATAAGAAAAGCAACATTACAACCGACCCCCCCCCCCCCCCAAGCTATAGACAATAAAAAATATTCACACCTGAGAAGGAAATACATACAAAATATATACATCACATTCCAATACAATGCAATCCAATATAAAATGCAATACCCTCTATCTAAAATAAAATACTCTCTATCTAAAATACATACATACCCCCTATCTGAAATGCATACCCCCTATTTAAAATACATACGTACCCCCCTATCTGAAATACATACAGTACCCCCTATCTAACATACATTAAATCTTATCTAGATAGACAAACTCTAAATCTAACCTCACAGAATAATTAAGATCACTTACCTTTGCAGATGTCCCTTCAGATCGCCCCTCCTATGGAAAAAAAATAGTATAAAACAGTACATAGTAAAAATAAACATTCTAAATATTCAACTCACCTTTCCAGCATGTCCCCGTTCTTCTTATTTTCAACTCCGGCGCGGCCCCTGCTAAAAATAAACATTACATTAGTACAACATATACACACACAAAATAAAATATAATAAACACAATATATATTCACCTTACCTTACCATCGTCACCTTCTGATTGCCTGCAGTGACAACAGCCAATCAGAATGTGCTATTCCCTTCAGCCAATCACAATGGGATACACCCCCACAGGGTGATTGGCTGAAGGCATCTGCGCCTTCTGTTGGCTGTAGTCTGATTGACAGTGACAACAGCCAATCAGAAGGTGCAGATGCCTCCAGCCAATCACGCTGTGGGGGTGTATCCCATAGTGAATGGCTGAAGGCAATAGAGCCTTCTGATTGGTTTAAAAAAGATTTACAGGTGAATTAACAAATCACAATGGGATATGGGGGTGTATCCTATTCTGATTAGCTCACACCTTGGCGTCTTCTGATTGGCTGAAATTTGATTGACAGCCTTTTCAGCCAATCAGAAGTCGCCATTGCCAATTTTCTTGCGGAAAAGGCTCATTAGCGTCGGGGAGCTCAGCGAGTGCGGAACTCCGGTAGTTGTTTTTTGTTTTTGTTAGAGCGCGGATTCTTCCAGGGCCCAGCCGGGACAGAAGAGGAGAAGCACGGGGACATTGCGCCAAGGTAAGTTGAATGTATATTATGTTTATTATATTTGATTTTATGTTTCTATGTTGTACTAATGTAATGTTTATTTTTAGCAGGGGCCGCACCAGAAAAGAAAATAAGGATGGGGACATGCTGGAAAGGTGAGTTGAATATTTAGAATGTTTATTTTTAGTATGTACTGATTATTTTTTTTCCTGGGGGGGACAATCTAAAGGGACATCTGCAAAGGCAAGTGGTCTTCATTATTCTATTTTAGGGTAGATTTAGAGTTTGTGTATCTAGGTAGGATTTAATGTATGTTAGATAGGGAATATGTATTTTAGATGGGGGTATTGTATTTTAGATAGGGGAGTATGTATGTATATTAGATAGGGGGTATTGTATTTTATTTGTATTGCATTGTATTGGAATGTTATGTATATATTTTGTATGGTTTTCCTTTTCAGGTGTGTAATATTTTTGTATTTTCTGTAGTGGGGGGGGGGAGATGTTATGTAGCTTTTTTTGTTTTTTGTCATGTAGCTTTTTTTATTTTTTGTAATGTAACTTTTTTATTCTCTGTGACTTAGGTTTTCTTATTTTTTTGTGAATTAGGTCTTATTATTTTCTGTAATTAGTTGGGTGGGGGTTATTAGGGGGTAGTGTAGGTAGGTATTGTAGGTGTTAATAGGTTAGTGTAGAGGGGGGTTAGTTTAGATGTAATGGTATTCAGGGGTATAGTGTAGTGTAGTGTTTGTACTTAGTGTCGTGAGGGTCCTTGAGGACCGTTATGGCACTTATGGGGTTAATGTTAGAGTTCTAACTGCCCCATGAGGGTCTTTATATACCCTTATGAGACTGATGGGGTTACATATAGGCTTATGAGGGTCTGTATAGAACCCCCTAAGAGACGGGGTTAAATAGGCCCAGTTAGGGTTAGATAGGTACTGTTAGGGTTAAATGTGTACTGTTAGCATTAAATAGGGCCAGGGTTGGATTAATGGGGTATAGTTATGGTTAATAGTGTAGTGCTTACACTTTGTGTTATGAGGGTCCTGGATGACCCTCATGGCACTTATAGTATTATTACATGGGTTAATTAGTGGCTTATGGGGTCTGTATTGACCCCATAGGTGACAGGGTTAATTAAGGGATTATGGGGGTCTACATTGACCCTCATCAGTGATAGGGTTAATTAAGGGACCCGCAAGGCGGGAAATTAAATTTTTTATTGCAGCGGGGGTCCCTGATCGTGTGCGATCAGGGACCCCCACTGCGAGGGTTAATGTGGGGGGTTAATTTTAGGTGCCGTGGGGGTACTTAAAGTACCCCAGCTGCCGGCCTTAACTGTTTGTGTGCCGCCGGCCCTTTAAGGCAGGGACTTGACACCTTTAAAATGCAATGGGGGACACAATCGTGACTCCCACTGCAAGGGTTAATGTCGAGACAATGCGGGTGTCCCCCATGGGGACCCCCAGCATGGGGTTAATGTGGGCACACTTCGGGGGTCCGATCGGACCCCCGCAGTAAGGGGTTAATGTGGGGCTCCCAAGCTTATCTCGGATGTCTTTTGGGAAAGTTGTATGGATCTGGCAGTGTTTTGCGTGGTTCGGGGTCGTGGAGCCTTGTTTTTATTTTTTTCGGGTGTCATTTTTTTCCCGTTTAGCCGTTTTTCGAGTGCCAAAACTGTGGCAATCGGCTTAAATTTGTATGTAACCTCACTTCCAGGCGTCCTGACTGTCCCCCCGTCATGTGTGTGAGTGTTTTTTTTTTTTTATTGTGTTTTGGGGTTTGCGCGGTTCGGGCGGTTATTGCGTTGTTTTGCGACCTCAGGTTTTTTTTTTTTCTAAGTCCTGCGGCTCGTAATTTTGGCTTGCAGGCAATGAGGGAGAGGAGGAGGGGAAGAAAGACACAGGGTAAGGAGAGGAGGAGGGGAAGAGAGACACAGAGGAGGGAGAGGAGGAGGAGAAGAGAGACACAGGGGAGGGGGAAGGAAAAGGGGAAGAGAGACACATGGGAGGGAGATGAGGAAGGGAAGAGAGACACAGGGTAAGGAGAGGAGGAGGGGAAGAGAGACACAGGGTAAGGAGAGGAGGAGGGGAAGAGAGACACAGAGGAGGGAGAGGAGGAGGGGAAGAGAGACACAGGGGAGGGGGAGGAGGAGGGGAAGAGAGACACAGCGTAAGGAGAGGAGGAGGGAAGAGACACAGGGGAGGGAGAGGAACTCCCACGTATTTCATTGGCTCGCAGGTGATGTATATAACATATACCTAAAAAACTTTAATGTTTAATTTAGTTTTGGTTGTTTCAGCTACTTCACATAATAAAGAATAGGGACTTTTCTGTTCTCTTTAAAATCATATAAAATGAGATGCAAATTTCCAGTATTTACTGATGTACATTAAAGCTGTGGCAATTTTTTATTATCATGGTCTTTTGAATAATAAAACTTGAGGATGGGCACAATATTATTTAGCACATAATTAATTGTTCTTAACAGCAGGGTTCCCTTTTCTTTACTAATTCTGTTTTTGCGGCTTCTGCTTAACACGGTATGAACTGTCCTTTAGAGCTAATGAATGTACTGATAGATATATGAGCTACATTCCCTTTGTACAGATACAAACGTCTGTGTATTTACTGGAAACTAAAACACCAGAGTAGCATAATTGCATATAAAAGTAATAAATTAGAGGCTGTATTATTTAATTTTTGACATAAAAAATACAAAAAATATGTTTTCTATTACTTTTAAGTGTAGTTCTTTAAATTTTAAATGTTTGACATTTAAGGGCACAGTTCACAGAAGCTTCTTCCTCTATATCTATCTTAAATTAATCCAAGAGAGGTCTCACATACCTTAGTACTAGACAATTACAGGGTGATGACACTATTGGATGCACAGCCACATAATACACATAGTAACAAGAAGACCCCAGTGAATAGTTTAAAGGACCACTGTGGTCAAACTTTTAAAATCTAATCTTTTGAAGAACAATGCTTGAAAACATGAACTGTAGCACCTCAGTGCCGGCAGCACTCATGCAGGCCCAGACCATGACACTCCTACCATCAAAAGTATACATCTATACTGAGGAAAGGAAATTGAAATAATCCCTAAATGACAGATAAATGGATAACGCACAAAGAACACAAAAACACTGATATGAGATGAAACTCTCAGTTTGAACGTAAACAGCGATGCAGAGAGTGTGGAGGCAGAATCTGACATTACCAGGTAAATTCATATAGGGGGGAATCAACACAACATATTATAGAAAACATATATTCACATATAGACGTATTTGTATATATGTTTGGTCTGGGCCTGCATGAGTGCTGGCGGCACTGGGGAGCTACAGTTCATTGAGGGAACCATGAATACCAACATGTACTGTGACATACTGAAGCAGAGTATGATCCCCTCCCTTTGGAATCTGGGCTGCAGGGCAGTATTCCAACATGATAATGACCCCAAACACACCTCCAAGACGACCACTGCCTTCGTAAAGAAGGCAAAGGTGATGGACTGGCCAAGCATGTCTCCAGACCTAAACCCTATTGAGCATCTGTGGGGCATCCTCAAACAGAAGGTGGGGGAGTGCAAGGTCTCTAACATCCACCAGCTCCGTGATGTCATTATGGAGGAGTGGAAGAGGACTCCAGTGGCAACCTGTGAAGCTCTGATGAACTCCATGCCCATGGAGGGATACGGCAGTGCTGGAAAATAATGGTGGCCACACAAAATATTGACACTTTGGGCCCAATTTGAACATTTCCACTTAGGGGTGTACTCACTTTTTTTGCCAACGGTTTAGACATTAATGGCTGTGTGTTGAGTTATTTTGAGGGAACAGCAAATATACGCTGTTATACAGGCTGTACACTTACTACTTTACATTGTAGCAGAGTTTCATTTCTTCAGTGTTGTCACATGAAAATAAAATATTTAGAAAAATGTGAGGGGTGTACTCACTTTTGTGAGATACTGTATCTGTTTACTTTGTGTTTAAATATGATATATTTATAGAAAATGCATTAGAGCATTTGTTCCTAGGCAACGTGGATTCATAATGGCTTTTAACCCCTCGAGTACTGGGTTTAGTGATACCTTGGATTTTGTGTAATAAAACGGGCATCATAATAACATATATTCTTTTATTACATATTAGTTGATATTGGATTGTGTCAAATTAATGTTGAAATGTCATAATTCTTTGTGTATTTTGGTTCTATACTGTCACTTTAACTGCTGCAGCAGAAATCAGCAAAGGTTTTAAAAGCCATGTGAGTGGTCTTTAGAACCCCTAATATATTGTTTTTTTTTTGGGGGGGTTGGGGGGTTGCTGCTATGGCAATACCCTGATTTGCAAGTGATCTGAAAAATCTTATTCGCATAGGGTTTGGGGTGAAAGTCTCTTGGAGTAACTTGTGACCTATAGTCAGTGTCAAAAATCAATGGAAAAGTTTGCCGTATTTTCAAACACCGGCTTGCCGCAGGGACTGGTAGCATTTCACTTAAAATGTTTTGGGGTTGGGTGATTAACATAGCTAGGTTGAAATTTCTGTGCTATTATGGCAATCAGAATTGCTTTTGGGTGTATTCATGGATTCTCTGCAATACAAATGAGTTTAAACTATTGTACTCTTTAATAATTCACACTTTGCTGAACTTAGAATAAAACAATATGTGCTTCATAGGAAAAAAGCGAATAACTGTAAGGGTAGAAGTTAATAGCACTGTGTTGCATCCGCTGTAACTTGGGAAGGTTATAAAGATATGAAACAAGGATACAACTCCTACAGCTTGGTGATGTTGACAAAAATGTCATGCAAATTATCAGGAGATATTTATAGATGTTCACAGAAGTGTATTCTTCTTTATCCATTTCAATTTAATGATATATCTATGGAAAGAAAAGTTCCCAGGACTACTGTGATCATAAATGTAAGATGTGATCTATTGACGTACACTTTAAAAATAGACAAAATGTTTTTAGAATTAAAAGAATAATAATGCAATACAATATTGTATAATTATACAATATTATACAATAATAATACAACAATACAAATACAATAATATTCCAATAATAATACAATGCTGATGTCAATATAACTTTTTGGTGTCTGCAGATATTACCAGCTTGGATTAGTTAGCACTAGAATATGAGAGAGGGAAATTTCACATTAGGCACAGTAGGCACTGCCAATGGAGTCTGATGGTAGGGTGTGTCATGTTCCAGCCTGAAAATGCTTCAGTACACAGAATCTTTAAAGATGCTTTAAAAATATGTAATCTCCTACAAGTTATATACTGCTTTGACAGGTGAATAATCAAACATACAAACAAGATATAATTACTAAGATATATTGTGTACATAAAGCAAAAGACTGTTACAAAATGTGTATTAGATGAAGAGATGACAGACAATAAGTATAACAACTATATTTAAAAGGGTAAGGCTTATATGAATCCTACATTCTATATACAAAATATGTTGTCATCATATCACATAGTATAATTGTCGAACTACGAGACGTCGTCACACTTGAAGGTGCTCCTCGTTACGAGCCTCACGTAGCACTTAGGCGATGAGCGCCAAAGGCAGTGGAGGCAATGAAACATGCAGGAACTTAGCCTCCAAACATTTAGGAAACGCGGGATCGCCTTAGGCTGCAAGCAGTTGACGAACACAAGACTTAAAAAAAAAATTACGAAACGCGGGACTTACAAAAAAAAAAATTACAAGACGCAGGAAAAAAAATATGAGAGGAAAAATACGAAGTTAATGAAAATCAAAAAACACACAAAAAAAATACAAAAAAAACCATCACACACAGAATGGGGGGGCAGCCAGGACATCTGGGAGTGAGGTGGAATGCAAATTTAAGTCGATTTTGGCGAGTTTCTGCACTCAAAAACAGCCTAAGCAAGAAAAAAAATGGGGGCCAAACACCGAGCAAAACACCGCCAACCACGTACCACTTTCACCCAGGAACGTACGAGGTACAAAATACACTATTACAAAGGACGGCAAATGTTCGCAAACCGCATAGCACATAGACAAACAACGTTTTTTTGCCCGTGCACGCAGCCTATTTCTAACGCACAGCTTGGACATTCATAACACTATCTCCTCAGGCCAGCAACAGTCCAACTGGACATTATATGATGCAGGACAATAAAAAGAGATTGTTACCTCTTCAGGCTATTGATTGTTACATATATTACTTAGAAAAAGGTAAACTATATTAATTTATTATTCAATTAATTCATTAATTAGTATTTAAAAAAATATAGAGGAGCCAAAGGACACGCGAGGAGAGGCTCGCAATGAGCGCTGAAAGCTTAACATTGTGTGCCAAACAGCATTGCCATGGCTTCAAATTTTATTGACCGTAATTTTTTGACGGGCAAGCCGCTAGTTGCTATATAATACCTTCTATAGTCAGATTCTTCTTCCCGTTCCTTCTCTATCAGGTCCTGGTCAGTGGTCACGTCTTCTGCTCTCCTGGACTGCCTCCTGGACTCTTCAGCAACACTGCTCTCTTTCTGAAAGTTTCTATTTAAAGAATCTTCCTAGAAATGCTTTTTCAATAGACAGCACTTGGATTTTTATAAACAATTTGGGCTATGTTCCCCCTCTCTACATAAGTTATACTTGGTTATAAGTTAGATAACTGGCTGTTGGTTCCCATACTGACTCTATTTACAGTACAAACATGACCATAGAAAGGATTTGGGCATAATGTTAAAGACTAGTTGGGATCTAGAATTTATGGAAATTAGTCCTTGTGGGTTATTTTCATGTGCTTCTGTTCTCTTTGTTCCATAGTATATGGCTGGTAATTATACTATGCAGGGCCTGTTTAGTCAACAAATCAACCACTCACTATTACAGTAATATACACGCATGTATATATATCCTGTTCTGGAATGCTACCATGTCGCGGTGAATGGGCAGGTCATAGCAGAGAGGTTAAACAAATTGCAGTTCACTGGAGAAGGAATTGGCATCTTTGCCAATAAAACATTAGGGAGACATAAGTATTGTGTCTGGCATGCTGCGATCCATAGAGTCACAGAGAGTCGGACATGACTGAATGACTTCATCTATAATTAAAAAAATACATGAGGTATTTTTATAATATCTTGAAGTGGATATAAGAAACACTCCAATTCTAACATTAGAGACTAATACAAAAAAACATTTATATATACTAAAGTGCATTTATTATACTATTACTAAGGTCCTAATACATAGAAAATGTAACTCTATTTACAGTGCCTTGCAAAAATATTCAGCCCGCTTGACTTTTTACCTATTTTGTTACATTACAGCCTTAAGTTCAATGTTTTGTTCATCTGAATTTTATGTGATGGATCAGAACACAATAGTTTAAGTTGGTGAAGTGAAATGAGAAAAATATATACATAAAACTGTTTTTTGGAAATAGAAAACAGAAAATTGTCATGTGCGTATGTATTCACCCCCTTTGTTATGAAGCCAATAAAAAGCTCTTGTGCAAACAATTACCTTTAGAAGTCCCATAATTAGTGAAATGATGTCCACCTGTGTGCAATCTAAGTGTCACATGATCTGTCATTATATATACACACCTTTTTTGAAAGGCCCCAGAGGCTGCAACACATAAGCAAGAGGCACCTCTAACCAAACACTGCCATGAAGACCAAGGAACTCTCCAAACAAGTAAGGGACAATGTTGTTGAGAAGTCAGTGTTAGGTTTTTCAAAAATATCCAAATATTTGATGATCCCTAGGAGCACCATCAAATCTATCATAACCAAATGGAAAGAACATGGCACAACAGCAAACCCACCAAGACATGGCCGTCCACCAAAACTCACAGACCGGGCAAGGAGGGCATTAATCAGAGAGGCAGCACAAAGACCTAAGGTAACCCTGGAGGAGCTGCAGAGTTCCACAGAGAGACTGGAGTATCTGTACATAGGACGACAATAAGCCGTACGCTCCATAGAGTTGGGCTTTATGGCAGAAATGCCAGAAGAAAGCCATTACTTTCAGCAAGAAACAAAATGGCACGTTTTGAGTTTGCGAAAAGGCATGTGGGAGATTCCCAAAATGTATGGAGGAAGGTGCTCCGGTCTAAGTGAGACTAAAATTGAACTTTTCAGCCATGGAAGAAAACCCTATGTCTGGCGCAAACCCAACACATCACATCACCCAAAGAACACCAGCAGCCGGGACTGGGAAATTGGTCAGAGTTGAGGGAAAGATGGATGGTACTAAATACAGGGATATTCTTGAGCAAAACCTGTACCACACTCTGCGTGATTTGATGCTAGGACGGAGGTTCACCTTCCAGCAGGACAATGACCCCAAACACACTGCTAAAGCAAAACTTGAGTGGTTTAGGGGAGACATGTAAATGTGTAGTCAAAGCCCAGACCTCAATCCAATAGAAAATCGGTGGTCATACTTAAAGATTGCTGTTCACAAGTGCAAACCATCCAACTTGAAGGAGCTGGAGCAGTTTTACAAGGAGGAATGGGCAAAAATCCCAGTGGTAAGATGTGGCAAGCTCATAAAGACTTATCCAAAGCGACTTGGAGCTGTGATTGCTGCAAAAGATGGCTCTACAAAGTATTGACTTCAGGGGGCTGAATAGTTATGCACACTGACTTTTTCTGTTATTTTATACTACTTGTTGTTTGCTTCACAATAAAAAAAAAAACATCTTCAAAGTTGTGTGCATGTTCTGTAAATTAAAGGATGCAAATCCTCAAACAATCCATGTTAATCCCTGGTTGTGAGGCAACAAAACACAAAAAATGCCACAGGGGGTGAATAATTTTGCAAGGCACTGTAAGCCATATCTTCTAGTGGGAATAGCAAAGTTCCTTTCTGGCTTCATTATACTACTAAACAGCTTGAAGTTTTGTGTTGAGGTTCATGGTATATACTACAGACAAAAGAATAACGACCAGTATTCACTGATAACCTGATAAACTAGTGTCACTCTAAGATAAGCCCCTCAGCTTGTTCTGTGAGATGTCAGATGCCATTCCCACTCACATGTGCGCAGCAGCATTGATTGTACCTGACAAGTCCTGGGCTTGGGCAGAGAAAAGATGGAGCATTTAGAGAGTTAATTGGTAACTTAATAAGCGAATGACATGACTACTACATTGGCTATTTAATTAACCTATGTGGTACTTTAATGGATGATTTTGAAGGCCGAAGGCGGAGATATCCGCAGGACAAATGGTGGCACACAGCGTGTACATATTCTCCACCATTCTCAGCTCAGCAGATCCACTTCCGATAGTGTATTTTGCCAGCCACACAATATATAGAAAATAACAATATATTGAAATTTTCTCAAGATTAAATCAATAAAAAGTTTAGCCTGCTATGAAAAAAATTATAACTCGGCCATATGAAATCACTAGAAAAAAACAATTTTTTGTCAGTCCTCATAATGTATAGATGCAACTTTGTACATTGAAAGGCTCACTTGTTGCCTACATTAAGCAATCATCTCTTAGCAGTTTTTCTTTGCACCCACTGGAAAGCTGATTTACAATAAGTTTTGTGCGTTGTTGTTTAGTAAAACTATAGGTTTGTTAACCTAATAAAGTGGAGACACAAGTACATACTGCGATCAGCATACCTAGCTAACATTAAATACAGGCACTGTAAGAGCAGATTACAGAAATAGTGTATCCTCACCACCATCCATGTATGTAGGCAACCTTTATAGATACATAACTATGATAATATTACATCGCAAAAAGCACCGCACTGAAACCTCCCACAGAAAAAAGCTAAGAAAAGTTGGAAGTAGAATAATGTTTAGATTAAGTTTTGAATTATTTTTAAATAATATATGGAATTATCTAGAAAAAAATATTTGTTCAGTCAAGGGAGGAATGCTATTAAAGCAACACTGCGGTTAAAGAAAAAATACACTTATTTGTCAAATATTTACCAACTAACAATATCAACAGCTGTGTAAGCCGTGGGCATGATTTTTTTTTTTGGGAACATTTTTGATCATTCTGAGTACAGGAATCAACTTTGTGTTTATTACATCAGCTGAGGACTGGATGATGGAGGTGTGTGTTTGTAGTTATCAGTGGAGAGAGGGGTTGGGGAGGAGGGATTAGACAAAAGATTTGTTTGATAATTGGATAAGATTGAAATAGATACCACACCCCTTTCTATTCATTGGCCCAGAAGTAGAATGTTGCATCAGAGGGTGCAATCATAGTTTTCCAGAAATGTACATGCCCTTTCATACACACACAACTTTCACCAACGTAACATAGATCCTTCCAGAGTCCTGCAGGGGAATCAAAATGTTTTCCTTAAAATTAGCTGTATGTCTTTTTTACCTGCATAACTATGCTCTTAGCCAAACTCAAACATTTTCCTTGTGCACTGGTCCTTTAAAGAGGTAATTCAATGTTACAATATTTATTTTTAACTTCAACAGCATTGTTCTCAAAAGCCTTACTGCTAAGAGAACAAGAACACCTTCCAAACAATTGACAATATATATATATATTTTTCTCTGGATGATAGCTCAAGGATAATCTCTATATAAGGCAACAATGCTGCAGCGACTTCAAACAAAACCCTTACAACTGTGTTATTACAGGAATTACAAGAACACATTTAAATTAATTAAAAGTACACATAAAAATAAATGTAATTGCAATTAATTTTTATTTTATTTCATGTGACTATATATCTCATACAGTAGGGGTGAAAATCCACAATAGTATGTCTAGATTTATACATACCACCCCATACCCCTCCCCAAAGCAGATCCCCTCTACTCCCTCAGACCCCTTACAAAAGCAGACCCCACTCCCCAAAACCTTTCTTAGACCCTTTTGCCCCAATTACAAAACCATCAAATATTTTCACCTCTCAAGTGAGATAAATGCAGTATCAACATTCTCTGTTTTATATGGGTTTGTATGGTTGTAGTTCTTTTACTTGCTTCATTGAGTCTAATAGAGGGGCTAGTGAATACAGGGCCCCAGGGCATACAAATCCAGCACCCATCCACCCCCACTCCCCCCCACAGGGGTCATCTCACTCAGTGCCACTTTTACACCCAACCCCGGAGCCACTCACAAAATATCCCTGCCCAAAGCAGCTTCCCCCCCCCCCCCCCCCCAAGATTCCCTCCTCCAGCAACTGGCCCCTCTCAGTGTTCTTACCCCCAAAGAATACTTACCAAAGAAGGACCCTTTCCTACAAGACTCCCCTCCTAAAGCCACTGACCCCACTTTATTTTCTTTCCCCCCAAGAACTCTTCCTAAAGCAGTTCCCTTCACCACAAGAACCACCTCCCCTAGCCACTGGCCCCTTTAAATTTTCTTAACCCCAAAACCTCTTCCTAAAGCAGGTCCCTTTCCCTCAAGACCTCTTTCACCAAACACTAGTCCCATTAAATACTCCCCAAGACCCCTTGCCAAAGTAGCTCCATTCCCTCACATTCCCCTCCATCAGACAAATTCCAAAGCAAATTCTCAAAGAAATCCCAGAAACTCAGCATCTCTCTTCACTGAACGTAACATCCCATTTGCCAAAAATAAGATGCAATGCCCTTCATACGAGGTAGAAGTTTTAGGAATAACACTTGACACCGAATGTACGGAAGCAAGTTTACGTAGCAATAAACTTGCTTGCAAAATTAAAAGAAATAATAGCTACATTTAAAAAATTCAAATCCTGCATGAAGAAAGAACTTCAATCTTTATTATGACACCTCAACTTTGCCACATTTATCTTTCAACAAGGGCATTCCTTCATTAGTAACTTACTGTCCCACTCACCATTCTAATCATTTGATAAACATATCATAAAGCGACCAAGCTTGCTTTTACCTCGGCCTATGGTCCAAATTTCTGTCTGAATGGAATTGTCATTTGTTTTTCTCACAAAACCATCTTCCAAATCAATATGTTCAATCCCACTTTATACTAATTCACATCTAGCTAGCCTACTCCCTCTCTAATCTCTACCCAACCAAAGACCATTTGTTGTTGTTTAGTCATTCAGTTGTGTCCAACTCTCTATGTCCCTATGGACCGCAGCAGGTCAAGCACATCTGACAGCTACTGCCCCTCTGAGCTCCTCGTGTTCATTTCTTCAATTACCTCATCTATGCATCTCTGCCTCTGCCGTCCTTTTTTTATTGTGCCTTAAATCTTTCCCAGCATCAAAGTCTTCTCTAGGGAATCTTGTGTTCTCATTATATGGCCAAAATATTTGAGCTTTTGCTTTATGGTTATTGTAATATCTGCCTGGCATAAGAATGATGGATTGTAATCTAACAATATTACCAGCTTTAATAAAACTGAAGGGCTTTATATATTTTAGGAACTATCTGGTCATGTATGGGCCTTGAGGGCACACACCGGAGAGTATTGAGTTACTGGAACTCTCTGCATAGGCAGATAACATGCTATAGATCTGGTTTAAACTTGAATGCTATATGGTGGAAAAATCTCTTTGTGCTGGACATCTGGCCTAATCTGGCCACTGAGGCGAAAGAAGGATGAGTATGGGGGTGGGATTGAACTACAGGCATAAAAGAGGGAACAGAAGGCTCCCAATTTTTCTTTCTTGGGAGCTCTTCTCTATGAAACCATTATTCTTAAAGGACTGGTAACTATTACACACACACATAGACACAGCACTACAATACACTACATATTGTAAACTATAAAATGATCTTTCTACTAATTTAAGAGATGTTGTTTTATAGTATTATCATATTTATGCATACAATGTATTAATTATTGTTATTTTGCTAACCTCAAAATAAATTGTGAATTTGTAGAAAATAAGAGTGTGGATCTTATCTTTACACTTAGAATCTCAGAGGATAAGATAGAAGAAGAATATAGTAAATTAATTAATAAGAGATACATTTATAACATATATTGGCGAGTCTGCTTCGTTTTTTCTTACTGTGTAAAATCACTTGCATTTGGGGGGATTTAATCCAAAGTCTCTTTGAAGTTACAAGTGAATTTAACGGACGAAAGAGTGAACCTATGTGATATTGTCAATCGTTTTTGACAGGTGACCAGAGTGGGACACAATTTGAGTAAGATGGACTTCATTTCTGCGGATCTGTGATATCCAGACAGAGGAATCAAAAGTGGGGTGCACACCAAATTGATTTACAGCTGTTCTGAAGACACTTCAACGTGTAAGTAATGGAGATAATTGCAAAATATGCTGAATGTAGTGATTTTGAGCTAGTAATTTTTGAAAATGATAGTATGATTAGCAGAAAACATCATATGTGAGAAAGAAAGTAATCAAATTAATAATAAGAAGTGGTGATTAACGAAAGAAAGAAATGTTACATAATTGTATGAAGTTATTACTGAGCATTAGAAACCAGCTGAATAGAGCTATAATGGGAAATCTTCATGTGGCAACAGTTACAGAAAATAGTAATGAAACAGACAGTTGTCCAACATGTGGTATAAATGCAGAATATATGAACACATTAAAAGATAATTTTGAAGTTAGGGGAGAATTCCATTACAAACGATTTAGCTGAACAACAATCAGTTGCAGCAATTAATAACAGTGAGACTACTTATGCTTAATGAGAAGAGGGTAGATTACATTTTGTAGATGAAGAGCAAGTGACAGAGAGAAATGATGTAAGGGACAGTTCTGATTTTAGTAGGAATATACCTGAATTTACCCCTCAAATACAAAGGTTAGGACATGTACCAGATCCTCTACATTCAACACCATATACGAGAAGTAGAGATAGAAATTCTACAACATCATAATCATCTACAGTGCCTTGCAAAAGTTTTCACCCCCCTTGGCATTTTTCGTGTTTTGTTGCCTCACAACCTGGAATTGACATGGATTGTTTGAGGATTTGCATAACTTAATTTACAGAACATGCCCACAACTTTGAAGATGTGTTTTTTTATTGTGAAGCAAACAACAAATAGGACAAAATAACAGAAAGTCAATGTTAATAACTGTTCACCCCCCTAAAGTCAATACTTTGTAGAGCCATCTTTTTCTGCAATAGCAGCTCCAAGTCGCTTTGGATAAGTCTCTAAGAGCTTGCCACATCTTACCACTGGGATTTTTGCCCATTCCTCATTGCAAAACTGCTCCAGCTCCTTCAAGTTGGATGGTGTGTGCTTGTGAACAGCAATCTTGAGCATGAACACAGATTTTCTATTGGATTGAGGTCTGGGCTTTGACTAGGCCATTCCAACGCATTTACATGTTTCCCCTTAAACCACTCAAGTGTTGCTTTAGCAGTGTGTTTGGGGTCATTGTCCTGCTGGAAGATGAACCTCCGTCCTAGCCTCAAATCACGCACAGAGTGGTACAGGTTTTGCTCAAGAATATCCCTATATTTAGCACCATCCATCTTTCCCTCAACTTTGACCAGTTTACCAGTCCCGGCTGCTGAAAAACATCCCCACAGCATGATGCTGCCACCACCATGTTTCACTGTGGGGATGGTGTTCTTTGGGTGATTTGCTGTATTCGGTTTGCGCCAGACATAGCGTTTTCTTTGATGCCCAATTTTAGTCTCATCAGACCAGAGCACCTTCCTCCATACATTTTGGGAGTCTCCTACATGCCTTTTTGCAAACTCAAAATGTGCCATTTAGTTTTTTTGCTGAAAGTAATGGCTTTCTTTTTGCCACTCTGCCATAAAGCCCAAGTCTATGGAGCGTGCAGCTTATTGTCGTCCTATGTACAGATACTCCAGTCTCTGCTGTGGAATGTTGCAGCTCCTCCAGGGTTACCTTAGGTCTCTGTGCGGCCACTCTGATTAATGCCCTCCTTGCCCGGTCAGGGAGTTTTGGTGTTGTGCCATGTTCTTTCCATTTGGTTATGATAGATTTGATGGTGCTCCTGGGGATCATCAAAGATTTGGATTTTTTTTTATAACCTAACCCTGACTTTTACTTCTCAACAACATTGTCCCTTACATGTTTGGAGAGTTCCTTGGTCTTCATGGCAGTGTTTGGTTAGTGGTGTCTCTTGCTTTCAAAAAAGGTGTGTATATTTAATGACAGCTCATGTGACACTTAGATTGCACACAGGTGGACATCATTTCACTAATTGTGTGACTTTTAAAGGTAATTGGTTGCACCAGAGCTTTTTATGGGCTTCATAACAAAGGGGGTGAATAAATACGCACATGCAAATTTTCTATTTTCTATTTCTAAAAAATAGTTTTATGTATATATTTTTCTCATTTCACTTCACCAACTTAGACTATTGTGTTCTGATCCATCACATAAAATTCAGATTAACAAAACATTGAACTTAAGGCTGTAATGTAACAAAATAGGTAAATAGTCAAGGTGGTGAATGTCATGCATCAGCCAGCTGGAGAGCAGACAGGCAGGCACCCAGAAACAATGGGATGGCCTGAGGCTTCTCAGCCTTCATAGCATGGGCAGGAGTCTCATGGTTCCCACGTAGGGACCCTGCATGATTGGCCAGAGGCAGTTAGGGGCTGACTAAAGGTAGCCCCTCCTGGTAATGTTGTATGCCTGTTTAAAAGAAGTTGTTTTCCAAATAAAGTTGTTCATAATTTTCATCAAGACTTTGGGTGCAGGTGTATTATTGACCCAGGGGCATATGCTGGTAGAGGAGATCGTTTCTGACTCCCTTCCAGGTTTCCCAGGCACACTACCAAAAGCTGGGACTTATGCTCTTGCATCTACAAAGTCTGTCCATTGGTCTGGAGCCACCCAAACTTAGGTCTAAAACCTACAGGACATAAGAGGACTAGGATTCTCTATACTCCATCATCATTGTAGGATGTGACAATTGGCTGGCAGAGGTGGGATGCTCAGAGAAATGGAACAGCAATATGAGGAAGATATTACCAAAGAAGCAAAACGACGGTTTAAAGAAGCCAGACACTTTTTTCCAGAAAAGTTAACAGCACAAGATGTGGGCTGCGTGCTTGACCAGATGTTCCAGAGAATATGGAAAGAGCGCATGTGGGTAAGCAAAATGGAGGCGACCACATATACAAGGCCGTGCCCTGGTCTTTCTGAGGCCCAGAAAGCAGAACTAGGTCAAAGTTGCCTAGAGGAGCTCTCTGAGTGGGATGTGTCAGAGGATCAGGAGGAGGGGGAAGGGGTAAACCCTGCCCCTGTACCACCTCCTGGGAATGGAGACTGTTTTCCCCTAAAAAATGCAGAGACTGTGTCAGAGCCTAGAAGGGATGGTAAAGTCAGCTTGGGACCAAATCACCAGCTCCAAGAGCCAGAGACCCAGGGGAATGTTCCCTGGGTGGGGTCAGATAACCCATGTTTGTCCCCTGATACCCCAAGAGACTTATTCCCAGAGGAAATGCTAGCCGAGCACAGTTTCTCCAAACGGGTCACGCCTGAGGGACCGGATGTGGAAAAGGTCTCACCTGAGGACTACCTTCCAGCACAAATCCTGGCAGAAACCCCAGTAACTGCTCAACAGGTAGGGCCAGATGAACTAAGTCTGCCCTCAGAAGTTCTAGGCAATGTGTATGGGCCAGAACTGCTCATGGAGGCAGGGGCTCAGGATTGCTATTTAAGAGACTGTGGGGAGGGAAAGGAACTGGTTCCTAGCTACAGGGAACCGGACCCCACACAGGAGGAGGCAGTGGCACCAGGGCTAGGGATAGCCATGCCTGCCTGGGAGAAAGAGCCATGGGTGGATTGCGGCACCCCAAAGGATTGTGTATCTAGTGAGGACTTGCCTGAGATGACCAGTGTCCAGGAGTCCAATACAAACTCTGGAGCAGACAAAGCTCAGAGGGCCCAGGAATCCACAAAGGATGAGGCCCAAGTTGCCAAGCAAAAGATAACAGAAGAAGAGGGTCAGCTGAGGGCCCAAAAGCACAGCCTGGGTGGGAACAGCGTAGTTCTCCAGGCTGCAACACAGACAGACCCAGGGGAAGAAAACCAGGAGGGTCTGTCCAAAGATACAGATTTCCAGGAGCCAGAGCAAAGGGAGCATCCAAGTCCGGACTCCATCAGGGACGCTGGAGTCAAGCGCAGACCGGTATGTACTTTACTGCAGTTATTGTGTTATTGGGCTCCCAACAATAATGATTTTGCTGAGAGAGGTACTGGACTGCCCCCTTGCAATCCCATAGGCCCAGAGACTGTTTTAGAAACCCCAGTCTAGCTGTGGGGACTGGCTTAGGGGAAAGGGGTTGCTATGGGACAGGGGTTGTTTTATGGGGCTCCCAAAAATACTGTTTTGCCTCAGAAGAGTGTATGGGTGCAACCCTCTGTGTCCCCAGTGACTTCCATGCTGCTGCCCAAGAAGAAAGAGGTGGGATTCTGGACTACTTGGGTGGGGGTGCAGGGGAATAGCAATTCGCTCTATACAGTGGGAGGAAGGCCAAGGGCTGGGGGAGGTCTTTACTCTGCACCTTGGGACTGTGTGCGCACCGACATGAACTTGCCTAGCATGCAGCGGGCCTGGCCAAACCAGCAGATTCATGACTATCAGCGTAGCTTGGAAAATCTTGGATGTTCCCTGCCACGCTTGGGGAAGGTTTGTCATGAATCAGCCAGTGGCCATATTGTGTTTGGACAAAGTTCATGGCTCATGCTGTGGAAGAAAAGGTTTGGGGCCCACTTGTTATGGATATATTGTTATGTTGTGGTCTAGGGGATAAAGTATTATAAGTGTATCCCTTAGCATATTCCCATACCTCCCATGTTTAGGCTCATTGTAATGAGTATCCTGTGAGGGATCTAATGGGATATATTGGTTGTATGTGGGTGAAACATTGGGTGTTATATCTGTAAATATGAATGTATGTTATTATATTAGCATGTTATTATATTGTAGAGGGGAAGCCGTTGAATACAGCCAAACCTCCCTTGTTCCCAAAGGCCTGTTAATCCCATTAGCTAAGTGTCCAGCAGAGTACTAACAATGGGGAGCTCACAGCTGGAGAGCAGACAGGCAGGCACCCAGAAACAATGGGATGGCCTGAGGCTTCTCAGCCTTCATAGCATGGGCACAGGAGATGTCTCTCTCTTGGGAGCTAGAGCCAAATGAATTAGTTAGCCCCACCCAGTGGGTGGACCTGGGGAGGAGTCTCATGGTTCCCACGTAGGGACCCTGCATGATTGGTCAGAGGCAGTTAGGGGCTGACTAAAGGTAGCCCCTCCTGGTAATGTTGTATGCCTGTTTAAAAGAAGTTGTTTTCCAAATAAAGTTGCTCATAATTTTCATCAAGACTTTGGGTGCAGGTGTATTATTGACCCAGGGGCATATGCTGGTAGAGGAGATTGTTTCTGACTCCCTTCCAGGTTTCC
The DNA here is from genome assembly GCA_027410445.1 of Discoglossus pictus. NCBI lineage: Eukaryota > Metazoa > Chordata > Amphibia > Anura > Alytidae > Discoglossus > Discoglossus pictus. Next base: position 101,919,336 of record CM050164.1, on the reverse strand, counting down.
CAGGCACACTACCAAAAGCTGGGACTTATGCTCTTGCATCTACAAAGACTGTCCATTGGTCTGGAGCCACCCAAACTTAGATCTAAAACCTACAGGAGATAAAAGGACTAGGATTCTCTATACTCCATCATCATTGTAGGTTGTGACAGTGAATACTTTTGCAAGGCACTGTACAATAATTAGACAACAGGACAGAGATTAAATAGTGAAACAGTTGGTAAAATGTAACCTACTATTTCCACAATATGAGACAAAGGTAGATGTTGTGTCTAATATGGCTAATTTTGAGTCATCTGTGAAACAGTACATGCTTTCTCCTAAAGAAGCATGAGTTATGTTAAATGTGTGGCTTCTGGGTAGTCTGCATCTAAATTAGAGGCCCCAGTAACAGGAACAGAGAGTTAGATAGCCATTCCCTTGCTGAGATGAGAGTAACTGTACAAGATGATATTTGCTTCTAAATTTGAGAAAGTGTACAGACACATAGAGTGCCCCCAGATCAGACCCCTCAGATATGTTGCATTATTTAGTGAAGAAATTTACTTATTTGGACCCTAGCCTAGAAATGATAGAAGAGGAAAGGACATTATGGAGGCTGTGCTGTGTATTATTGGCAATGCACACCAAAATATTTTAAGGAAAGGAGTCACAGGACCACGCAAAATTGCAGTTGTGACTACCAATGAAGGAAAGAGTAATCCCTTTGAAATTTCCTTCAAAGGGATTTGTCAGTATTGTAATAAGCCTGGAAAAAGATTCAGAGATTGCAGGCGATGGATGAGGGAGCATAAGCAAGGTGTGAGGGATGGCAGCCATACCCACACACATCAGGGGCTCCAAAAGATAGGCATGATCAGAAGGGTTCTTTCAGACAGGACAAGCCTAAACCTCCAGATAAAGCAGGACAGGTATATGCCCCCAAAACCAGGACTGAAAATAATCTGTTCAGGCCATCACAGGAAACTTTACGAATGACGATGGTAGGGATGGAGTGGAATCATGAGAGGAAGTATGAGAATGATTCTCTCATTGACACAGGTGCTTTAGTGACTTTAACAGATTTGCCACTAAGTCACCCATATGGGGCAAAACAGAAATTTATTGTGGGACTTGGGGGATCCCAGTCTCAGGCTTTTCTCATACCAAGGATGGCAGATTCCATACTGGGTTTGAAAATATGGGTCCCTTCTATGTAAATGGCAGTTAAGATTATGTTGTAACATTCCTTTTCAGCCCAGAGAGCAGAACTAGAAGCCCTTTCCATGGCGTGTCACAGGTTTGACACGCAACACATTTGTATTTACAGCGACAGTGCCTATGTTGCTAGGTCACTGACAGAGTTCTTACCAATATGAGATATAAGGTGAATGGTGGATTCATCAGGAAAACCTTTGTCACATGCAATGGCTTTGAGGAAATTGGGGAAGACTGGGGAACACAGAACCTACTACAGGCAGCTATATTTAAGGTCAAGACACACTGGGGAATGCACATGTGGATGTGTTGGCTAAACAAGCAGCCTTAGAGGGGGAATCATGGTAGCCAGGAGAGGCAGCTACAGAAGCAGGGGATGCATGGAGAGAACACCATGTATCTAAGGATGTAGTGACACGTATAGCAAAGGTTACAAAAGAAACATCAGAAGTACCAGACCTACAGTGAGAATAGGCTAAAGATGCTAACTGTCACAATCTGCTTCTTCTTGGGGCTTGATATGAACCTAGTTCAAACCTACCCCAGCAGAATCGTGTTAATCCCTTTCTCTGTGGCACAAAAGATGGCTTCAGAAGAGGGCAAGGCCCAAAAGGTATAGGCAGATAATACTGCATACAGGTTACTAGTTGCCCATGGCAATACCGCTCCCCAAGTCATGATACAACACACAGAAATAGTCTCACACCTTGTATATGTGAAAACTATCTCTCAACCTTAATTGAATGATCAAAACAACATATTTATACTCTACAATACCACACACTTGTGTACATTTGTGTATGTGTGATGTCAACACATCTGGCTTGCAACCTTGGCCTATCAAAGCTCTTGAGATCAAATTCACCAGATATCTATAGCTGGCTAGTGATAAAACCTTTATGATAACTCAAGTGTTTGCTTAGGACTACTTGAAGTACATACATCTGTCTTGACCCAAGGTCTGTATGTGCAATGATCTGCAGCTAACTTCTATGCAGAGCATTTTTACCAATTCCACATATGTTCTATATAACATTTTCCCTCTATAATCACATATATAGTTCTCAGCAGTGCGACCTTGCTAAAATCTGTTGGTAACGCAACGTTAAAACTGCGGGCTCGGAAAGCGAGCCTGCTTCAACTGCTGCCAGGCAAGGAGCGACGAAGGCGCTCCTTGCGCTGGTGGAGATGAGCGACATAGGCGCTCATCCCTACGACCCCGTAGGAAAGGCAGGAAGTGCAGAAGGCGCTCACTGCGCTGGTGGAGATGAGCGCCATAGGCATGAATTAAACCATTAAGTCTTGATTGGCCAATATGATAATTCTTAGGTCACACATCTTCCATCTGTTCTAGTGGCTATTAGAGCCACACCTTCCATTCTTACTAAATGTTCTCCCTATGAGCTGATTATAGGCAGACAGATGGCACTAGGCCACCCAGGTGATCCTCAATTTTCCACTTCCCTGAGAGAAGCTGTCAAGAGACTAATATCTCTCCCAAATTCAGGAGCAGTTAAGATTACTGCTACATTTTGCTGCCTCTATTATGGCTCCAACTGATTGTAAAGTGTCATCTAAGTATCAAACTTTGTTTGAAAAGGGGGGAATGATCATGATCAAAATTTTCATAAATATTCTCCATGGGATGCAAATTGGGAGGAATCAGCAAGGAAGATGGAAATCTACTTATTTTGGGGGATTTTATGGACAATATTATTAATTTGTAACAATCAGGAAACTGATGAACCACAAAATACCTCTATCAAAAGGCAAAGAAGATTGAGTTATACACAGACGATCAATGCATGGACAAAGATATGAAGCAGTGACAATCTGGAGGAACCATGCTTTAATCAACTGACATTAAGTGGGGGAGGGATTGTGGACATTGGTGGGAGAAAAAGTCATAATAACATCAATGGATTGTGGAGAGACAATCTGGGTAATCAAAATAACTGGGAATGCAAATGTACAAACTGGGGAAAGTTGACTATAGGTCTAATAGGTGACGCTATGAAGTTTTCCCTTAGTTTCCAAAACCCTGTTATGTCCATGAATCAGCAAGGGTATAGCATAACAAAAGTGATCACTGAAAACATGACCAAAGAAGGTGTAAAATGGGAGTTAGTGAGATCCAACTGGGATGAAGTAAGGGTATCAGTAACCATAGATGAGGGTAGGGAACCTACAAGCCACTCCTTTGACCTATACTACAACCTCTGCTCCACCAATAATGGATAATGTTGCTGACAATCCCATGTGTGGGGGTAAGAGAGTATTGTGCAGTGGTCCTTTTCAAATTAGTTCTCTGAAACCCATACCAATATTGAGGGACGCTACACTCCAGCTGATTTTATTGGCGAATAAGATTGACAGATTGACTAGTTTCCAAACACTTTCAAAATTGTTTCACAATTACAGCTACTATGGAGAGTTCTTTAATCAGATGGGCAATGCGGACCAGGAAAAGAAATACGAGATATATTGTGGATACAGTTTTGAGAGGTGCAGGAACTGGTCTAGGGGTGGTGAATTCTATTGACATTTTCAGTCTGACTACAATATTACAGTCTGAGGGTTTTTTAAATTCCAAAGGGTTACACACACAAGAGACCATAAATACACTCATAGATGGACTGACAAAGGCAGTGATAGATATACAGGGTCCTGCTTTATAACATATTCAGGAGATATTGGTAGGGGTAATTGTGAGGTTAAGAGACATATCATGGGATTTTGTATGTCTTTCCATGGAAACTGAACTGTCAACTGATTTTAAGATCATGGTGCAAGCTATGGGTAATAACCATACCCCTTTGGGAGGTTGGGAGCAAACTGAAATTAACAGGTTTGCTTCTGATCACAAATAGTTATGGGTGAAAAAATGGCTGGGTTGAAAGGGAAATATATGCAGAGCTACTTAACTAATACCAACAAGTGCAACCTACTAAAATATCTACCATATGATATCACCGGGAACTCCGGTAACTGAATCACATGTATTACATTACGAGTTAGGGTTTCTTAACTTCATAGTGAATGGTTCCACCATAGAACAAGTAGATGTTGAAGATTGTATGAGATTCCCTATTAAAATCTCATGTCTACCCAATCAGGTCAGAACAGTATTGCCAAGGGTTTATAGAAAAAGTGAAACCTCAAGATATGATATTCCTCTTAAGACAGGGAAAGGTGTGTTTTGTTTAATTTGAAACCAAGGGATGAAATACACATATGGTTCAAACATTGTATATCTAGGGAACAAATTACTCAGGGAATTTACTGTGTAATAAAATATCCAGTGAGAATAAATTCACAACAATTTAATCTCACCACAATTCATAGGCCTCAATTCCATTGTGCTTCACCTTCTTTATGGTCTGACTCTCACTACTGGGGATACCACAGTTCTAACTATTTGTTCTAACTTTTGTTGATGGTGTAATATCTTTACTTTTTAATAGCTTGTCCAAGCTTCCCATACCTTTCATCCCCAGAAGATAACGTCTTTTAATGTCATGGCTACAGTCACCATCCAAAGAGATCTTAGATACCAGATAGATCAAATCTGTCACTGCCTCCACTTCTTCACCATCTATTTGCCAGGAACTGAGATTGCTGTTTGCCATGATCTTTGTTTTTTTAAAGTTGAGCAGCAGGCCAGCTTTTGCACTCTCTTCTTTCACGCCATCAGAGTAGTATCATCTGTGTATCTGAGGTTGTTGATATTTATTCCAGCATTATTGAGTCTGACTTTTGCATAGTGAGGTTGAAAAAAGACTTTAGTCCATCAAGTTCAACCAGAGGATGGCAAACAGAAAAAAAAACATTGACATTTTGCCAATTGTGTCAAAAGGGGAAAAAAATCCTTCCTGACCCCAGATACTGGCAATCGGACTCCTCCCTGGATCAATATTCCCTCTCTAATTATCCAGGATAAACCTGATTCCCCTTTTTACTCATAAATATATCCTACTAGCGAATTGCCTGTCAAAAAAAGATAAATATTACAATAAAATTGTAAGTGAGCTAATGCTGTTTGGTGTATAATAATCAAATAAATAATACATTAATAATTGAATATACTTTACCTTTTTGTCAAGTAATATAAGCAGGAAGCATTCTGTTGAAGAGAGCTGGAGCTGCTGTGTAAGCGTGATGAATGTGTGCAGTGTAATAGTGTGCGTGCGCGAGACCAAACCGTTAGCGAAGCTATGTACTTCCGCATTGTTCTAAAATGGCAGCTAATGTGTGGTATGCGTCTGTAGCGGAATATCCGTAGGTGTTTTGTGGTGTTTTGCGTATCTAAACTCTTTTATTTTGAGGTAAATTAAGGTGTAACTTCATTTTTTGAGGTCCTGGATGCTCCCTTTTGCTGTAGGTAAGCTTTTTATGTATGTGTTGTGTGTATTTATTGTGTTTTTCATTTTTTCATGTCCTCGGGTTGCGGCCGATTTTTGTGAGGCCGTAATGGGTGTTAACTTGTCTCGTATGTTGTTTGCGTTACGACATAAAGTTTGCGAGGGTCGCAGTTGCTGGCAAGGAGCGTCTGCGGCTCGAATTTAATAGCTTTGTAACTCTGCCAAATGTCAAGCCCGCAGCCTTTGCGGGTCTCACGTTGCACTTACGGGCTTCTAATTTAATAGGGCTGTTATTGTCATCAGCAAAAATTGAGACAAAACTTTCCAATCCCACTTTTAAGTCATTAATAAATATGTTAAAAAGGAGAGGACAGAATACTGAACCCTGAGGAACCCCACTTACCACATTAGTCCAATCTGAGTATGTTCCATTTACAACCTTTTGCTTCCTGTCTTTTAGCGAACTCTCAATCCATGAGCAGATATTTACTGCAATTCTTGTATCCCTTAATTTGCACAATAGTCTTCCATGTGGCACTGTATCAAAAGCCTTTGCAAAATCCAAAAAGACTACATCCGCAGAGTTGCCTAGATCCAAGTTCTTACTAACCACCTCATAGAAGCTTATTAGGTTTGTTTGACATGACCTATCCCTCATAAAACCTACATCACTTTCCAAGATGTCTGGCTCCAGCTCCTTGGACAAACTATTGAGGTCATCATGGCTGTTAAGATCCTTCTTGGATAGATCTCCAGTGTGTCCCTGCCACCTCTTGTTTATCTGAACTGCCTCTGTTAAGTTCCTACACTTTTTGTTTTTATGAAACTCGCTTTGGTATGAAAGGTTCCTTTGAGGTTGCCACTTATCTTGAAGAGATCTCTTGACTTTGCAATTCTGTTAACTTCTTCAATCTCTTTACATCACTCATTGTAGAATGTCTCCTTGTCTCTTCTTGATATGCTCTGGAATTCTGCATTCAGTAGGAAAAATATTTTCCTGTCTCCACTCCCTTTCACTTTCCTTCATTCCTGGGCTACATTCAATGTCTCATCAGACAGCCAGTTTGCCTTCTTAGTTTTCTTTCTTTTGGGGATATTCTTGCCGTTGTTGCAGTTTCCTGAATAATATTGCAAACTTCTACCCAAAGGCCTTCAGGCATTCTGTCTTCCATGTCTAGTTCCTTAAATCTATTCTTTACCTCCACTGCATATTCACAGGGGATATTATTTATTTTATATCTGCTTGGTCTGAAGATTTCTCCTCTTTTCTTCAGTTTCATTCTGAACTTCCCAATAAGAAACTCATGGTCTGAGCCACAGTTAACTCCAGGTCTTGTTTTTCATTCATCTTTGCCTACAAATGTATAGTCCAAAGAACATACTTCCTGCTCTAATTGCGATCATTACATGGAGCCGAGAATGGTCCGGTCAAGTAATACTCCTCATAACTAAACACAAAGCAACATGCCACCTATTAACAAAGATAAGATCTTCTGATACAACCACAATGTCCCTTCTGAGGGAATTAGTGCTGTTATCCACAGGTTCCCATGTCCCCCTTTTGAGGGAATTAGTGCTGTTATTCACAGGTTCTAATTGTTCCCTTGCCTACATGATCAAACTCCTTCGTTCATCTCTTTCCGCAGGATGTTTCCTCCATCCCTCCTGGATTCACTATAAGCCAGCCACCAATAAATATTCCAACCAGCCTAGCAGAGAATGTCTTCTCTATTCTGCTCGATCAGCAGCACATGCAGGACTTGCTAACAACTCAAATATTTATGATAGAGAATGGAATATTTTTTAAACTTTTATCTCCAATTACAGAATCACGCCACTATTTACCCTCTCTTCCGTTATTGCAGTTGCTGCCCACTGTGATGCCTACCTTAAACTAATACCTCATACAATTTATCAATTTCTCAGTAACCATGATTTCACCAACAACCAATAATTTCTTACTTCACCCTCTATCTAATTCTTAGAAACTTAGAAGCTCAAAAAACTACAGTATCCAAATCTCACAGTCATCCAATCGATGGTCCAATATTCAATAGGTGAATCAACCTCCTAGCATCTGACCCATTTGGCCAAGAGATTTATTTATCCATTTTGGTAGCTATAATGATGACCTTCTATGGATTCTTACATCTTGGCGAACAATATTTCAACAAAATACCAGTTACCTCACTAGAAATGTTATTAACACTAAAGACATTTACTACATACTGACACTACCTTCTTCCAAAACAAACAGACAACCAGTATACATCAAATTATTTTTAACAAACAACTAGTGGTTCCCTGCATTACAATCAGTAAAATGTTCAACACATTAAATTCCATCACCCCATCCAAGCTATCTCAAGGCTGCCAATTTCAACCACTACATTTATTCACTAAGTTAGATTAGCTCGCATTAGACTAGGACTAATTAATTCTCATAGTCAAGGTGCTACATCCACTTCACGAACCAACTCATCACCTAATAACTAAATTAATGAGATGCTGAAAATCATCATGTTACAGCAGCTAAATCCCAAAACCAAATCTAGAGATAAGAAAAGCATTCCACGACATAACCAAATAATTATTAATTCCCTACATAATGCACTTTTTCGTTTCAGAGACGATTAGGATGCCGTAGCCAATTTTACCACCATGTCAGTTGCCATCCAAAGAAAGAAGGATCTGACCACAAATAATCAGATTTGATACACATGGAGTTGTGGGAGGAGCCTTCTTTCCGACGCCACAAAAAAACAAACCCTGTATATTTTCCTGGTGTTTGCACCATAGGGTATACCTGGTCCTGTACAATATGTATCATATTCCTTGGTTCTGATAAGACCATGCAAAGCAACCATAGAACATAATAACTTACACAAGATATCTTAATACCATTATAGATTCCTCGCCATATTTAGCAAATGGTGACAGAAATTGATGGTTGAAGGAATCCTTTACCTTTATACAAACGTAAATGTATCTATCCCGATGTTGGAAATAGAGTGAGAGATGACTCATGAGACCATATTAAATGTTTCCTTTGCTTACAGTGGCAGAGCTAGTGAAAAGTGAGCCAAGGTTCAAAGAACGGGGTAGAACCTGGTATGAAGTGAAGGGGAGAGAAAAAGTGACAAAGAATAAAAAATGGTCAAAGGGAGGTGGAAATTGGGAAAGAGGAAGTGATATAGGCTGAGACAGGAGGAAGAAAGGGCAGGGAAATAGAGGGGGATACAAGATATGGGCTAGAGGAGGGGAAAGGGAAGAGAGGCAGTAAAAATTAAGATAGAGGGATAGAATAGAGAGAGAGGAGAGGGATAGAATGGAAAAGAGAAGAGGGGAGGAGAAAGAAGAGAGGGGGCTATATATGAACAAAACAATTTTTTATTAAGAATAACTGCTATATTAGTTTATACAGATTTAGTTGGAGTATGTAATTTCTGTTAATTAAGCCCAATATATAACCCATTTTAGGGTGTTTGAGCATATTGTGCTGCTCTAAGTCATGCTATTTGCAATGGGTGCTATGACTAGGGGCAATGCAGACAGTTCTACTTCTCAAATCTATCAGTCTAGTGTCATAGCACATTATTAATTTCTCTCCTCTGACTCTCTCATTTAATTTTCACGTAAACTGGATTAGTCACTACTGCTTAGATAATGGTGAAAAATACAGAAAGGATTTAATAAAGAAAAAAGCTAAACATGTTTAATAAATAATATAAAGTGAATGTTATAATAATAATGTGGTATAGAAACAACTACTTAAATATTAACATTCACTATTAAATATAAGGATTTGGTAATACTAATGTGGAGGTTATAACATGGCAGATGTGTTCTAGAATGTTATTCTTGCTAGATTAGGCAGACTTTGGTATATTCTAGATGTGTTACTTTGTTTTCCATCAGTCAGAGGGTACTTTTAGACAGTTCTTTACATATGCATCTGTACAGAAGTCTATCACAATACTCCTCTTAAAATCAACAAAAAGGTAATTTTAAGAAATTAATAAAACTCTTAAAAATTAAATAATATAATGTATAGAACAAAATGTGCTTTTTCCAAATACCATGCTACCATTTACTCTAGCCACCACCATAAGGTAATTATATCGAAGTGTCATTCTACATTCATTTTTATATTATGTCTAGATAATATAATTGAATAATATAATTGAAAAATGTATGTGTGATGTATGTGCTAATGAATAGTTATATATATATATATATATACTGTATATATAATAAATAGTACATCTGTGTTCACATTTGAATGTCTTAAGCAAGTTGAAAAACCTGCTTACAGCTCAGAATTACGAGAAAAACAGTTATTACACTGCATTCTGAGAAGCTGAGCTGGGACATGCAATTGTGCTCACAAATGCCTCACTCTTCAATCCATAGCCATTATCAAACATGGTTCCTTTAAGCTTATGTCTGCTGTATTACGCAGCTTTAATGGAAAGCCAAGGCTGGATTTTACACAAGCTGAGAATCCTATCCATGTACAGCTGTTTCAAGCTTACTGGCTATCATTAGCATGGAGCAGGATCTCAGCTTGTGTTGTGGATCTTATGAGTAGGTAGTTCACCACAACAATCATTTAATATATGGTGGGCAAAAGAATGATAGAAGCCCTCCACCGTACAGTAGTACAGTAAATAAATAGTACATCTGTGTTCACATTTGAATGTCTTAAGCAAGTTAAAAAACCTGCTTCCAGCTCAGAATTCTGAGAAAAACAGTTATTACACTGCATTCTGGGAATATATATATATATGTATATTTATGCAGCTGTCTGGTTATACCCTAGTCTGATTAATCTGATTAGGAGTGGTAGCTTACTCTGATTAGTTAATATTAATGTTTAAATGATAACTAAATGTGGGACCAGGGGGAAGAGAGGACTGAAGGCATCAAGGTCAAGATGTTGCTTTACCAATTGTTTGAAGAGAGGATATGTTGGCTTCAACCGTTTACCAGAGCTAAAGAGATGATCCAGGTTTTTTTATCTGGAATGGCGTGTATTAATTGTGCACTTGGTATAACAGGGTTCCTATTTTGGAAGGTCTGTATATTTAATAACCACTTCTCACTTCGGTACAATCTCTAATTTAGGGATGGATTGCACCTTAATGATGAGGGAGCTTTTGTGCTAGGGGATAGGATGGTAGAAAGCCTGGAGGAGTTTTTAAACTAGTAGGTGGGGGAGGGGGGACTAGATATAAATAATGTGGTAGAAAGTGTAGAGGGTATAATGGATTAATTAACAACTCATAGGGGAGGAGAGGGGGGGGGGGGTAGTACAGTCAATAGGGAGGTAGTACTAAGTACCTCAAGTACAGTGGCAGGCACTTCCGAACTACAGACTCATAACATTAGGTGTATGCTTGCTAATGCCAGAAGCTTGCCAGGAAAAATGGGAGTTAGAATTATTAGCAATTAATGAAAAATGGGATTTAATAGGCATTACTGAAACGTGGTGGGATGAATCTCATGACTGGACTGTTAATCTGAATGGTTATAACCTATTTAGGAAAGATAGAGGCAATGGTAAACGAGGAGGAGGGATTTGTCTGTATGTTAAGCCTGAATTTAAGCCTATAGTCAGAGAAGATATTTATGGTGGACCTAGTGATAAAGTTGAATGTTTGTGGGTAGAGTTAAATAGGGGAGCAGCAAATTTCAAAAGAATATTAGTAGGAGTATGCTATAAATCCCCAAATATAGCTGAAAGTGAGGAAATACAATTATTGTTACAGATTGTAAATGCAGCTAAGCATCGGCAAGTTCTAATTATGGGAGATTTTAATTACCCTGAAATAATCTGGATAAATGAGACCAGCAGTTCAGCTAAGGGGAGCAGGTTCTTGAGTATATTTAGGGATCATTATCTGGCCCAGGTTATACAAGAGCCTACTAGAAATTAAGCTATCTTAGATTTAGTCATCACAAATAATATTGAAATAGTATCAAATGTTGGAATAGGGCAACCTTTGGGAAACAGTGATCACAACACAGTCTCATTTGAGATTGAATAAAAAAAAACAAAAAAAATTAAGGGGCCAACAAAAACTCTTAATTTTAAAAGGGCAGATTTTAACGGTCTAAGGGCAGCAATACAAAGTATAGACTGGGACAGAGAACTGGTAGGTAAAAACACTGAACATAAATGGACAACATTTAAATCCTTACTAAATATACATACACATTGGCAAATACCATGTGGGAATAAAAGTAAAAGGAGTAAATTCCATCCAATGTGGCTTAACAATGATTTAAAGATCAAGATACAGAGTACAAAACAGGCATTTAAATTATACAAACAAGAGGGGACAGAGACTGCATAACGGGAATACAAGGAAATCAACAAGGCTTGCAAAAGAGCTATTAGACTGGCTAAAATAGAAAATGAAAAATTAATTGCAAAAGAGAGTAAGACTAACCCTAAAATATTTTTAAGTATATTAATGGGAAGAAGGCGAGGAAGGAAGCTATAGTAACATTAGAATGTGAAACAGGCCATCTGAAAATTAGTGACCAGGAAAAGGCAGATGAGCGAAATAGGTTCTTTTCTTCCGTATACATAAGGGAGGTACCAGTGGTTATGATACTGCAACATAATGGGGCTATACTACCTTTGCCAAATAATTGGTTAACACAGGAAGTAATCCAAAAGAGGTTGGAAAATATAAATGTTAATAAAGCCCCAGGTCCTGATGGAATACATCCAAGGGTACTGAGGGAACTGGGTTCTGTAATAGCCAAACCATTATATTTAATTTTTCAAGATTCACTCAACACAGGGTCTCTACCAGATGACTGGAGAAAAGCAGATGTGATACCTATATTTAAAAAGGGAGCAAGAGCAAATCTGGGGAATTATAGACCAGTGAGCCTCACTTCTGTAGTGGGGAAGCTTTTAGAAGGGTTAATAAGGGATAATATACAAGAATATATCTAGTTGAACTGGATTATAAGTAGGAGTCAACATGGATTTATGAGGGATAGGTAATGTCAAACAAATCGAATTAGTTTCTATGAGGAGGTTAGTATGAACCTGGATCAAGGCAACTCAGTGGATGTAGTCTTTTTGGATTTTGCAAAGGCTATTGATACAGTGCCACACGGGAGACTATTGTGCAAACTAAGAGATACAGGAATTGCAGTACATATCTGCTCATGGGTTGAGAGCTGGCTAAAATACAGTAAGCAAAGGGTTGTTGGAAATGGAACATACTCCGATTGGACTAATGTGGTAAGTGGGGTTCCTCAGGGTTCAGTATTAGGTCCTCTCCTTTTTAACATATTTATTAATGACTTAGAGGTAGGATTGGAGTGTGGTGTCTCCATTTTCGCTGATGACACAAAGTTGTGCAAGGTAATTAAATCAGATAATGATGTGCCTTCCCTCCAAAGGGATTTACATAAAATTGAGGAATGGGCATCTAAATGGCAGATGAGATTTAATATGAATAAATGTAAAGTTATGCATCTGGGAAGGAAAAATAGCCATGCAATTTATAATCTTAATGGAGCAAATCTAGGTGTATCAGGTATTGAAAGGGATTTAGGAGTGCTTGTGGAAAACCACCTAGGTAACAGTGCTCAATGACAAGCAGCATCTGCAAAGGCAAATAAAATATTAGCATATATTAAGAAGGGTATAGAAGCAAGGGAAGCAAATATAATTCAGCCACTATACAAAGCTCTAATACGCCCTCATTTGGAATATGGAGTACAATTTTGGGCACCACTTCATAAAAAGGACATTTTAGAGCTGGAAAATGTACAGAGGAGGGCAACAAAACTAATAAGGGGAATGGAGGGGCTAAGTTATGAAGAAAGACTAAACAAATTAAACGTATTTTCTCTAGAAAAAAGGCATCTAAGAGGAGATATCATTACCTTATATAAATACATCCAGGGTCAGTATAAAGATTTGTCAAGGGAGCTTTTTGTGCCAAGAGGTTTTCAACAAGAGGGCATCCCTTGAGGTTAGAAGTAAAAAGATTCCACCTTAAAGAAAGAAAAGGGTTCTTCACAGTAAGGGTGGTTAATCTGTGGGATTTTCTACCAGAGGAGGTGGTGACAGCGGATTCGATAGATAACTTTAAAAGGGGACTGGATTTATTTCTAATAATTTCATTTTTTAAATTTTTTTTTTTTTCCCTTTGAGACGTATTGGCTAAGTCTCGCTTGTTTTTTTTTTCTGTTTGCCTTCCTCTGGATTAATTAATAATTAAAAAAATAAAAATAAATAATTGATTAATAATTATCTAACAACTAATTAATATTTAATCCGCATATTGCAGATCAGAGGAGATCTTAAAAGGTTGAACTTGATGGACTGAAAGTCTTTTTTCAACCTTAAATACTATGACACTATGTAACTATGTAACAATCACGCATTGCCTGCTAGGACTGTCAGAGTACTTATCCTCACACCCTACATGACAATTGTTTGTTTCCTGATCACTGGGTTTTCCAGAGGTTTCCATACTGGGGTGTCAATATTGCCTCAGGTTTCTTTCACTAGCGACAATCTACTAACAGCTGCAGAGGAGCCTGAGGTAGTGGAAAAACTCTTTACTTCTGAAGTACTGAACAATTTCCTCTTGGGACCTTTCCATACTCCTCCATTCCCAGTATGGAGAATTAACCCAATTGGCGTTGCTACCAGAAAATACTTGCTGACGAAGCACTTGGTCATAGACCTGTCAGCTCTACCGAATCAAGCCATAGCTAGTATCAATTCCTTAATTCCACCCGGATACTATTACCAAATACTTGTGTAGATGTTGCTATCATTATCATTTCTAGATTGTGGTGTCACTTTTGGTCCTACAAATATGACATTAAGGACGCCTTTAAGAAGCTTCCCATAGACGCCAATCTCTGGTACTTAAACAGCATCAAATGGAGAGTACTACTTTGTCAACCATTTAACTTTTGGGTCAAAAAGCAGCCCTAAACTTTTTTATGCTTTTGCTGAAGCTCTATGTTGGATACTCTTGAATATAAACAGATGCCCTAATGTTAACTATTATTTAGATGATTTTTTCTTTATAGAGGCCCCTGATACTAAACCTAAGAGCCTAAATCATGCTACAGCACTATTCAACGAACTTCATATACTTATGCCAGTGACAAAACTGAAGGTTTTCAGGTAGAATTCAGTTAACATCTTAGAATTCCTGGGTATCATACTGTACACTCAAAGAATGGAGCCGCACTTCATTTTACACAAAAAATCATGAGCCTGGTTCAATTGCAAGCCCGCATCTCGCGGGATCCGGGCGTGCTGCAGACTCCTGTTCGTCTCCCATTCCGGAGCTATTCAATTGAGCAAGGGCGTAAGTTACGGGCTGAAGTTTCAAGCCCGTAAACTCCTCCCACGGCTGCAAACTGTTAATGGGCTGGCCGAGATGCGATCTGCTGTTACGATCCAATCACGGTATAACGTAGTGTGACACAGGCCTCTCAGCTAATAGAAAGTGGTCTAGCCACAGATGATTGACAGAGGGAGATTATAAAGTTGCATTCCACCTGCCCATGCGTTGACTGTGTTGTATTTTCTTCAGAATTAGAGTGCAGGTCCTGGAGTTGGAGGTTTTTGAGTGAGAGAGTAGGCGAGTTGTGAGAGCAGTATATTGCGGTTTTGTTTATTTCTATTCATCTAATTACGATTTTACACTTAATCCTTGATTACACATATTTACCTTTTTTTTTTTTATCTTTCAGCATCAAGGAAGTCTGGGTACAGTGGTGAGCCGTAGGCAATGATGTCGGATCCATCAGAGCAGAAAGTCGAGGAGCAAACCCTACCGGCGCAGGGGGAGGAGGAAAAAAGAGAAACCGAGGGCCCTGGTTTTGGAGGAGGTGGATGTAATTTGGCTTATGGGGTCACCAGCAGGACCAGCAGCCACACTGCCAGTATTTGACCCCACTATACCCCCCTCTCCCTCCCTTGTGTCTCTTCCCGCCCTTCTCTCTCCCCTGTGTCTCTTTCCCCCCTCTCCCTCCTCTGTGTCTCTTTGCCCCCCCAGCATGCAATCTCTCTCTCTCCCCTCATGTGTCCTCCCTACCTCTTCTCCCCTCCTCCTCTCTCCTTCCCTCTCCCTTGCGAGCTTCGCAATGAGTTTCTTTGGATCCAAGGCGCTCATTGCCGTCCTCGGCATGCTCTATGCGCAACCCACAAACTTTGCGAGTATTACACACAAACTTGCAGTACGACAACTACATTAGTGATCAGCATCAGCATAAACCCAACAATATAGAAAGCATGAACAGTGTAACAGAAACACCTAACAATATATTAATGGCAAGGAGTAGGTCCATTATTTGCCTTCCAAACAGCTTCAATCCTACTTGAAAAACTGCCATGCTGAACTATTCTTCAAGAAGAAAATACCCCAGTTCTCTGAGGGATAAAGGAGGTAGGCATTAACATCAAACTCAATAACTTCACATCATTCTGTTGTTCATGAAACCACCCTTGAAATTGTTTAGCATTCTGGTGATCCAGTAGTTAGGATTTAGTGCTTTCACCTCTGCGACCTGGGTTGGATTCCAGTCAGGAAACCAAGAAGTCACGTCACCCTGAAGCCACGCATAGGTGGGAGACCACCTATGAATACCAGGAACTGTATGCTGTGGCCCAATGGAGAAGGAACTGGCAACCCACATCAGTATCTTTGCCATGAATACCAAGTGGATCAGCATGGTGTGTTGCGGTCTATGAGGTCACAGAGAGTCGTACACGACTGAACGATGTAAACAGACATGAGGGCATTATTATCATTGAGTATGAGAAAATCATGAGGGAACAGCTTTGGCACCATTGGGTGCAGCATGTCCTGTACAATGCTTTCATATTTCTTGGCTGTGATAAGACCATGCAGAGCAATCATCAAACCTAATGACTCCCACAAGATGGCTTCCCGTATCATTCTGGATTCCCCATCATGTTTAGCAGATGGTGACAGACATTGCGGGTCGAAGTCATCCATTACCTTTATCTGATTGTAAATGTATCCAGATGCAGGAAATAGAGTGTGAAACGAATCATCAGAACATATTTTTCCATTGCTCACAGTGGCAGAGCTAGTGAATAGAGAGCCAAGTTGCAAAAAAATGGGTAGAACCTTAAAAAAAATGAGGGGATAGAAAAAAGGGACAAATAAGAAGAAAAGGGCAAATAGAGAAGGGAAGAGGAGGAGAGATAGGCAGAGACAGGAGGAAGAAAGGGTAGATAAGTAGTGGGGGAGATACAAAAGATGAGTTAGAGGATGGGAGAGGGACAGAGAAAATTAAATGAAAGAAAGAAGGCGGAAAGGGAAAGAATAGGGGCATGGAAAATCCAGAGGATCTTTGGAGCCTTAGGGGGTTGCATGTGGAGTCAGTGGGCTATTGGGTGCTGTGAAAGGGCCAAATAATGTAATGGGAATAGCAAAAAAGTCTACAGGGGGCAGGAAATGCTGTGTGATAGGTGAGAATACCACAGGGGTAAAAGGGGGCAGAGTGAGACCCATGGGGTGTGGAAGTGAGGGTCCTAGTGCAGCTACACCACTTGCATCAGTGGTAGCTCTGGCTTGATTGCTGAGAATCCAGGTTTTATGCTCCTTACACAAGATTATGAGTCTTTGTGTTTTGTTTGTGGATACTAATGGCAACACTACCACAAATTGTGAAGGTCAAGACACACAGAGCCTCATTAAATTGAGAAATTGTAAGTTACTGGAGCCCGTAACTAATTTGCTATTCAATTGGAGTCTTTTTGCGAGCCGCAAACGGTCTACGGGTTACGGGCTGAAAATCCCGGCGGTTGTTACAACTGTAACTTACACCCCATCTAAGCCTTTGATCTTTCACGTCTGTAAGAGTTACGATCTGTAAAATCGCAAATCGCTATTGAATTGCTACAATCCCTCAAGCCCGCAAATGTTTTCACACCCGTAAACGGCAAATTTAGAAGAAAATCCTTTGTGTTTCAGATGGGACCCACAAAGGGGTTAAAGACATGTCCGTAGCACTGGAAATGAAAATAAAAAATCAATACTGCACTGTAAATGACATGGAAAGTGATGTAAGACATTATAATTAATTGCACAACAGTCTCAAGCTCGCAAATCGGCAATGAATAATCATTTACTTTTATGTTTCATTTCGGGGTTATATCAATCTCGAGCATCAATGAGTTAATACATATCAGGCCATCTATATGGACTAGAACAGTATTGGCATTTATTTTTATTATTTTGTATTTTGTGGGTACGATCGAATATCGACCTCTAAACGCTAATTGATTGACATGTAAGCCCAATGTGGTTCTATCTTTAAGGGTAAAATGTTTATCCCTTAAAGTACAGTGGTAGTCTGTGCTTTTCTGGATGAATATTAGGCTAAAAAACTTTTAGCTGTGTGAATGTGTTTTGCAATTTATAATTGCCATTTCTTGGATTGATTGAACTGGTTATGGTTGTTTTGTTTTTTTATCTGGCACTATTTGTGCATTACTGCAGGGTCTTTAGCCAGCTTGTGTGGCACACCATAGCTCTGGAGATAAGAGGTCCCTGAAATGGGACATAGGGTTGTGTACTGTTATTAGCTATTCAATAGTTCAATGTGATTTTTTTGTCACATTCTGCCTAAGTCCAACTGCCCATTTGAGGGTTGTTTACAAGACCCAATAAATATGACAAGACTGCAGTAGTAACCATTGATTGCCATAACCTGCATTTAATCCATAGTGAAGGCGATTTAATGCAGCATAGTTTTCATTTTTATAATTATAATAAAGTTCCCCAACTTTTTATCCATTGATTGACATGTAACCTCCATCTTGTACTGTCGTAATAATGACGATCTCAATTTCTATTGGCTGTTTCTCAATGGGTAGTTACGGCCTTGCTTAATTGATCATGTTCTTGCTCTGAAATGCTACATACGATCGCATGGTTTAAGGTTTTGGCTTTCGGACCGTAACTGTTCAATTGAATCGCTCCGTAATCGTAGCAGAGTTCAAGCTAACAGACATATGGCCTGTATAACGCGAGATGCGGCCTTGCAATTGAATGAGGCTCACAGTTTTTAGTGCACAAGACAACAAATTGGGGAGTATGTCATTTCTGTTAATTGAGGGCACAATATATTGCGCTTTCAGGGTGTTTGAGCGTGCCATGCTCCTCTAAGTCATGCTGTTTGCGGTGGGTGTTATGACTAGAGGCAATGCAGACAGCTCTACTTCTCAAGTCTCTCAGTCTGGTGTCATAGCACATTCTTAATTCCTCTCATGCACCAGCATCGGAAGCCAAGCCCACCTCTGACCCTGTCACGGCCTCTTTCACTTTCACTTAAGGTGGATTAGTCAAAACTACTTCTTAGATAATGGTGAAAAATAACCAAACAAAAAAGGATTTAATAAAGAAAACAAGCTAAATATGTTTAATATAAAGAATATAAAGTGAATGTTGCTATAGAAACAACAACTTAAATATAATCATTCACTATTAAATATAAGGATTTGATAATACTAATGTGGAGGTTATAACATGCCAAATGTGTTCTAGAATGTTCTTTCTAGATTAGGCAGACGTTGGTATATTCTAGATGTGTTGCAGTGTGAGTCACTTAAAAAAAGGTAAAAATCAGTGTGTTTGATTTAATACATACAGGCGAATAAGGCATCAATTTAGGGACGACGGCCTGGGAGTGGCGCCTCATTTGTATAACTCTACATTTAAATTTCAGTTTGTTTATATTTCACAAATAAACCCTGCCTCTCTAGCCACCATGTTGTTTCAGTAAGGAGGTGGGTGTGAACTAGGACTCCACCTTCTCATATCTGGTTAGTAAGTAAAAAACAGTGGCCCTCATTCAATTGTGATTTGGCCAATTGAATAGGGCTCTAAATAAGCACATAGCATATTTTTTTTAAATACGTTTTTAGTTAGTGAAAACCTTGCTTTTGGATAGATGCTTACTAACTAAAAACTTTGTTAAAAAATATATGTTATGTGCTTATTTAGAGCATTATTCAATTGGCCGAATTGCAATTGAATGAGGGCCAGTGTCTCTTGTCCTTACCTGTAAAAGGAATGATGTTTTATTCTGTGAGTTCAATAAGCAAGTGTGAATTTTTTGTGATGTTTAATTTATGCCTCTATTCATCAGTCAGAGGGTACTTTTAGACACTTTACATATGCACCCGTAATGAAGCCCATTTCTTCTCTTAACATCACCCAAAAATATTTTGGAGACAATAATAATTTTAAGCTATTGGTAAAGCTCTTAAAAATTAAATAATATAATGTATAGAACAACATTTGCTTGTACCAAGTATCATGCTACCTTTTTCTCTAAGCTAATTACATTGAAATGCTAAGTAATAAATACATCATACATTGATTTA
Source organism: Discoglossus pictus (assembly GCA_027410445.1). Lineage (NCBI taxonomy): Eukaryota > Metazoa > Chordata > Amphibia > Anura > Alytidae > Discoglossus > Discoglossus pictus. Next base: position 101,899,359 of record CM050164.1, on the reverse strand, counting down.
TATTATGAACAGTTTCCTGTGTGTGGATAATGTAATTTAACAATGTATGTGTGATGTATGTGCCAGGGAAAAAACTGCTGGTGGAACAACATTTGTACATATGGGCTGGCTCACAGATAATGTGGTACTGAAATGATATACTGGTCCAAAGAACTGTCACATTAAGTAGCTTATTCTATCTTAATGTGAAAGGACTTATTCAATGTATATATTTACAGCTATACCCCATGCGTTCCTGCATGCAGGGGAGATATGTGAAAACAGCCCTAAACGAGGCATTATATTGCAATAGTAGTGCTCAGGCATCAGTATGGCGAATCGGAGAGTGCTGAGAGGGGATTCAAAGAGTTAAACTGGGTTTGAGGCTCAAACAGAGCTCTAGGTCCTTTCCCTCTTCACATTCGCCAAAGATTCACCAGCAGCGGCAGCAGCAGTGCGGCCCACCAACCGCTAGATGGTGCTGACGATTTTCCCACTAGTGCTGCACATAGCATATAAGGAGCACCGACCGCTTGGAACATGGCCTCGCTGTCGATTGTGCGATGTTGAGTTACGCCACATTGGAGGATGTTATAATTAGGGCCTTCCCTGAAACCCTTGAGGGCCGAGGGCCCACTCGGAACATGGCTTGGCTGTTGAGTTACGCCACATAGGAGGAGGTTATAATTAGAGCCTTCCCTGAAACCCTCGAGGGCCGAGGGCCCGCACGGAACATGGCCTCCCTGTCGATTCAGCACTGTCGAGATACGCCACATTGGAGGAGGTTATAATTAGGGCCTTCCCTGAAACCCTTGAGGGCCGTGTGCCCACCCGGAACATGGCCTCGCTGTCGATTCAGCACTGTCGAGTTACGCCACATTGGAGGAGGTTATAATTAAGGCCTGAAACTGGACATCACCATCTAGTGGCTACTTGCTGGCACTGCAGCTTTCAGTGTTGCCGAATTTACAACAGGAGAGATCCAAGCTCGATAGCAATGTTTAGCGCTAAGAGGGGAATTACAGGGAAAAACAGTGCTATAGCGAATCAGTGGTCAAAGGGGTAGCGTTAAGCGGAGTATACATGTATGTAAGAAAACATGGAAAACGGCAGCTCCACTAAATCATAAAGGTAATAGTTAATACATTAAACAATACAGAGGGTAATAATAATAATAATAATTACTAAGAAGCAGGCAAAAAAAGTAGGTAGACTGCTAATACCCTCAGCAGAATTTAAATGGACATCATTACCCCCAGTCAACCATTAAGTTAGTGGTGGAGTTCTGCAGAGCTCTGCTCCAGTTCTCCATGACTTCTGATACAACAGACCTGAATAATCCGCCTTAAATGAAAACAGTGGCAGTGACAAGAGGGGCGGGCTTGCAGTCTGAGTGCGCGTTCATGAGAGGGCCATACAATCTGCTGGAGACGTGCACTCTCCTCTCATTATAGTCACACTCAGTCTGTCTGTGACACAGGGCAGTGCTGCAGCGGCCGCCTCCCCCAGGTATGGCACAGGGCTCTAGCTCACTATGGCAGCCGTGCGACAAAACACCCTCGACTTCCAGCTCAGTGACACAGGTAACATGCAGGGCAATGGGATTGTGTGACCCGAGTGGGCGTGGATAGGGGGCTTATTGCTTTGCATTACATGTATATGGATCTGGCTTCTGGTACTGTCATGCTAAGCAATAGGTGTCATGTACACAAAGGTATCAAGTGGTGTCACATTGAGTTATACCATGTATAAGCTGTATGTTATATGACTGTGCCATGCATACACTGCTTGTAACCCCCTGTGCTCTGTATGGGTACACTGCATGTAACCCCCCCCCCCCCCGGGCACTGTATGGGTACACTGCATGCAACCCCCTGTGCTCTGTATGGATACACTGCATGTAACCCCCACTGTGCACTGTATGGGTACACTGCATGTAACCCCCCTGGGCACTGTATGGGTACACTGCATGCAACCCCCCGGGCACTGTATGGGTACACTGCATGCAACCCCCGGGCACTGTATGGGTACACTGCATGCAACCCCCCGGGCACTGTATGGATGCACTGCATGTAACCCCCCGGGCACTGTATGGATGCACTGCATGTAACCCCCTGTGCACTGTATGGATGCACTGCATGTAACCCCCTGTGCACTGTATGGATGCACTGCATGTAACCCCCCTGTGCCCATCTCTAAAGCTCTGATCCTATATTATATGACTGATCTCTCACTGGGCTGTGGAGTATTTGCTCCCTTTGCTATGTCATTGCCATGTCCTGGTAAATCATAGGTTCATGCATCCCAAGGGTGTCAGATGGTGTCACAGGAAGTCTTGCCTTATAAGCTGCTTGTCATGTTTGCCATGGATACCCTACATACACCTCCAGAGACCCTGTGTGCCTAGGGCCCATGTCTATGTATCTGCCCATATCCACTCCATGATTCAGTGATCTTGCCCACCACCTTCACTGCCCAGTGTATGTTTGCTGTCATTCCTTTTGGTATAAGGCCCTGCAGCCACATAAAGTGCAGCCTATGTGTGATATGTCTACACCCTCTTTATTTCCTCCTCCATAATTTATTAAGCTGAGTGTATGACCCCACAGCTGGGAAGTCAGTAGGGTATTAGGGATCAGGATGTTTTACTATGGATTACAGTATGACCTTTACGTGTCTCCTTCCCTGATGCAGTGAGATTTGTGCAAAGAGCTGTCATTTCAGTATGGATGGGGATTGGATAAAACAATAGCTCATTATAAATGGTTCTCTGTAAATTTGTACTGCTGGTTGCTAAACATTTTTAATTTATTGCATCACTATGAAAGGCTTCCTTTTGAGGCTCCAACAAAACAATCTCTTTGACCCCTATAAAACCTTCATAGCTTCTAAGTTTGATCTCTCGCTCGCCCTCGCTTTTATTTATTTATTTATATATATATATAATTTGTTGTTCAGTCATGTCCAACTCACCGTGACCCTGTAGACCACAGCACGCCTGGCCCATCTCGTGTCTGGTTTCTCTTATCCATAAGGTTTTCTTGGCAAAGATGCTGGAGTGGATTGCCCGTTCCTACCTATAAAATAACAAGGGTAGCTAAAAATAGACAGATCTAATGACCATGCCATAATAATACAAGACCTAGCCAGAATATTTAGGATCATTTATGAATGGTGAAGATATATATATATATATATATATATATATATATATATATATCATACACTCCTTTCTGTACGATAGTATCTGAATGTATTACGTATTCTTAATGTATTTGCCATGGGGCACCTTCAGTATCTTTGCCATATACAATGCAATGGAGATATTGAAAGAGTCATCCTTAATATCTACTCCTTAGAGTTTCAAATGCCAGCCTGCTGTATTTAGGACCTTGTTATTTTTGCAAGGTTGCACAAAGTAAAACAATAAAATATATAATTGTGATAAAGGTTCCAGTTGAGATTTGTAACAACCTTAAATGATTTAATTTTAAAATATGAAGCGAACATATAATTTCAGGTCTAGTTGAGTAGATAAGGATGTATATTTCTTTATACATAGTTGAAGTTGTTTGAAAATGTTACTTATGATCAATTAATTTGCTATTAATGTTATCAGTACTAGCTAGTCCTATGAGATCCAAAGGGATACAAAACAATATTATTTAATATTGAAAGCCATAAATGATCTACAGCTTTTTCATTTTTATGGAAATATTCATAAACTGTAACAAATGTTAAATTACATTTGTCTGTAAAAAAAGATTGGGGGCCCCATTCAATTCCAAGCCCGCAATTATCTTCACACTGCCCGTATGTCTGCGGGTTAGAAATTTGTCACAGTGACTCAAGCCCGCAAGTACAGGCTCACAGCCCCAACACTCAAACCATGAACCCGTACATTGCATTTCAGGGCATGATCAAGTAAGCAAGCCCGTAAGTTACTATTTAGACAGAGCCGATAGCAAATGAGACCGTCATTATGACGTCCGTAAACAAGGAGTTTAAACCGATCAATCAATTGGTGTTTAGAAGTCTGATTTGCGCTCGGACTCGTAATCCCGAAATGTTGAAATCCCAAAAAATTAATAAAGCAACTGTTATAGTCCATGCGGGTTCCATGATATGTATTAAAGGCATATCTAAGTTTCATGGATTAATAAAATTCTGCAGTCCTTGCAGTAAACCCATCATTTATGTATGCAGCACATTTCATAAAATGATTTATTTTTTATTAATATCTAAAAATCACTTTAATTATTATGTTGCATCTGGGATTAGTATAACAAGGAAATAAAAAGTAAAAACAAATATTTTTTATTGCAGATTTGGGAGCTTGAGACTGTTGTGCAATTAATTCTAATGTCTTTCATTGCTTTCACAGTATTTTTAAATACAGTAGTGTGTGTTTATTTGCTTTTTGCAGTGTTAAGAACAGGTGTTTAACCCACTTGCGGGTCCTATCTAGTACTCATAGAATTATTGATACATTTGCCATTACAGGTTTGAAGGCAATTGCTGGCTTGTTAAATTGTTGTAATTAAATATGGATTTTGCCTCTTTAGTACTGGTAACATTTACGGGCTTGAAACATCAAAGGAGGAGATAGGACGGAGTTATGTTTTTGACAACCACAGTGATTTTGAGCCTGTAACTTGCAAATGGATTGCAAGTAGCCAATTAAATATCGATAACATTCATAGACTCCATTACGGGCTTCTGTAATTGCGATTTGGACAATTGAATAGGGGCATAATATTGCCAAACCTAAATTTCTGACATGGTCCTACACTAAAACAATTTTTCTTTCTGCACTTAATTTTATAATTTTCTTTTGAGCTCTCAAAAACCTAATCTCAAGCAAGGTCTGCCTTGTATTTACCATGGCCTGAAACCTATATGAGATGTAGGAGAGCCCACGGACATGTCATGCTTTCTCAGGCTTGCAAAGTCACAATCTTCCCACCAATTATTTTTATCTTATGAACATACTCTGAAATATATTACTTGTTACTTATTATAGTTAAATGTTTACTTTCTTGACTTTATATTTATTATAGTGCAGGAAAGTCTAGATTGTTACAGTAGTCCTGTATTTAAAATATATTTTGAAGAGTTACCAGTGATAGTGGGCAGTCTATAGAAAGTAAAAATATTGCAGCCTCTTATTAATTAACTTTCATATGCAATTATGCATGGGGCCTATGAGTATTTTGTTGGCTCCTGTGTTATCTTACATGTTTCTATCTCTGATCCCTTACCTGGCCACTAAAATAGGTTTGACTGGCTCCTATGTTTTCTGAAGACTGAATTATGTTGTGGTGGACTCGCATGTGTTGGAAGATTCTTTACACAGAATGGAAACATAGCATCTAAGACTGGATATCAACCAAGAATTTCAGAAAAAATAATGCACTGTTTTTACTTGGTGTTATTTGCTAAAACATACACTTCTTATATATGTACGCTGTTAAATAGACACTCCTGGAAAGAAGGTTGAATGTGGTCAGTACTGGAATTTGCTCTTAAATGTGGGGTTTCCTTCAAAAGTGGGACATTTTAGGGTGCTTGGAGGGACTGTTTCCTCCAACAAAGGGCACTTGGGAGTTAGGGATTTAACATTGTGTGGATTTGTGTGTATGCACAACCTTAAACCGAAGAAAAGAGGCCACCTCATTCCAGTATTGCATAGTAACAACCTGTATGTATTTATTTATTTATTTCTGTCAGAGTGGATTTAAATCCATTATACTCGTTCTGTAGGTTTGTTGGAACAAATACTTTTTATTTCTCGTTGTATGTGTCTGTCCTTTTTTAAACCGCAAAAAATATAGATATACAAACACAGCAAATAGTGGAGAAAAGCCAAAACATGACTTGACAAATCTGGGGAGCCATGGCTACTAAGATTTTACTGATTTACCTTGGCTCCTAATAATGTTTGGGGGGCTCCTAAATTTCAGACAAATTTGTGCTAAAATGATCAAATGTTAGTATGGAATAAAGCAAAAAATATGTATTCCATTTCATCTACAGATGTTCCAAATGTGGTATAATTTGATATTATAAATTAAAAGTATTTTACCAATTGAACATGACTAAAATGCAATTGTTACAGTGAAGTAATTTTTTGTGTGCCAACTAGGCTTTATGATCATCCTGCCCCTGAATCATACACACTGCTCATCAGATAGTGTAAAAATGCACTGACTTTTTTTTTTAAATGATGAATTTTGTCACCTATATATCTTTGTGTTTATATGGACTTCGGTTGTGTCCTTTTGCCATCCTCTAGAGTCCTATATTTGTATATGTTGCAGCTAATGGGTTGTGCACCACAGCAGGAAATTGGAGTCTATGGAGCTGGCTGTGATTGACAGCTCTGTCAGTCTCTCACAGTACGTACAAAACAGTGGTGAGGTCACTGCTGGAGGTCGTCCTAGCCTTTCATTCCTCAGAGGCTGATAGGAAGAAGTATGGAATTGGTTGTGATTGACAGTCTCCAACCAAGCTCAGAGATAATGGCTGGAGGCTCTCCTTGGTGTTCATTTCCTTATAGACTGATTGGAGGAGGCAGAAATGCTTCAAAGGTTGCACCCTGCTTAGAGACCCACTGGCTCACCTTGCTGTATTTCTTTCTGCCTGTAACCTGCACCTCAACTTTTGCTGCATGAATTAAAGAAAAGTAAATGAAATCAGAGAACCAATAGGTCACACCACCCTGAAACCATCCAGAGTTGGGCCTGGTCAGTACTTGGATGGGATTCCTCTTAGGAATAGTAGGAACTGTATGTTGTAGCCCATTGGAGAAGGAACTGGCAACCCACTCCAGTATCTCTGCCATGGATACCAAGTGTATCAGCATGGTTTGCTATGGTCCATGAGGTCACAGAGAGTTGAACATGACTGAACGATGCAAACACAACAAATTAAATCTATTGAACAGAATAAAATGTTTGTAGGTGCATTTACACTACTAATGAGCTCAATTACATAGTGTAAACTCTGTAAGGCTGCTTCAGGAGTTTTTTCAAGCAAGATTGCGGATCTCCTACATTAACTTTTACAGGAGTTCTTTTGAGTGAGCTAAAACCTACCCAGGGGGTATTGTCTGTAGCTATGTTGCTTTAATGTGCTCTCACAACCTGCTTAACATACACCCATGGAGACTCCAAGTCTGAATCTTTGGTTTCTAGTAGTCTCTATAGCATTGCCACACAACGCTACCCACTGCCTTACATGAACACACTACACTAGCCCTAACCTGCTCCCATCCATATCTATTAATTTATTTACCCATGCATTTATATATTTCATCCTCTTCCATGGCCAGGGAATGGGATAATAAATACAAATAAATGTAAGGGTTTATGACCCCTCTGTCTACACCCTCATACATAAAATGAGAAATCTGTGCATTCTGATTGCTTATTATAATAACCAATGAGAGAAGAGAATACAAACTTAAAATTCTGATTGGTTGATAGCTACTTTCAATAAACAAAAAATAGAGCTTGTTCAGAAGCCTACACAAACCAAGGCAAGTGCGCAAAAGCTATTATTCGCAGGGAGCTCTTCGGAGGAGATCTGTTGGGGGGGGGCATATAAAGGCTAAAATGTATTTAGGTTGCCTGATTACCTCATAGTGATCAGATCAAAAGTATTTATCTGCACCTAATACATTATGGTTTGCTTTTAACCCTGGCTTCTGCTGATAATAGTGGGCACTTGTGCTGTGCACCTGCTGCGCCAACAGTAGCTCTACCACTGGGCTAAAATGTTTAATTAGCTATGGACATTATTTTTACACTAGAGAATTGCCCGTCAAAAAATGATGGCAATGAAATTGTAAGGTAGCTAATGCTGTTTGGTGTATAATAATGAAATATATAATACATTAATAAATTAATATACTTTACCTATTTTGAACCTGTGTTGAAGAGCTGGCAATCTGTTTTGATGCTGCTGCATCATTAGTAGTGAGGAGGAGCTGCTGTGTAAGCGTGATGAATGTGTGCAGTGTAATAGTGTGCGTGCGCGAGACCAAACCGTTAGCCTAGTTGTGTACTTCCGCATTGTTCTAAAATGGCGGGTAATGTGTGGTATGCAGCTGTATCAGTATATCTGTAGGTGTTTTGCGTGTTTAGAGTGCTGTAGCCTCATTTTCGTTTTGTTTGGCGGCCATTTTTTCTCCCGCTTAGAGAATTTTTGAGTGTCTAAACTCTTTTATTTTGAGTTAAATGAAGGTGTAACTTCATTTTTTGAGGTCCTGGATGCTCCCTCTTGCTGTATGTAAGCTTTTTATGTATGTGTTGTGTGTATTTATTGTGTCTTTCATTTTTTAAAGTCCGCGGCCGTTTTTTTTTTGCGAGTTCGCAAGGAGTGGTAACGTGTCTCATGTTGTTTGCGTTCTGACGTAAAGTTTGCGAGGGTCGCAGTTGCTGGCAAGGAGCGCCCTCGATTCACGTTAGCAACAACTCGTACGCTCACAACTATATATGTGATTATAGATTCTAAATGTGGGAAAAGTAATGTTTATCTAGTTAACTGAAAATACAGTAATGAGATGTGTGTTTGAATAATTTTAAATAGCCTGTAAGGTATGAAGTGCAAAACCATTCATTGGAACATTTCCCAGACTACAGAAACCTGTTAGATGACTGACAAATCAAGGATTATCATTATTCTAATCCTTTTCCAAGTGAAATAAACATTCACTTTAGTAGGATATGTAGAAATGTTAGACTTGCAAACAACGCATGAAATAAAGAAGAATCTGGAATGTAGATATTTTTAAGTGGCTATCTATAAAGATAGAGCCCAATTCGTAAATTTATACACACCTAAAATCACTCTTAATTTTGTCACAGATTCTATTAGCTACTCGCAATCCAATTACTAGTTACCTGCCCACAATCACTAAGGGCGAGCCAAAGACGAAAAATTGGACTTAGAACTCCATTGGCTTTTGCACATATTAAATATTATGAGCGCTATCTAATTAAACTTACATAAAATCGATATACGATTAGACCCGTATCGCTAGCTCGCAAATAAAGTCCAACCCGCAATTGAAAAAGTATTACGTTGATGTCAAAATTATTATGAGTACTAAATAGGACTCACAAGGGATTTTTCAAACACTTATTAGAACTGTAACAGCAATTAAACCCACACTACTGTACTTTAAAAGGCAGGGAAACACATTCAAATTAATTGCACAATTGTCTCAAACCCACAAATTAATATTATTTTTAAATGTAATATCGGTCCTGCGGCTCAAAGGGTTAATACATATCGTAAATACCACATGGATTAAAACAGATGATCTAATGCATTTTATATATTGCTTGATTGTGAGCCCGATCGGCAAATGCTACTTATTAGCACTAATCAACTCTTAGCCTCCGATTGCAGATTACGTCTAACTTCCATGTTTTCTGACGTCATGATGACGGTCTAATTTACTATTGGCTGTGTCTAAGAAGTAAATTATGGGCTTCCTTAGATATAGTCAGTCACACCCCCTGAAACCTACTTAAAAAGGCAGGGTTTACATGTTTAGGCTTAAGAAGGTAAATTGCGAGCTTGAATCAATAGAATACATCTAAGTGCCATACACTAGAGGCATCCATTATACATAGGTGGACTTTGTGAAAGGGTATGTTTACATTCTGGAGAGGTGCAGTTGCATCTATTAATTCAAGCTGCCTGCCTTCTGGTTTGTGGAAGGATGTTAATTTCAATCTTATATTCTGTTCCCTCATTACCCATCCTTACCTCCTCTCATGGCTATAAAAACACTCCATTACCGAACTATCTGGAAGAAATGCAACAAAAACAAAAGTGACAAAAAAAATTCAGATTTTCCCCCAAAATATTTAATATCCATGGCTGTGAAAGCTGCTGAAAAACAAGTGCCTTTTTTGTTGAGCCAGAGTGGTCCTTTTTTAAAAGGATGTTCGTGTGTGTGTGTATGTGTGTGTATATATATATATATATATATATATATACACAATTATATATAATTTTATTATTAATATCCTTACTCATACTCCTAGGCATGGCTAGGAAAAATCCTGGGAGTCAGCTTCCTAAAACTCGTATTTCCTGAGTTTTTTTTAGTTCTTCTACAAATATATTTCTATACATAATCCATATCCTGACTGGTGAAAATAAATAAATAAATGTTTCTCTGGCTCCTATCTTACACCTGCTCTAAAAGTAGATACAGATTCTCTGGAGGAGGTCACATGAGTTGCGAAGACAGGAAATAAATATTTGGGGTAATTGCATTTTTTTTTTATTTATATCAATTTTGTATAAAGTAATAATGTCAGCATGTAGGCACTGTAGTGATTGGCTGTTTGCTATGCTTCTAGTTTATCTGATTGGTCAGTTCTGATGTCCAAAAGGAGAATCCATCTGTCTAGTGAACGGCCATTAAAACTCTCCACATAGAACATCACACGTGCTGCATGTCTTCCTTCCTCCTAGTTGAAGGAGTGCTTGAATAACTTATTTTTAAGCTTTGATAATTTGATGTGACAAATTGTTATTAGTGTTATTGTAAAAATATTTAATGAAACCATTTAAGTTTTTTGGGGGGATTCCTGGCTAAGTTGGATTGATTTTGGAGTTTATTCAGGTGGTTTGTCATTTTGAAGGGCGTTGAGCTCATGAATACTGCTCTGACATCAATCATGTTGGACAATCAAAAAGTGGAGGTGTAAAAAAAAAAAAAAAAGTTTCATTGGAAGCTGCTTTTACTGTGTTTATAGTTGTTTTAAATGCTGCATTTTTATTTTAAAGCACTCAAACCGCTTGCTTATATTTATAAGTTCAGCTGTACGGATATTTACAATTTCCCTCTAAATGCTTATATATGCTCTATTCACTGTAATAATAAATTCCAGCTTTTTCTTTAGGTGTTAGAATATCCAAGAAATCAAATCTGATGTTTTTTTTTCAGCAAACATTTGTGATTTTTGGCTTTTTAGGGAGGACAGTTGAAAGATTAAATTATACATTAAAAAATATATATATATAAATATAAAACCGTGACATTTGATTCAAATGTTGTTTTTTCCACTAGGTTTTTAGTGCTCTTTTTGATGTAAAGCAGCTTTTCCCACATGTCCCTTTTTTAGTAGTTGGAGTACAAAACCATAGGCTTTCTACCATATCTGTCTGTTGTTGTTCAATTTTGTGTGTGTATATATATATTATTATTATTATTATTATTATTATTATTATTATTATTATTATTATTTTTTTTTTATTTTTTTTCCTTATACATCCTACAGCTCTCATGCTCAAGAGCACTAGGATAAGGTCTCGTGTAGTACTGTGCTGTTCTATTTCTGGGATTGTTTTATTTGAAAGTCCACACATCCATAGGTATTGATTTGTGGTGTGGATTTCTTATGGGTTGCTTCTGTTATGGCTTATCCATGCAGGGAGAATGGTTGGGAAGTCTGATGGATCTCCAGACATATTGCATCTGTGCTGCACTGCAGTGCTTCTGAAGCCAATGGACTTGAGCTGTAGTGTTTTAAAGGACATATTGCACAATGGAAAAAATACATACATACATACATACATACATACTTTTAAAAAAAAACAAAGTCTGACCCAGGGCATAATTAAGCAGGAAAAAAAAAAATCATACTTCTAGTTTTTAATTGGAGAAAAAATGTTATACCTCTGCAGGACCCTGGAGAGATCCATGATACATTACATAGTTACTAACAGCCTTATTAAATTTCAATTCAACAAATTGAATAGGGCTCTATATAAGCACAGAGCATATATATATTTTTTAGTTAGTGAAGACCTTGCTTTTGGATAGAAGTTTACTAACTAAAAACTTTGTTTAAAAAAATATGCTATGTGCTTATATAGAGCGCTATTCAATTTGCTGAATCGCAATTTAGGAAGGTTGATGGTAATTAAGGTTGAAAAAAGACCATCAGTCCATCAAGTTCAACCTTTTAAGATCTCCTCTGATCTGCAATATGAGGATTAGTTATTTATTAATTAATTAGTTGTTAATTATTAATCAACTATTTATTTTATTTTTTTAAATTAGTAATTAATCCAGAGGAAGGCAAACAGAAAAAAACCCAAGTGAAACTCAGCCAATCGTCTCAAAGAAAAAAAACAATTCCTTCCTGACCCCAGATACTGGTGATTGGATTCCTCCCCGGATCAATACACACTCTCTAATTATCCAGGATAACCCTGAATTCCCTTCTTAATTAGAAATACATTCAGTCCTCTTTTTTTAAAGTTATCTATCGAATCCACTGTCACCACCTCCTCTGAATTCCACAGATTAACCACCCTTACTGTGAAGAACCCTTTTCTTTCTTTAAGGTGGAATCTTTTTACTTCTAACCTCAAGGGATGTCCTCTTGTTAGTTGAAAACCTCTTGGCACAAAAAGCTCCCTTGACAATTCTTTATACTGACCCTGGATGTATTTATATAATGTAATCATATCTCTTCGTATAGGTCTTTTTACTAAAGAAAATAAGCTTACTTTGGTTAGTCTTTCTTCATAACTTAGCCCCTCCATTCCCCTAATTAGTTTTTTTGCCCTCCTCATTGGTGGAAGCTGTGTAAGAGGGGCATTCATTCACATTTCTAGTGAGCTATTGTTGCAGTCAGTGATGCAAGGGATCTGCTCCTGACCCATTGAGAGAAAATGGATGTGATCGAACAAACACAAAATGGATTGCTGTACTCCTAAACCGAATTAAAACATTTTGACTCCCATTCCCCAAAATTCGTTATGTCCATGGCCTACACAGCTGCTAATCTTGTTATTTTGCTACATACTCCTTTTTTTTTTCTTTTTCTCTTAGCTTTCTGTGTAGATCGGCTTTCTTTACCTTGACCTAATGATCATCAGAGATATATATATATATATATATATATATATATATATATATATATATATATATATATATATATATATATATATATAAATTTATGAAGATAACATACTCATGGATCCTTCCAGGCCCTGCAGTGGTATCAACATGTTCTGCATTGTGTGGTGATACTTAAATACCTCGCATATTACATTGAGCTGTAAAATATATTTTCATTAAAATAGGGGATGACAAACCTGCACTGAAATATAAGAAATCACCATCTTTGTTAGGAGCCACCTCAAGATTTCTAGGAGCCAAGACATCTATGCATGTAGACATCTATCTGAAATGTAACCAGTTTTCTTAGGAGCCAGTCAAAGTGTTTTGGGAGCCAGGCTAAGGATTTTATATAAAAAAATAGGTATAATATTTAGGATCCAGCAGTAAAATTGTAGTAATCATGTCTCACTAGTTCCCTGATTTGTAAAGTCCTGATGTAAGAAAATTAAACCTTTTTAGGAGTTAAAAGTAAAATATTTGCAGTCATTGGCTCTTTGACTCCTGGATTTGTTAAACTCTGCATTAATGTTCTTTTGGTTTGAATATTAAAGGGACACTGTCACTACAACAAAAAGTTGGTTTCATCTTAAAGAGCATGAAAATACACCGTACTAGTAGTTTCCCTTGGATAGTCAACATGGATTTTTCAGCTCCGTATGCACAGTTCATATTACTGGGCTCTTTTTGATCTTTGCTGCTTCATCACATGTTTAGCACTTTTAAATTATCTAAATCTTTTAAATAAACTTTCCATTAAACTTGGTCCTTTCCCTGGATCTCCCACAAAATGTACTCTTATTTAATGTACACTTTCTGAATGCCATTATAAAAAAAAAAGTCTGTCATTATTTTTTTATTTTATTTAGCATTATTATTTATTTTGTTCATTTTTATAAATAATTTCGGACCTGGGAAATTTGTATGAAAAGTAATTGAGTATCTCTGCCCTATATGCTCAATTAACATTACAGCAGACATCTTTAAAGTACCACTGCAGTTCAAGAAAAAAAAAAGCTACACCTGTTTGTCAAGTATGCACCCAACTAACAATATTAGCAGCTGTATGAGGCAAGGGCATACAACTTTTTTGGAACTATTTTAAGTTTTTGAAGAGTAAGAATCCATCTTGTGTTTGTTACATCACATCCTGAGAGCTAGATCATGGGGGTGTGTTTTCAGTGGATGGAGGAGTGTAGAAGGTGGGAACAATAAGGTTTTGATAAAATAATTGGCTTCGCTTTCTTTGAAGCATCAACTTTACTTTTAAAATCAGTTATTCCCTAACCAGAGCTTGCATTCAGCTAAATCTGGGTGGAGCAGAAACAAAATAATCAGTCCAATACTTTAAAATTCGGCACTGGCCTGTATGTTATCAAAGTCCAAACTTTATTTATCTCAGGGGCTTGCGTATCAGCTTTTACTCTGCAGTTTCTTTCTGAGTATATTCTTCAAATTTTCTCATCCGCTCCCAATAAACACCCTTTGACTTTGTCTTGTCGCAGCTTTAATAAACATCCTTTCTGGATTTTCTTTCTTGCAGCTCCCACAAACTGCATACCCCTCAATGAGTCTGACTTTTTTGCTTTTAAGCAAACTTTTCCCAGTTTGCTTTCACAGCCTTTCAAAGGCTGCAGGCCAAAACAGAGCCTGTCTTCATTAAACTCTCCTGCTAGACTCCAGTCAATGAACAGGCCCCAACCCATCTCCTGTGTTTTTTTTAAAAGCTGAAACAGATGAATCTGATTACTGCTCCAGGAATTAACTCTTTCATCTCTACTCAGGAGACATCTTCACAACTCTGTAGCTTACACACCTCTGAGGGGCACTTTACATTTCTGTAGAGTGTGACCAACGTATTATGGATTCATTCAGCAGAGGCATCAAAATTTACTTATCTTCTTTTTAAAAGCGACCTTTATTACTTTTTCCTGCTCAATTATGCTCTTAGGTAGATGTCAAACATATATATTACTGCAGCTGAACAATTTGTTATTGAGGTATTTTGATTAGTCTTTTTATTACGGAGTTCAACTATTGTAGTAACACACATTGATAATCAACTAATATGTATAGGGCTACATAGTGGATCCAAGGAAATTGATGTCTATTGGAGCTTTCCTAGGCTGGTGGATAAGCACTAAGGTTTCAAGGAGATACCTGTACTAGGAAATTGGCTTCTAAAACAACATTTCGTTAGGGAGAATACGTCTGTATCAGTATGAATAATAATTTAGGGGTTGTCAAATTTGTCTGAAACTGGAGCCCGACAAATATTATTATTTTTTTGAGCCTGGTCATGGGTTACCTTGAGAAGTGTGTGTATATATAATACAACTAAAATTTAAGAGCAAGTTGTATTTTTTTATTTGTATTTATTTATTAATATCCATGACTCCTTGGCTCCCAGGATTTTTTAAGCCCTGTAATAATTTCTATAGTGCTTTAGTCCTAGTTGGACTCAAAGCACTTTACATTTGTTCTCCTGATACTGTGTTACTAGAAGGCTTAGGTACATGCGATCTCTGATGATTGTGTCTTTCAAACCGTTATGTTGAGCGTTCAACAGAACTGGAGCAGTGCGACTGAAAGCTCTACCACTAAATGATACTAAGTGAGGGGTATTCCTTATACATGAGAATTGGAGTGGGAGTAGGATCGTATGCTTTATAAAAAAAAAAAAAAAAAAAGCAGATGGATTAGACAGCAGGTTTGGCCACCTCCCAGGCCTCGGGACGTACCATGCTGCAATATATACTCTAAAAGAAGCTTGTAATATGAATATTACTTCTGGAAAACGCATTTAAATTTTGCTCTGAGTAGCTCAGCACATACTCAGCAGTTTTCTTGTAGACCTTTTTCCGTTTGCTCACATCTTATATTGCTGTCTATAAAGGGCTATCAGGAAAAAAAATGTAAAAATGACATAAGCAAAATTAACAAGAGCCGGGAAATTTACATTTTAGTATGGCTCCTTCAAGGGCTTCATTACAAAAAATAGTCTGTCTTTATTTATGAAGAAAAATAATAATATATAAAAAGCAGATCCAATCTTAACAGTTTATGGGGTGTTGAAGTTGAAATTAGTGCTAATTTGGTATTTTTTAATTAGGTTGCATGAGAGAGGCATGTAGCTGAATGAATGTGCTTATTTTGTAGTCCTTGTGAAAAACACATTCATATCCTAATTAGGCCACCTGGCAGTAGCATTACATTTTTTCCTTGGGATAGTAGTTGCATTTTTTAACTGTTTTAACAGAGGATATTGCCTAATTTGTCTATGGGGAAATGGCTAGTCTTGCTTGTATACTGATTTACAGTCTTAGATGTGGTTGTTCTTTTGTATACTAGTTATGACTTGGCCTATAGGGAAAAGCCCATTCTGGATCGCTACCTTGTCGTGGTGAAGGGGCTTTTGTACCTTAATGAAGCTGTGAGCTATACCCTGTAGGGTCACCCAAGATGGTCAGGTCATAGCAGAGAGGTCAGACAAATTGCGGTCCACTGGTCAAGGAGCTGGCAACCCACTCTAGTATATTTGCCATGAAAACCCTATGGATAAGCACAACCAGAAATAGAGATGTACCTGGCGTGCTGCGTCCATATGGTCACTGAGAGTTGGACAAGACTGAAGTTCTGAACAACAATAGGGAAAAGTCTCAAAGCTCACGCAGTAGTTTCATTCAGTGCTTGTTTCTGTGCACTAAATCTCAAATATTATTTTGTGGGTACTAAATGCAAACTGTGTAATTGTGTTTGCTTCTTTACCAGTTCTTTAGAGTGTTTGAAAGCTACATAAATAAGAACTCTTGTTCTACTACATTAAAGTAAAATAACATTTGCAGGCTGTTTTGTGATAAAGGGCTATCTTTACATTTAAAAGGGGCGCACTACAGGGTTATTTTCCACTTTTAGTGTATCTGCCTTTGTATGTTCCTCACTGTTTACCTGTGTGCACTGGCAGCACTGCTTTCATTTAGTACAGTGCAAATAGTAAAGCTCTCTATCCGCCATTTTTGGAACACATTAGTAGAGAGGTGAATGAAGTCAGCAAACACTCAATATGGAATACCTCTAGAGTTACGTAAATGAACAACAAATAGAGTAAAGATGTGTTGTGGGAAAATTCTACTACAGCTTGTCAAGGAAGAAGGCCAGAACCAACTATATCATATCCGCTTTTTTGTTAGCTCCGAGGATCTTTGGAGAACACAGCAGACCACAATACAAGCAAACTATGTGCTGAGGCTTGTCCTGAATGAGAGTCAATTGGGGCAAAGACCCCCTCCCAGACATGTCACAGTCACCAGCTTCTTGCCTACTCATAACCTTAGCCCCAAGACATTCCATAGAATTAACTGCAAAAAAAATAAGGTTCTGTATAGCCTGGTTCAAGTATACAACATGGCAGGAAAGATGCCCCTCCACAAATTCCCCTTTTAGACCAAATGATCTCACAACAATTTAGGTCTTCTGCCTTCAATTCAAATATCTGAGGGATGAAGACCACTGGTCCCAAAAACAGAATACTTCCGACCAGTATGAGAAGCTCTTGTCCAAGAGTTAGTAAAAGAGGCTTCTCTTGTGAGGGAAGATGTCAAAACCTTTATAAGCACAGGAAAAGTGGCTGCCATGGTGGCCAGAGAGTGTTTCTTAATTCACATGGGAAGACACATCGACATGAAGAGGAAAAAAAAAAAAAACATGGCACGGATAGGCAACAGATTCAAAGTAGTGTTTTCCAGACACCAATTAACCAATCCCCAATAACTATATAACTGAGCCAGTCTCCGTTTATACAGGTAGACCTGGTTTAATGCTGTTAAGACTGATTCAATGCTTGTGTATCATTACAAAACACCAAGGGCCATGAAAGGAATTTTAAAATAGAGTTTACTTGTGATTTGGGAATTTAATAGGAAATCTTGGATCACTATGGAGATTTTTCAAGAATGGTTTACCACACATCTTTGTTCATCTGTAAAACTGTAAAAAAAAAAAAAAAAAGAACTTAAAGCCTATATCATTTCATCATACACACCTAACCTAAGAGCAAATCCTCCCTAACTGCAATTTAAGCTTCACTGAGGTAGTCACTAATATAGTTTGGGTTGCTTGAAACGCTGGCCTGCGCAGGTGCACTCCGGAAACTATATTAGGGCAATAGTAAGGGCATAAAAAGGCTACTTATTTGCGCGTGCATGAATGCTATGTGCTTGTGCAGAACGCTATGTACTTAACAAAACATATTAATGAGGTTAATATGGCGCATGCTCTTTGCACTATTGTCTAGCGCATGCGCACATCATTGTGCACTGAGGGAGAGTGGGAGAGAGACCGGAGTGGTGGTAGAGACACATGGGGGAGAGGGAGGGTGAGAGAAGGAAGGAGGGGAGAGAAGGGGAGGGAGGAAGAGAGAGAAAGAAAGAGAGGGTGCACAAACAGACAAGACACAATTTTTAAGACCATATTATACGTCATTTATGACGGGCAAACGACTAGTAGATTAATAATACTTTAGGGTGCTTTGGTTATGCAGTTGCTGTTTAGTCTTTCATTTCTGTCTGATTCTCTGTGATCCGATGGACGACCGCACGCCAGGCAAATCTTGTGTCTCGTGCTTATCCATAAGGTTACCTTGGCAAAGATACTGGAGTGGGTTGCCTATTCCTTCTCCAGCGTAATGCAATTTGTCTAACCTCTGACCTGCCCATCTTGGGTGACCCTACATGGTTTAACTCATAGCTTCACTAAGGTACACAAGTCCCTTCACCACAACAAGGTAGTGATCCATAATGGGCTTTGGTTATATTATGTTTTAATCCTAGCTACACTCTTGTGTAAAGTAAATAACTAACTTCACATAATCACAATTCTGCAAGTGACAAGAGCGAGTATTCAGGGGGCTATACAACACAGCATAATAAATTATATAAGCACATATGTGTAACCATACCTAATGTAAAGCGAATCAATAATGTAATTTATCACAAGGCTAGTAAGAGATATGCATAGATAAGATGTATTATCAGCAATCAGTCTTTTACCTGTGCTGGGGCAGCTGGTTTATCATTACAAGTTTCAATAATACAATATTATCTCTCTAATGTGACTAAAAAACTATTTGAATCTACTCTCACATGTAGGGGCTACTGTTTTGTTACTGATAATACATTAAACCAATAATTTAATTTGCTTCCTTCTACAAATGATTAAGTTACGTGCTCACGTTGCTCTACTTTTACTCTGCTATTCGAATGGCCAGGCCAGAAAGTTAGGCACCGTTCACGAGAATCGTAAACCATGCTATTGGCAGTAGTATTTATATATAAATTAGTGTAATTAACTTTCAAATCAATAATTGGCATCACATATTTAAGCAAATATGACCATTTTCCTAAAGTTAGTACAGCTGCACTCAAGTAGAGGAGTGTCTCTTACTAAGATCATATTATCCATGTCTGTCTTTTTTATAAGAAAACTCCTGTGTCCATATGAAAATATGTCTGCAAAAACGCTTCTTTCCCCCCTTCTCCCAATTAACTAAACACAAAAAGTTGTCAGTCACTTTTACGAGTTATGTTGTGGGGGGATGAAACTTTTTTAAACCAATATGTAAACATATGTAAGACTGGGGTGTGTGTATGGTAAATGTACTTATCTCATTTGCCAAGCCTTGCATTAAAGCCAAAGTAATCCTACTGTATGCCAGAATTAGTATGCTTAAAAATAAGAATTAAATACTTTTTAGCATATTATAACCTCCTCAGAAAGTGGCTCACCCTATCATTTCTTCTTCTAGAGCAGGGGTGTACAAGCTCGTTCCTTGAGGGCCACATACATGCCTGGATTTGATGCTATCTTTGCTGCGCACAGGTCAATCACTTCTTCATGTCATCTATATTTTAGGTTGCTTTTGATTATTTTATAGTCCCATTTTTAAATATGCAGTGATGTTGCTGCCCAGTTCTGTGCCACTCTTCCATCACAAGACAGTGCAGCTGATCCAGACCGAGACCATTCCCTGTCCTAGCACAAGGAGCCTCCCAGTTGAGGAGGTAAGCAGCATCCTGACCACTACTGCTGAACAATGTGGGGAATGCAGAACTTGGTGACAATGTTTCTCTTATTCTCAGGCTCAGCATGATGTTGCTGGCAGTATTCTGCTTCCCTCAGGAGGAATGAAGCTCTGAAAATATCCATTGCTCTAGCCAGAAGTCTCTGAATTAATAATAGTGTCATGCCTGTTTCTTTTCAATGACTTGTTGTTTAAAACTTATAATAAAAAAATAAGCTATTTTGTGTGCCCTTTTCTGTTTTATCTATTGCAGCACCTAGGCTACACAATATTATGGCATGATATCTGTCACCATAGACAAGCACATTGTTGTATGTTTCTATTCAGTGTTATCTCAGCATGGTCACAAGCAGTTATAACAGGCTGGCCACTGATATACTGACGCACTGAGATACAACCTGGGTATATCCATTTAAAATTTCAGAACAATGTAAATCAAGTGCTTTAAGTTATGGCGCTGCTGTAAATCGGCTGCTGGAGCTTTTTCCCACTAAATTCTACACTAATGTAAATCTTTCACTCCCCCAGATTAGAGCCCTCTGTGCACAGTCGTAAATTCTGCATTAGACGCAAAAGATTTCTGTGTAGGGAGCAGCCAAACTAAGCTTTACGGATGAGACCGGGCTCGAGGAGCCAATAGGAAATGCAAACTTCATGAATTTTATAATGAGTGGGAAGTGCTGTAACGCGCGCACACACACACACACATATATATATATATATATATATATATATATATATATATATATATATAATTGTATGTTATTAAAATATTTTAAAAAATATGTGATAACTGTATTTACAGCTTCAATAAATAAATATGTTTATTTTGTGTTGGTCTATATTTATAGACCATGCATTAGAGCAGGGGTGGGCAAGTTCGGTCCTGGAGAGCCCCACACATGCCAGGGTTTGATTATATCCCTGCTGCCTACAGGTGAGTGAATTGTTTCTTCAGTCGTCCTGATTGACTCACCTGTGCACAGAAAGGATATCTGCAATTACAGGCCGGTGTGGGGCTCACCAGGACCGGACTTGGACAACCCTGCATTAGAGCATTTTGTTCCTAGGCAACATGATTTTGGGACGTGTATTAACCCCTTGAATACTGGGTTGCGTTTTACCCTGGATTTTGTATCTTAAAATGAGCTTAATACTAACATATCATCATATTTTTTAAATCTACATATTTTGATATCGCATTGTTTAGTGTCAAATAATATTGACATTTCATTTTGCTTTTTGTGCTATACTGTCACTTTTAAATGCTTCTGGGGGACTCTGCAAAGGTTTATAAAACAGTTGCGAGTGGTCTTTGGTACACGTATATCTTTCTTTTGCACTTACGGCAGTCCCCTGATTTGCGAGTGATCCATACAATCTTATTAGCATAGGGTTTGGGTGTCCGTGTCACGGAGTAACTCGTCATTTATTGTCAGTGCAAAACTTAATGGAGATTTTTGCCTTTCTTTTTGACTTTATTGTGAAGTTTACTCCTAGCAGTGACCCGTAGCATTACTCTCAAAATGTTTTAGGGATGGGGGATTTAAAATAGCTAGGTAGAATTTTTTTGTGCCACTACCATATTTGCTATTGTTTTTTTTTCCCTCAACACTTGTTGACTGCTTGGATCTATTCAGAGTAGAGGGAAGTTGTTGGGACAAAGTGTGTGTTTGTGTGTGTGGGGGAGGGTTACCTCATTGGATGATTCAGATAATTTTATTTAGCAATCTACACCACCCCTTTCCCTGTACATGCTCTGAAATGGTTAGGTAACCATAATCGTGCTTGTCCTGCTCGCTTCTGCATTTTTCAAGATGAATTACGGTCATGTCAGCTTCAAGACCCTAACAAAATCTGTTCAAAGTCCTCAAAAATATGTTGTGTTTGTGGCTTACACAGCTCAAAATGTTGGTTACATAGTAACATAAATCACACATTTTTTTTTCCTCTGTATCTCTATATTATTTTCTGTTAAACTGGAGACATCTCACTAGGGAAAATCTCATATTCTGTAGCTTTTGTATTTTTTTCGTATTTTAATGAACTCTCATTATGCTTAGAAACACATTTGCCTGTTTCTGACACTGATCCTTTTTTTCTGTTGCTTGATTGTCCATAGACACACTGGGAAAAATGCATGCCCCAGTCCATATTTACCCAACCAGGCATTAGCTGAAAGTATGCACAAAATGTATTCATCAAGAATAAAGAAGATAGTGGGGTGACATTGTCCGTTCTTAAAGCACTTTTCCTAGAATTTAAAAACTCCATTATTTATGACCTAACAGGAAAAATTGCTGAAAATGCAAAAGCAATAGGGATGGTCCAAGTAAAGTCAGATAATTTAGGAAGAGAGCTAAAAACAATAAGGGAGGAAATGCAAACTTTAAAACATAAATATCAACGACTTGAAACAGAAGTAGGTCTTCTCAAAATTCGTAATAATAAATTGGATGACTTCTCTAGAAGGAATAATATCAAAATTAGGGGTATTTTAGAAGAAGTTGGAAGTTCAGACTTAAGTAATTATGTAGCTACATTTTTGTCTTCCATAGTCAAACCAAATTTTGCTGTGTCTATCCTGATTGACAGAATACATCGTCTTCCACTTCCAAAATCTGCCCCTAAAGATAGTCCTAGAGATGTAATCCTTAGAATACATTTTGTTGCTTATAAGGAATCAATTATGAGATACTCTTTTGAAAAAAGATCATTTCTGTCTCCTTATGAAAATTTGCAGATTTTTCAGGACTTGTCAAGGGAAACTATTATGAAGCCAATGGAATTGAAAGATATCGCTAAAAATTTAAGAACGAAGAACATACAATACAAATGGGGTTTCCCCACTAAACTGATAGCTTCATTGGGCGATAAATTGGTGATAATTAATAACCAACAGGAAGGCGAAAAAGTCCTGAAAGACCTGTAAATATTGCTCCCCTTTCTCTCCTTCTCTTTCCCCTTTTTTGCTACAAAAGTTGTGGATTGGTACCTTAACCTATTGAATACTCATGAATATACAATCTGTGTTTTTCTATGTATTGAATAATTAATATTTTATTAATGAATCAAGAGTTCGTAATAGTTTGCAATAAGCCTGAAACATAAAAAAACTGAATACACAAAGCACTAAAATGTAATAGTTCGGAAAAGTGTTTTAATATTATATTATTTTTTGTTGATGCACTAAAATGTATTAGTTTGAAAATGTGGTTTGGCACTAGGTTACCTTTAGTATCATTAGTTTTTGATCACATTGAAATAAAATAGCAATACAGAACCTGCAGTGGGGGGAGAACCAAGAGCCTAGGTGTAATGGGTCTTAAGTCTTAAGTTATGAGGATCCATACAGATAAGGATAAAGAAGGTAGATTGAGAATTTGTAGTCAGAATGTCCAGGGATTAAATCTGGGGGTTAAAAGACAGATGGTATATAGATCGTTTAGATCTGGTTTAGCCGATGTGGTATGTCTTCAGGAGACCCACTGGCAGACAGGCAAGATCCCCTACTTTAAAATGAAAACTATAGGCCTTACTCTTAATTCCACTTATAAGAAAAAAGCCCGGGGAGTCTCGATACTCTTTAACCAAAAATGTATTTTGGTTGAAGAAATCTCCATAGTAGATCCAAATGGTTGTTACATAATATGGGGAGTTTTAATAAATAGTGACATGATACGCATGCATGTTAGATTGGATTATATACTTAATAGTGAAACTTTAAAAAGAGTGATCAAAACAGAAATTGGACCAATACTGTGGTCAGACCACGGGATGGTCTCCATAAATATATCAACGACCCAAATAGAAACAGCTAGACCGCCGTGGAAATTAAATATCTCTCTACTTCAGGACTCGCAAATAAAAAATCTTTTAAAAAAAGAACTGAATAACTATTTTTAAATAAACAACTTGTTACATCTAAAGCCATAATTTGGACGGCCCCTAAAGCCTCGATAAGGGGCAATTTGATTAGCTGGCAGGCCATGAAGAAAAAACTTAGAGGTCGACCTTTATGGGACCTATACATTGACTTGACAAATTTAGATAGGTCCAATAAAAACAGTTCAAATGATAAGATTTTAAAGAGAATGGAAGTAATAAGATCTCAGATTAAAAAAATAGAACAGGAACTGCTAGATAAATCCCTATGGTCATTGCAACAACGATTGTATCATATGGGAAATAAATCAGGGCGACTTCTAGCTAACAAACTGAAGAGCAAAACATCAAGCAAAAGAATAGATATTTTAAAGTATAAAAATAAGATCCTGACAAAGCCTAGCGATATAGGAAATGCATTTAGTCTTTTTTTTATCAAGACCTTTATAATTTGAGTGATGATAAAAACTTTATTAAACCATCTAAAGAAGAGCTACTTAAATTTTTGGACAATATTGACCTACCAAGAGTTTCTGATGACGATCTTGATACTCTAAATAAAGAAATAACTGACAAAGAAATCTCGGAAGCTATAGATGGCCTGAAAAATGTTTTCCTCCCCTGGCCAAGATGGATATAGAAATAAAGATATTAGGCCAGGCCCCCAAAGAAATGCTGGAGGCCTCTGTTATAACAATCCCCAAAGAAGATTATAAAGAACCATCATGTAAGGATTTTCGGCCCATATCCTTACTGAACACTGATATTAAAATGTACGCAACAATTCTAGCTAATAGGCTGAATGTAATCTTGGGAACTTTATTTCTTTGGATCAAAAAGGCTTCATTCAGGGAAGACAAGGAGCTGACAATGTTAAAAGAATGATTAATTTGATCTCCTACGCTAAACGGAAGGGATCTCCCACCCTGCTCTTATCATTAGACGCAGAAAAGGATTTTGATTACAGTGGGGTGGGAGTTCCTAGAATTGCTGTTTGAAAGATACGGGCTGGGGGACTTTGGTTTGAAAGCCATCCGGGCCCTATACACTACCCCCACCGCAAAAGTAGTGGGATTAGGGTATAGTTCATTCAGCTTTGATATCTCGAATGGGACACGTCAAGGCTGTCCTCTCTCTCTCCCGCTATCTTTGCCATGTTTATCGAACCTTTAATAGTATTGATTGGCAAGGAGAAGGAGGTGCAAGGGATAAAGGTGGGATCTATGGAACATAAAATATCAGCGTTTGCGGATGACATTCTTGTGACACTGGAAGACCCGTTGGCTTCCCTGGAATCCCTGTTCCAACTGATAGATGATTACAGTAAAGTATCAAACTTTAAGCTTAACCTTAGCAAATCAGAAGCTATGTCCATTAATATTTCCTACAAAACTCTATTTAAATTAAAGCACCGATTCCCTTTCAAATGGCAAAATTCTCTGAAACACTTGGGAATAATATTGGAAACAAATTTGAAACCGACAATAATAACTAACTACAAACAAGTTTATAAAAATGTTATAGCGAAAATCAATACGTGGTCAGGCTTAAATATATCTTGGTCCGGCAGACTTATTGCCATAAAAATGGTAATACTACCAAAAATTACTTACATCCTACGCAATATCCCTTGCCGAATGCCAACATATTTGTTAAATCTATTACAAAACAAAATCGATAATTTCATTCAGAAGGGGAAAAAAATAAGAATAAAAAAATTGAGAATGGCAGGGAAATTTAAACATGGAGGCTTGGCTTATCCATTACTTAAGGAATACCAGGAAGCTATATTAGCGGCAAATATGCTGGAATGACTAGAACCCACAAATGTTAACAACTGGGTCCAAATCGAACAAGAGCTAACATGTTTAAATAGTATTAAAATTCTCTTATTTCAAAAGATCAATCTTAATTATATGAAACAGGGTGAAGCTATGGTTAGAGGAAACGGGAATATATGGAATAAATTAAATGCTAAATAGGATCTGATTCCGTTCCCTTTGCCCATTACCCCGTTATTAGATCTAGCAATATATATTGAATCGCCTATTTTAGGGAGGATAGCTAAAGCAGGTTTTAACCTGCTGATGGAACTGTTCCCTGGATACATACTTTCATTGGAGAACATAAAATCAAAAGCCCCTCAACTAAAAGATCTGATGGTTAGAATATCTTATGTTGGGAAACTGAAGAAGTCAGAGTTTTACTTGACCACACCAAGAGATTTAATCCAATTTGAAAAATTGATTATGGTAGAATCTAAAAATCATCTTATCTCCAAATGTTACGAAATCATTAGAAGGCCACAAATGGAGAAATCCAAGAGCATGCAAGACTGGGAGGGAGACTTGGAGTCTAATTGGACCATAGAAGATTGGCATAGATCATATGCAATTACGGATAGATTTGTTAAAAATCCCTCCTATAGAGAACTCCACTCTGCAATAGGTGGCACTACACGCTGGTTAAGATGGCAATGATTAGTGGGCTAGATCATGTGAAATATTGTTGGCGCAATTGTTGCCGGATAGGTTCCCCTCTGCATATTTGGTGGCAATGCCCATATATCCAAAAATTCTGGGCTGAAGTTTTTGCCCAATTGACAAAGATATGTGGGGTAGAGCTAAGTCCAGATCCAGAAATAATCTTATTACATATTTTTCCTCTACTGTCTTTAAAAGTTAAAGCCCTTATGCTGCAGGTTTTGATGGTAGCAAAATCATTGATAGCCTCCAAGTGGAAGCAGAAATACGTCCTGTCTTGGAACGAGGTTAAAACAAAAGTGGATAAAAACGGGCTGCTTGAATTAAACTTTATGGACTTGGGGGTTATAAAAATAAAAAAAACAGCCTCTCCTGGTCTCTATGGGAAAAATATGTCCCTAGTATGTAACTGATGAAGCTACTGGTCTTACCCAGGATTTTCTGGCTACCTCACCTCGCCCCGCTCCTCTACTCGCCCTCACCCGCTCTCCCTACGGACCTGAAGCCACGAATGGAAGAAGTGTGAATGGAAGTGTGTTAAGCTTGAATCTAAATTTTAAAATAGCAGTTCTTGATATCATTGTGAAGCCATTGGGACCCTATTGAAAATTAAATTTATGTAATGAACTTAATGGAGCAAAAGATCAAAAGGGAATGGAAGGCTTTAAAAAGGTAAAAAAAAAATAAGGTAAGGAAAAGGAAGGAAAAGAAAGAATGATAAAAAAATAAAGGCTGGAATTTGTTTTCTTGATATTACTAACTAGAATAATGTCATGTATAGTATTATTATGCTTCTTCCTGTAACATTATTGCTATTTTTGTAAAAAATAAAAAAATATTATTAAAAAAAGAATAAAGAACCCCATGGTAGGAGGCAGGTAGGGAATGCCTCCTATACACAGATAAGTATTTTGGTAAAAAGCAATACAGTTAAGTGTTTGAAATCTTATTACATAGTTACATAGTAATTAAGGTTGAAAAAAGACTTTCAGTCCATCAAGTTCAACCTGTTAAGATCTCCTCTGATCTGCAATATGCGGATTAGTTATTAATTAATTTGTTGATTAAATGATTATTAATAATATAGTATTGGAGGATGAATAAAGAGTTAGTCCATCAGGTTCAACCTTTTTAGATCTCTATTGATCTTTTTAATGTGGGCTATTTATTATTAATTGTTAATTGATCCAGAGGAAGGCAAACCGAAAACAAAAACCCCATTGAAACTTTGCCAATTGTCTCATAAGGGGGGAAAAAAGCAAAATTCCTTCCTGACCCCAGAAACTGGTGATCAAATTTCTCCCTGGATCAATATTCCTTCACTAGTTATCTAGGATAGCCTTGAATGCCCTCTTTATTCAAAAATATATCTAAACCCTTTTTGAAGTTGTCTATCGAATTTGCTGTCACCACCTCCTTTGGTAGAGAATTCCACAGTTTAACCACCCTAACTGTGAAGAACCCTTTTCTTTGTTTAAGGTGAAATCTTTTTTCCTCTAACCTCAAAGGGATGTCCTCTTGTCAGTTGAAAATCTCTTGCTACAAAAAGTTCACTTGACAAAGCCTTATATTGACTCTGGATGTACCGTATTTTTCGCCGTATAAGACGCACTTTTTCTTCCCCAAAACTGGGGGAGGAAAGTTGGTGCGTCTTATACGGCGAATATAGCTTTTCAGACTGCCTCTGTCCTCTTGATCTCACCCCAGCGCTTCCTACCAGCATCGCGTCGGCCGGTGCGTCCTAGTGACGTCACACACGCAACGCTGCAGTACACGAGGAGTGCTGGTAGGAAGCGCTGGGGTGAGATCAAGATGGCAGAGATCAGAAGGAAGGTGAGGATCAGGGAGGATCAGGGGGGTCAGGGAGGATCAGGAGGGTCAGGGAGGGTCAAGGGCTCCCAAATGCTGCAGTATATGGATGGATGTGTGTGTGTGTATGTATGTATGTGTGTGTGTATGTATGTGTGTGTGTGTATGTGTGTGTGTATATATGTATGTATGTGTATGTATATTTATGTGTGTATGTATATGTATGTATGTGTATCTATAAAGGTGAGGATCAGGGGGGTCAGGGAGGATCAGGAGGGTCAGGGAGGGTCAATGGCTCCCAAATGCTGCAGTATATGGATATGTATGTGTATGTGTGTGTGTGTGTGTGTGTATGTATGTGTGTGTGTATGTGTGTGTGTGTGTATATATGTATGTATGTGTATGTATATTTTTGTGTGTATGTATATGTATGTATGTGTATCTATATATATATATATATATATATATATATATATATATATATATATATATATATATATATTTGTGTGTATCTGTGTGTAAAGTGTATTTGTGTTTGAGTGTATTTGTGTTTTATTCAGATTTTTTTTTTTCTTGTTTTCCTCCTCTAAAAACTAGGTGCGTCTTATCTGCCGGTGCGTCTTATAGGGCGAAAAATACGGTATTTAATTAACGTAATCATATCTCCTCTACTAGAGATCTGTATAGAGGCAGAATTATATTTGCTTCCCTTGCCTCTATACCCATATATTATATATATTTATTCCATCCTTTTTAGGAAAGCAACAATGTGAAATCAAAAGACTTATATTGGCGTTTTTACAATGGAAACATACCAGAACATTTACAATGAAAAATGTTGGCTTGTAGTTATCATTTGGATAACATTAGTGTTGTTTAGCTATGTGTTGACATTTTTATCGCAATCCCTCAGTGACTTAATTCCCACACATTGTTTACTGTAATGTTATTTATACTGTATACTTGTAGTACATTTACTAAAGTTATACTTTTTTTTGTTATTTATTTATTTTGTTATTTCGTTCTTTTTTTCTTAAATAATAATGATGTAATTCATAAACATTGTCCGATTATAAAATGTTCAACAACATAATGGTATAAGGGAGTTAGAATTAAGTTCCCACACATTGTCCTTAGATTCGTGCCAATGCTGCTTTGCTCTTATAGGCATTTGCAGGTGCAAAGCAGGGATTTTTGCCAGGGTTATAGGAAAATATTTAAACCCTAAACTAAAAGTGTCATTTATTCCGTTTCAGTAAATTTATATTTAACTTTATTTCCTAAACACCTTGAACCAAAACCTACATATTACTGCAATGTGGCTCCAATGTTATGCCATAAAACCCTAACATTTCAGTGCTATGTTACATTTTCATAAAATATCGAATAGGTGATGTTCATAGATATCATTACAATTCAGTAAGCAATATATAAGGAAACAATGTGGAGTGTTGATATATTTGTGCACAGATGAGCCAAGAATGTTCACAGAGGGGTAATCCTGAAACCCTGGCTATAGTCAGCACTTCAGGAGGGAGGTTGGCTACCCGTTTACCATAGTGAATTGTTGGAAAACTCTTGGAGATGTCAAGTCTTTGTACTGTATATATGGCTCCATAAGAAATTATAGCAAGTTACCGAGGTACATTTGGCCCAGTATGATGGCATGAAGTAACAAGATTACTTTTTATCTACATTATGCTGCACAGCGACCTAGATTCATAAAAGGTTTTTGGGAATTAATCCCACAAGAGCCGTGTGCACCTTTGCTTGCTTGAACCTCTCCAGATTCTTACAATACTGCATTGTAATAATTAAAAAAGCTGAAAGCAAGACCATCTTTGTCACCTTGTCTACATCCCATTTCACAACAATGCAAATCACAGGATAAAACCCACAAGTTAGCTTTAAATAGTCTTTTGTATATGCTCTTTGTAATAATAAATTACAAATGTATCCCAATATAATAAAAATAGAAACAAATATAAAAATAATTGTTACTATATTATTTAACAAACTTGATTTTCAACATAATCCATAGCATTTACAGACCTATTTGTATTTGTTAATCAGCTTTCTTTATCAAATTCAGTAAAGGACGATGCTAAGCTACAGGAAAATGTTTGCATATAGTTTGTCCATTAGAAAAATATTGTAGTGTCTATCAGCCCTATTCTATTAGAAGCTTGCAAATGCCTCTAATCTGTAATTTTTGGCTGCAGTGTGTGTGCGTTTTTTTCTTCTTCTTTTCTAAATGTTTAGATGTATTCTATTGACTCCAGCTTGCAATTTACCTCCTTAAGCCTAAACTCTTAAACCTTGCCTTTTTTTAAGTAGGATTTTAGGGGGCGTGATCATATGATCTGACAGTATTTAAGGAAGCCCGTATTTTACTTCTTAGACACAGCCAAAATAAATAAGACCGTCATCATGACATCGGTAAAACATGGAAGTTGCACGTAATCTGCAATTGGAGGCTACACATTAATTGGTGTCAATATAAATAATATTTGCCGATTTGGGCTTGCAATCTAGCACTCTCTAAAATGCATTAGATCATCTGTTTTAGTCAATGTGGCTTCATGACATGAATTAACCGCTTGAGTCCCAGGATCGATGTTGCTCAGAAATAATATTTAGAAAATAGTATTTTTTAATTGCAATTTTTTTGAGTTTTGAGACCGTTCTAATTGCTTTCCGTGCTTTTTAAAGTATAGTATTGTGTGTTTAATTGCTGATACAGTTCTAATAAGTGTTTGAAAAAGCCATCGTGAGTCCTATTTAGTACTCGTAATATTTTTTACAGAAAAGTGATACTTTTTTCAGTTGCGGGATTGACTTTATTTGAGATCTAGCGATACGGATCTAATAGAATATCGATTTTGTGTAACTTTTTAGTTAGAGCTCGTAATATTCAAGCTGTGCTCAAACCAGTGGAGGTCTAAGGCCGGTTTATCGGGTTTGGCTTGGCTGTAGTGATTGTGGGCAGGGTACTCGGAATCGGCTAATAGAATTTGTGGCAATATTAAGAGTGATTTAAGTGTGTATGAATTTGGCAATAGAATAGGGCCCTTTCTAGGCTCGCCTCATCTACATCTTCCAAGCGAGTATAGTATAGCTTTTAGTTAATCTGGGACCTTGATCGTTTGGCTGCGCTGTTTCTCACATTCCAGTACAGCTGAAGTTTCATTTTCATTTAAGGCATAGTAAACTTATCTACCACTCCAAGGTCACAACAGTAAATATTTAATTTGACCATATCCTGAAGGTAAGCATATCGCATTTAAGCCAATATAGGACTCCACTTTGCTTAAATATTAGAAAATGTGACTGAGTGCATCAGCGTGAAATAACGAGAAGTGATTGATAGTTGTTTGTGAATATGGTGTCACGTTTGCATTTTCCTTACCATGTGATAACATGATGTACAATACAATGTTTATTTGCCCAATGTCACGTTGAATCTTTTGTGACTCAAAATTCAACACTAGCGTACCACTGAATATGGTTTGGGAAACCCTAAAATAGAGGGCATTTGATAATGTGTCACAGTGTTTTTTTTTTTTCAGTTA